>CM074491.1:28924228-29312491 GCA_037389245.1 Oryzias sinensis | reverse complement strand
CACACACACACACACACACACACACACACACACACACACACACACACACACACACACACACACACACACACAACACACACACACACACACACACACACACACACACACACACACACACACACACACACACACACACACACACACCCCACTCCTGAAATCTATACTAAGATGAGCAGCTGACTGAATGGAGCATGTTTTTATCCTTCTTTTGATGACCCTTTCAGGACTCCCATGATTATATTACAAAGACACACTCTGAGGTGCAGTGACACGCACATACACACACAGACAGACACACACACACACACAGAGCGTTTGCTGACACTCCACATCAAACAGTGTCTGCAGACAGGTAATGTGTGTGCAAAGAACACTAAAAAGGAGAGCAGGAGCTTGAAGGGGAGAAAGCATCGGACATCAACTGCACGGAGGCTTTGATCTGGTTTGATGTCTGATGCATATTCCCTTATTCTCTTTATTAGAGGAGAAACAGATGAATGGAGAGGCAGAGAGGGAAATGAAGCCACAGACAACATGAAAGCATCATTAGACAGCAGTGGATTTAACCTCTCACAAAAGGCACATCCACTAAAACAAATCAATCCCAGCAGAGCTGAATGCCAGACATCATTATATATTTGGATGCCTTCTTCATTCTCGCTTCTCGAGTCCTCCTGTCACCCCAAAACAGCAACAAAAACAAAAGGAAACCAAACATTTTGTGATGCGTTTAATTTGAACTCTGTACCGTTTTTCAGGTATGACAAAAAAAAATATAGCTGAAGCAGCATGATCATCTGCATACAGCTCAGTGTCAAAACACACAAGACCTACAAGAAAAAACACAAAAACAGGCAGCAATAAGTATTTTTGTTAGTTCCTTTAAAGCTGGATACAGTTACCTGCTGATCTGCACAAACATCTGCAGGTCAGTCCAACACAAGTTATCCCATGGAAGTAGTTCCAAACAAATTTCACCCCTAAGATTTAAATCAACTATTTTTTACTCTCAAATTAACCAGAAGACATGTTGAGAATATTTGTATACCCCTTGTGCTATCCTAGGCACTTTAATGTTGGGTGTTGGCTCATCTAGACCCACTAGACAGTGCGCTGAACCTTTTTTCTTCAATGATTTGTGATCTTCACTGGTGTCCATGGATTACATAAAATCTTTCCCCCTTTATCCACCTTTGTCATGCTAGGGAGAACACGTCAATGTAAGGGTGGGGTCTTTTAAGATAGCACAAGGGATACATGTGTGTTTGTTTGAAAAAAGAAAATAGAGAAAACGATGCATCTTCACATCTAGAAAACCACATCCAACAAGACTACAACTAAATTCCAACACCAAAACTCCAGGAAATCATTATCTCAGTGTCATTTCTTCACTTTTGAAAAAGAGATAAAACCAAATAAGTTAAAAAAAAAAACCAAAACAATTCTGACTGTTAAGCAATTTATTGCAGACATGAAAAGCAAAAGAAGCTCATTTAGTGGATGGACAAATAAAAGGTTATTTTTCTGATCAGCTGTTTATGTTTATGTCAATGCTTGTTCATTATAAATAAACTATTGGCTTATATGTATTTAAATTGTTGAAAAACTTTATTTTCAGAATTCTGGTTGTATCAATCTATTTGATATTAAACATCAAAACTATAGGAAGAAACAACATTTTTTATATTTCCACCTTAAAGTCAGTCTTTTAGTAAACTGGGACTAAGTTTAGTCTTTTCTTTTCTAAGTAAATGTTAATGTGTTCTAATAAAATTCACAATTATGTTTTCTTATTTCTAAGAAAAAAATATTTAACCATGGTTATGAATAAATCCTCTGATAATAAATATTTGTATAATTTTTTTTAGTGTCAACTCAGGTTTTGGTTTTAACTTATATTTTTTTCTTAATCTTAACTGTTTTCGTCCAAATAATGTGGTATTGCGTGTGGATCAGCGCCACACGGTTGCAGTCCAGCACACACACCTGCAATCTCCCCGAGGCCGCCAACACCCCTCCTTCTTATCAGCAGCAGATTATCAGTTCCTACTGTATTCCTGGGAATGGGCATTTCATTCCAGTCCTAATAGCCTGCCTAAGTGTTTTTGTCTTTGTCCTTTTGTGTCCTTGCCTTTCAATCTACCCCACTGATTGCAATCTAGCTGAACAGGTGAGTGGATTCGTCAGGAGAGTGACATCCTTTATCTCAGCAGGACTTCCTGGAATAATTGGGGGGTGAGGAGGCACCGTGCAGTGAGAGCTGAAGATGCAGAGGATGGTGCTGACACAGCGTTGCTCTGAGAGGTGAGGAGATGACATGGTTCAGGAGTTTTTAACCCATTAACCTTTCTCCTTTTCAATTCTTCTGTAAGGTTTTTGTTACATCTCAGAGAATAAAAACATGTGAAACTCGATTCAACTCTGTTTCTATTAACTCTGTGAGTCTTACCAGAGCATAGTTCCTGTCCTGGAGCCTATAAACACTCAGACTGACGTTGTGCATTGGTGATTTCACAGCCTGGGTTCTCCACAGCGGCAAGTGCAGCTTATTTAATGTTGTTATTTGTCATTCTGCATGTTATGCATGCTTAACATTGTTTCTTGTTCTCAAGATGCAGCCACTGAAATGTGGAATGAAAAAAGTCCTTCCTGCAAATTGAAGAAAGTACTAATTAAATGCACAAAAGAAAAAAAAAACAATTTGATGTTTTTAGTTTCAGTGAAGTGCTTTATTTAAAATGGTTAAGAGTTTTGTTGTTGTTAAACGGTTGGTTGGTTTTGCTATGAAAAAAGATTTAAAGTGATTTAAACACATAAAACAAGTATTTTGGTAAAAAATAAAAAACAAGGACAGTTCTTCATCCTCCCAATTTTGTAGTTGGTTACATTTTCTTTGCAGTTCTATAATCTGTGATAATCCCATCAAGAGATGACACAAAGCAGACAATAACAGCTGTTCTGAAGAGCTGTTTTAAACTCTCTTGGTTTTAATATAGCGCGTCTATCATAAGATTGTCCTTCTTTTTACATTACTCAGGAGAATAAAGTGTCTGTGCAAAAAAACCTTACAGGCCCCCAGAATGCATCTCACTTGGTGAGACCCATAGCTGCTGTAGTCTCTGACCCTTTTTTAACCCAATACAACCTCTGACCGATGAACGTCACCTTTGGGATCTCACATTCAATCATCTCCTGCCATTGAGCCTCTTGTTTCCAGCATGTTCCTGTTGATGCGCTGGTGGCCTTCACTGAGTATTTCTCTGTGGACATTCACTGTGATCTATCTCAGAGTGTAAAAACATACTCTCAACTGTGGAGATCAGGTTATTGTTGCAGAAAATAATGAAGGATCCACGTAGAAGGAAAGCCAAAAGCCATTCTCTCTGCATGGTCTTCAGCACCAGGCACCTGCATCCATTTTGAACCTGTTATGATCTCATGGACACTATATGTAGTTTTGACTTTCAAACTTATGGAAGCACAAATATTGCATCACTTTTGTTTCTTTTTTACCAAAGGTCCTGGAAAAAAAATAACACATTTACTCTAAGAATCACAATTCAAATGGTTTCCAGTTTTTCCCAGGCAGAGTAATGACAGGTTTTAGTTTCCCATGTTTTTTCAGTTTTCCATGAAATTTCCAAGTTTTACAAGGCTAATTTAACAAGCTCTAAGGTCTCAGTGGGTTAAAGCCTCTGCAACCTCTCCTGCTCATCCAACCTCAAGCAAAGAGATGAAGCTCTAACAGGCCAATAAAACCAATCACCAATGAATCCAGAGACACTTTATGTTACAAGGTTAGAACATAAAAGTCTGAATATGAAGATGCCGAAGCAGCATTAAAAAAACATCAATTTCTCCTTCTTTCTTTTGGCAAAGCAGGTAATCATTAGTAACATCAAATACAGACAATAACAGCTTTTGGGAAAACTTTCAATGTCTTATTTCTGGCAATTTTTTCATGTTCAGTTTTTTTAATCTTGTGTGACAAAAAACTGATTTTTCCAAGTTATTAATGATCAAGACATGAGAAAATGAAACTCATCAGACTGTATAAAGAGTAGACCAAGCAACATTTTTTGTTGACTGTGAGAGTGTTTTCTGAAGCCTTAGTGCTGCAGGTTTTTGGGTTTTCCAGGTCTATAGAGGGTCAGGGAGGAGCGGCTATATTTTAAGGGGAGCACTGGTGTGTCTTGCAGTTCCCTTGAGGCTCGCACAGACATCTCAGGGGACGTCATAAAAAAATGGAACATACCATTGTCATGCGTGAGATAAGTGTATTGTGAAGTGTTTGTCAGAAAAATGGAAGTTGAATGCGCATATGATGTATGGCTGATGCTATCGTATAGTGTCCTGATGCCACACTTTAGTCGTTAGTAAGGTGCGAGTACTGGCTCCTTACTGACTGCCCGCAAATGCTACACGCAAGTGGTCTGCATGTGATATGTTAGGGCTTGTAGAACGCCCATATAAGATATTCACGCAAACTACACTCTGAAGGCCCGTACACACCGGGACGAATTTCGCGCGCGATTTTCGCCGACGTCTAACGCCTCGTGACTAAACAAAGGGCACCAATGAGAGTGTGCACACCGACGCGAAAAAACGCCACCAACCCCCCCCCAGGACAGGCAAAGGGACGGGGGTTCGTTTTTTTTTTTCGACGCGCCGCGTCGAAATCTATTAGACCAATGAGAATGGCACTTTTGCACACGTGTCTGGAGCTTCTGAAGTTACAGTAAAACACAACTTGGGGGCGCTCAAACACAAAACTCTCTTGCTGAGCACACATACCAGCGAAGAAGATAGACCCCGAGTAGCGTCTACTCTGCCACGAAGAAATAATGACGGACATTATAAAATATCTCCGAACCAAGCACCAATTGGAGCAACTGGTGCTTGAAATATTCAAGTTTTCTTTGTTTGATTCTGACAATCGCGTAAATACCTGCTCTCTTCTTTTGAGTGAAAAGCGAGTTTAAGAAGCGTAAAGTTGCGCAGCGCCACCTTGTGTACAGGAGTATTCTGTTTTACATTAAGCGCCATCTAACGTCAGGGAATGACGTGAATGGCCTGGGTGTGAACACAGAAAATGTGGCGAAAAACGCTGGCGAATAACGCCTGGCGAATATTCGTCCCGGTGTGTACGGGCCTTTAGTCACAACTGTTCTCATGGGTGGGTACAGGCTGGCCGTAGGTGAAAAATGGACAAACCAGCATGGGGCCCGCAGGTGGTCCAGACAAGATATCAAGATGGTAGACCGCTCGGTCAAGTCGTAGGATGAACAGATGCAGTCCCTCCTCTCTATGACTGTCTACGGGCCCAGACAACCCGAAAATCCACCGCACCCATACGGGTCAATTATGTGCGTGAATAAGCCATGTGGCTAATCAGGTATGTGGGGTGAACACTGTACTGTGCCTTAACCCTTGTGCTATCTTAGATGACCCCACCCTTACATTGACGTGTTCTCCCTACCATGACAAAGGTGGATAAAGGTGGAAAGATTTCATGTAATCCATGGACACCAGTGAAGATCACAAATCATTGAAGAAAAAAGGTTCAGAGCACTGTCTAGTGGGTCTAGATGACCCAACTCCCAACATTAAAGTGCCTAGGATAGCACAAGGGTTAGAAAAGTCAGGTAGAAAGACGTGTTCTGACATTTCCGTTACGCTTGTGCTATCCTATGGCGTCAAGATTGGATTTGAAATTTTTGATTTGAAATGGTTTATTTCAAGTAATCAAATCGGAATAATACACAAAAACAATACAATCATCAGTTATACATTCATACAATAACTAATCAAACTTAGAATAATTAGACATAAAATTAAATATTGCTTGAAAGGGAGTGGAAGGAAGCGAACTTATATAATCCCACCCCTGTTCTACTGTAACCATTTTATTACATGATTTATCATTATCCGGTTCCTAGCTTTTATCAGACAGAATTAGGAATCTTGAAATATCAATAAAGCACATGACAAAGATGAATTACTTAAATTATTTTGTAAAAAATAACTTTTAGAAATCAACAAGGCAATGAAGTATCCAAAATATATGCAGATTATGTTACTTATAAAAGTAGTTGATATGATTAAAAAATAATACTATATCAGTAAAATAGACATAACCCTGTTTCAGGAATATTCATAGCAAAATTTGGTCAAGTATAAAAAGTTAATAATATGTAATAATAATAATAAATTATGTTACATTAGGAAAAATTCATGAATCCGCTTATCAATTTTTTTGGAGCAAGTGAAGTAATATCATTAAAAGTCAATCAATTTAATCATTTTCAATTATTGATTAATCTTTGTTTTATTATTTTTTTTTTGTTTGTTTTATTTCATTTATTATATATGTTTATAATAAAGTAATGCTGTGAAGTAAAATAAAAAAGGGTCCATATTTTGTTGAATAACCAAGGTTGGCATTTCTTCTGCTGATTAACAGCCATTCTTCTGGGTTTAAACAGTTTCTAGTTCTCTTCCATGTTATGTAGACATTAAATAGAGGTCCATATCCTTCTTCAGCTAAAATCAGGGGCGCCGAATTGAGGTCGACTTGTCTGCAGTCCAGAACTCTGCTGAGTAATCAGGTTACTTCAGACTTATGGAGAAAGTGTTGTATCCAGGCGTAATATTTCTGGAAATTATTTGGCTCTTTGATTTATTACTGCATGTTGTTTCAGACGACCGTGATGAAACACTTCTCAAAGTCCTTCAGGGCGTTCACAACCAGAACCTTGGACCGGTCTGGTGGACCGAGTGGTTTGACGTAAATCCTGCAGCCTTTAACCCAAGTGATCTCAATTTGCTTATGCTTCCCGAGAAGCCTGGCATGTTTTCAGCATTCCTTCTGGTCAGATGGTTGTTCAGATAAGCAGCCAATCCTTTCAGATTTTACGCTGATTTATCAGAGCTAGCTTGTGTTTTTGATTCACAAACCTGATGAGGATCACTGGTTTATCCGTCTCCTTTCTCCCAGGGAGCGGGTGGCAGGTCTTGATGGTGTTGAGATCCAGGGAAATCCATTTAGACGTGAGAAATGATTCCACTTGGTGTTCCACAGACTCTCTGTCTGCTAGTGCTATTAGCATTAGCAATGCTAGCTCCAGCTGCATTTAGCTTTGCCCGAGGTTTGATCGGTACTCCAGTGAGAACGACATTATCCATCCTTACTTGTTGTTCCACATCGTCCAGTCTTTTCTCCAGAATATCGACCCGGTTTTCTCATTGCTCGTTTTTAGCGCAGAGCCTCAGGAATTCTTCCATTAGCACTGAGAGTGGAGTTAGTTTAGCATTCACTTGTTCCATAAAGGGATACAATGCATCTTGGATATCATCAAGAGACTTTTTAAGGTCTTCGTCCTGGTTTTTCCTAGGGGCCATAGTCAGCTCTCTTTTTTGAAAAAAAAATCAAGATCACAAATCATTGCAGCAAAAAAGGTTCAGCGCACTGTACAGTACAACCCAAATGACCAATAACCCCTGTGGAACCAAGAACTGAACTAAAATATGGAGATTAGGGTTCAGGTTAGGCTAACCCTAAACCGAACCCTACAACTAAACTGAAACGAAGCAGAGAGAAGTGAAAAGTGACCGATGAATTGAATTCACGCGCGCACAAAACCCTAATGCCATGATTACATCTGGCGGATGAACGCGGGTTCTTGAACAAGTTTTTAGCATATGGCATTCACACAGGACTGTCACTATCCGATACTAACACATGTACCTCCAGTTGGAAGAGGCTTTGTGCGAAATGTTATAGTGGTGCAAATTTCGTGAATCTTGCTCCAGGCTTTTTCTTTTGCAGCTCTATTCTGATATGCGAAAGACTTGGTGTAATATGATTCTGACCGGACACAAACTGAAATTAATAATTTCTCCCTTTCAAACAGTTGGCACTTCTGTGAATTAAATATGTCACTCACTACCAAATCCAAGTGCCTGATTGGTCAAAGTTCAACAGGTTTGACTTTCAGCACATGTTCAACGGCCACATGGTCTATATGTAAAGCCTAAAAAAATTCCTTAAAAACATGCTTAGCGACGTACGAATGTGAGAGATTTCAAGGCCCGAAATGAGCATAAATATGAGTTTACATACACTTTTCATTGGAAGACTTTTCATTGGAAGACTTTTTATTGGGGCGATATAAACCTAGCATCACAGCTTTGATAGTTACACCTTAAACATGTGCTATAACTAAGGGAGGCTAAAAGCAAAAAAAAACGTACAACAAACCTTATAACAAAACCAAAGTCATAAATGTATCCATCATAATTTATACCAGAAGAGTAAATTTTGGTACATTTTCCCAATAAACATGTCAGGTATTCATTTTTTTCAAACAAAACTTATTGTCACTCTCTGCTCTGCTCTGCTCTGGAGGATTCCCAGCTGTTATCTCTCAACTCGTCAGCCACTCCTATCTGCTCTGGAGGATTCCCAGCTGTTGTCACTCACCCCATCAGCCCTGCTGCCTTCTTAAGGAGATCCACAGCCAGTATTCGTCGCCAGTTCGTTGCTCCTCCATGGTGCTTGTTAGGTCACTCATGGTTCTTGCCTTTGAATCCTTCTTGTCAAGTAACTTTGTTTTTACACCTCGCTTCCAGGATTATTTCACCACGAGTGTCACCTGGGAGTATCTCCTGACCTGTCCATACAAACCACGCTCGCCACGTCTGCTGTCCATGCCCGCTCAGCCTTCACAGAAGCCCTTCAGCCATGCCACATCATCAGCTACTCACCTGCTGCCTCAAGCTGAAGATCCTCGCTTTTGGGAAACATCCTGCAAGAAAATAAACCAAATTACTTACCATAAATCTTTCCTGTTTTCCTTCCGGGTTCCAGCATCATGGTCTATCTCAAAGCTTTGAAAATCATGACAGTTTGGCCCGTCTTTATGGTTCCTGTGTTTTCCATATGATTTGTTTTTGTGCAGGTTGGCTGTGATTACTCCTGAATGCCCAGCGTTCTTGCTAAGTTCTTCATAAAGCAAACAGTTAACTAGACTTAATAATTTAAGTTACCTAAGGAAAAGCCTTTCTATCGTCATTGTTGGAACATCTTCTGTGTTTACCTTTGTATGTAGATACCAAAGACATTCCTACTGATTTTCTGGTTCTTTGTCCTTTTTCTTATGTCAGTTGACAATTTATGTAATTTTGTTTTTATCTTCTGTTGGTTTCTTCAAGTTCTTCCTGCTTCTGGAGTTCCTTTTACGTCTGCATAAGGTTGTAACGATTCATGTTAGCAACTATTCAATTTGAATCATTATTTGTGTTTCCTGATCCGATTCATAGTAATTATTGGTTCATTATGAATTAACCTAATTTATCCAATTCTCTGACCAAAAATCGATCCCGTCTTAGAACATTCTAGACACTGGATGGTCACATGACTTTATTCAAAGTCTGTCCACACATTGGACTCGAATGATGGACTGATCCGTGTTAATGACATCATGTGTGTTGTCCGCTGATGCACTTGGTTGTTTTTACGATATAGTAAAAAAAATGTCTCTACCATGTCTCAATCTAAATGGTATTTTCCAATATTGATTATAACTGATTTATTTCACTTTAAAACACTTTTTTAATTGGTATAGGTCGATTTGATTTAATTGGAATAACAACTTACCTTAGACAGATCAATCTGGTTGGATAAATCACTTTATCAACTAACTGTTACACCCCTACTTCTGCATGTAGTGTGACACATTTTTGCAGCATAGAAGATATAATGTGAGGATGCAAACATGGACTTGTCTTTAATTAGTGCCTCTAACCATCTTTCTGTTCGTGGTTGATAGTTATTTATCACAGAAACTTTGATGTAAACAAGTTTTAACAGTATTTCCACAACCGGGTTGACTAGGAATACATTAAATTAAAAAGTGTTTTATTTTTTAAAGTTCACACCACATAGCTCCTTTACTTGAAACATTTTGTTTTCTGTCGCTTAAAATCTCAGATCAAAAATCGTAATTCTTCATCTTAATATTGAAGAATTCTAATTTGTTCTTTAAAAGCTAGCGGAAACTTAAAACATAGCTTGTGCATTTTGCAGATAAACAATCTCGGTGTTTGTGTGTGTGGAAATACACCGCATAGTTTGTGTGGGTGCCTGTCTGAGGAAGCTTACAGCCTCTGCACTCATTTTCTATCTCCTTGTTTGGTTTGCGGTAGCTCTGTGGTATGGGGTAAAGAAGGCACCCGTCTGGATGTGAGGCGGGCCTGGCACGCTGCGCAGCCTACTTCAAGGCTGCATGAGGATGGGATCAGAGTGGGAGACCATCAAAATTTAGACCAGCAGTCTCTGCATTTTTAGGTTCAAACAGTGTGCTTTTGTTTTCAGATGTTTTCCTTTTAAATTTTGTATGTAGTGAACAGAGTTGAAAATGACACATCAGCTCACTCACACCCCTGTGGCCAGAATCCATATCTTCCTGTACTGCAGTGAATCACAAGCAAAAGTCAAAGTTCAGGCTTGAACTTCCACACTTGAGGTATATATTGTCGCTGCAAAATGTATTTTGTTGGAATCTAAAAATGTTAAATTAAATATTGAAACACAATTTTAAGTCAAAGGTATGATTGAATTAAATGCTCAAGTTCATGTCATATTTTTGTCTCCAAATAGTAAGATTTTTTTGAAGATCATAAAAATCCCTTAGTTAAATATCTTCTCTGGAAGAAAGTCATAATATCCCATGGTAGTCTTGACAACCAAACAAATAAAGAATAAACAAATAAACAGGAGGTGTAGAGAAATAAAATGCAAACCTAAAGCAGATTAATCCTTGTGTTATCTTAGATGACTCCACCCTTACATTGACGTGTTCTCCCTACCATGACAAAGGTGGATAAAGGTGGAAAGATTTCATGTAATCTATGGACACCAGTGAGGATCACAAATCATTGAAGAAAAAAGGTTCAGAGCACTGTCTAGTGGGTCTAGATGACCCAACTCCCAACGTTAAAGTGCCTAGAATAGCACAAGGGTTACTATGGTTTCTGTAGGAGGAAAAACAAGACACAAACATTCTTAACGTCTTTCAATGCTGTAAGAATGTGTAGGCAAGGCAAGGCAAGTTTATTTGTATAGCACAATTCGTACACAAAGTAATTCAAGGTGCTTCACAAAACAGAAAAATGCATTAAAATCACAATACATCATAGAAATAATCAACGTAAAATTTACTTTAAAAGAAAAGAAAAAATTTGAAAATTGACTTAAAAATAAAGGAAGGAAAGGAAAGAAAAGTGCAGATAGGACCTTTCAGTCATATACACGGCTAAACAGAAATGTTTTAAGTCTAGATTTGAACATGAACACAGAAGAGGCTTGTCTTCTGACTTCAGGGAGGCTGTTCCAGATTTTAGCTGCAGAATATTGAAACGCTGATTCCCCTTGTTTAGTTCTGACTCTGGGTATCAACAGGAGGCCGGCCCCTGTGGTCCTCAGAGTACGAGATGGTTCATATGGCACTAACATGTCAGAGATGTACTTTGGTGCGCGGCCATGGAGAGACTTGTACACAAGCAGGGCTGCTTTGAAGTCTATTCTTTGAGGTACAGGGAGCCAGTGCAGAGACCTGAGCACAGGACTAATGTGATCATACTTCCTGGTTCTGGTCAGGACTCGAGCAGCAGCATTCTGGATGTACTGAAGCTGTTTTACAGCTCGTTTGGAAAGGCCGGTGAGCAGGCCGTTACAGTAGTCTAACCTACTGGAGACAAGTGCAGGAATAAGTATCTCCAGGTCTGGCTTTCACGCTGTTTGTTTTTGATTTGGCAATGTTTTTCAGATGGTAAAATGCCGCTGATGTTACTGACTTGATACGGCTGTTAAAGTTTAGGTCAGAGTCCATGATTACCCCTAGATTTCTGACTTGATTTGAGGGTTTAAGAGACAGAATGAAGGTAGCTGCTGACACTCTGTTTCTGTGGGCCAAAAATAATAACTTTGGTGTGTAGTGATGTAGTAGTACAATGAGTATTGTAACGCCCAGCAGGTACGTCACTTGCAGCGGGAAATACGGGAGCCAAGCTGGCAACCAATTGAGCTGTCAATCAGTGGCCGCGGTGGAAAACTGTCCGTGTCTCAAACGATTCCGAACAGTCTCAGAGAGGAGGAGGCAGAAAAAGAAGCTTAGACCGCAAACTCCTTCCCGGCATAACAAGCCCATCCATTTTGAACACAAACCACATTGAACATTGCACAGTGGTCATCAACCTCTCCCCCTCTCACACTCATGGGGCAGCATAAAGATACAACATAACAGGAAGAATAAACTAAGGTGAAAACTACCATATGAAAAGAAACGTAGGCAAACAGAAACGCTCATGCTGAGCCCTATTTTGATCAGGGGACCGAATCCTACAATCCCCTGCTGCTAACAGATCCTGAGTGGCTCAAAAAGCTGCACTATTTGGTGGATATGACTGTGACAAGCCACCTAAACGAGCTGAATGAAAGTCTCCAGGTGCCGCAAATGCTTGAAGCTGTTCTGTCATTCAAGCGAAAACTGACTTTCTTTGCTAGAGATATACAGCGAAAGAAGACAAGAGGATGTTGCTGCATTTTACCCGTGCACTGACTTGCTTGGCATTTGCACAGAAATCAAACTTTGTCATGATTACAATGCGAGACGGACCCAGACGCTGGAACCCAGAAAGAGGACAGGCGAGTGGCAGGTAAGACTAGTTTATTGTTTTTCCCAGGAATGGAACTTTGAGCAGGCAAGAGTTGATCCAGATGGGCAAACGGCTTTGGCACGGCTGGTGGTACTAGCGCGGCGATTCACCGATTCCTTCCAAACGGTAGAGAGAGGGGTCCACACTGACGTCACTCGTGGGCAGGAATCCTGAGACAGGGAAACAAGGTTAGAGCCAGAACTTGGATTCAGACTAGAAGCACAAGAGCTAGACAAGACCATACTAATCACCAAAATGGGTAACGATCTGGCGTTGATTATTGGCGTTGGATCTCCTTTTAAACAGCAAAGGATGATGAGTGGAGTGACGGCAGCTGGAGGGTAATCAGGAAAGGAGTGGAGCCAAGCTGGAGGGGGAGGAGTCTGACCAAGGCACCATGACAGTGTGCCCCCCCCCCCCAACGACCGCCTCCAGGAGGTACCGGAAGCCGATCCGGGTGGGCACGATAAAAGTCATTGATGAGGGTACTGTCCAGGATGAGGGAATGGGAGATCCAGGAGCGTTCCTCTGGACCGTAACCTTCCCAATCCACCAGGAATTGGTGGCCACAACCCCGGCGTCGAACGTCCAGAATGCGACTGACCGTGAAGGCAGGCGCACCATCAATGAGCCGGGTGGGTGGCGGGGATGCGGAAGGCAGGCAAAGCTCGCTGTCCTGAACCGGCTTAATCTGTGACACGTGAAATGAAGGGTGGATCTTGAGAGCCGCAGATGAACAAAGGAAGGATTGATGACCTTCTCGATGGTGTAGGGACCAATATAACGGGGTGCCAGCTTGCGAGAAGTGGCACAAGGTTTTAGTTTGCCGGTCCTCTCATCCCGCTGGGAAAGGACGGCCCCCACGCCAGAATCAGAAGCGTCGACCTCCACAACGAACTGTCTGGAAGGATCAGGCTGGATTAATATGGGAGCAGAAACAAAGAGTCTTTTGAGGGTGTCGAAAGAGTTCTGGGCCGCGGAAGGTTCTGGTGGTGGAAGTGAGCTGAGTGAGAGGGGCGGCGATGCTGCTATAGTTCCTAATGAAACGGCGGTAAAAATTAGCGAACCCGAGAAACTGTTGAAGCTTTCTGCGTGTGGTGGGAGGCTCCCACTGGGAAACTGCTTCGATTTTAACTGGATCAGGGCGAATGCTACCAGCCTCGAAAATATAACCCAGAAATGGAATGACGGTTGTGTGAAACTGGCATTTCTCAGCTTTGACGAATAATTGATTTTCAGAAAGCCTTTGTAGAACCTGCCGAACGTGATCTGAGTGCTGACAGGGATCCTTGGAGTAAATAGGGATGTCGTCTAAATAGACGAACACGAAATGATTGATAAAGTCACGGAGAACATCATTCACTAGTCGCTGAAAAACAGCGGGGGCGTTCGTAAGGTCAAAGGGCATGACAAGATATTCAAAATGTCCTAGGGGTGTCTTAAACGCGGTTTTCCACTCGTCCCCATCCTTAATCCGAACCAGGTGGTAAGCGTTACGCAAGTCCAGTTTTGAAAAG
Organism: Oryzias sinensis; assembly: GCA_037389245.1. NCBI lineage: Eukaryota > Metazoa > Chordata > Actinopteri > Beloniformes > Adrianichthyidae > Oryzias > Oryzias sinensis. The sequence goes on along the minus strand of CM074491.1, from coordinate 29,298,257 downwards.
ATGCGGGCCTCCTGAATGGAGTCGAACACGGAGCTAATGAGAGGTAGTGAGTATTTATCTTTAATAGTTATTTGATTGAGTTCTCTGTAGTCAATACATGGTCTCAGAGATTTATCTTTTTTCTGGACAAAGAAAAACCCGACACCGGCGGGAGATGATGAGGGACGAATGTGCCCAGAGGAGAGAGCCTCCTGGATATACTTCTCCATGGCGTCCTTTTCAGGCCCAGAGAGGTTACACATCCGGCCCTTAGGAAGGGAAGCTCCTTCCATTAAATTAATAGCACAATCGTACGGCCGGTGGGGGGGGGGGGGGGGAGTGAACTGGCTTTAGACTTACTGAAAACTTTACGTAAATCATGGTAACACTCAGGAACGTTAGAAAGATCAATATCCTCAGAAGCTATAACTGGGAAGACGTCCACAGAAGGAACAGCTGAACGTAGACAGTTGGCGAGACAAAGTTGGCTCCAATCAGTGAGACTACGATTTACCCAGTCAAACTGAGGATTATGACGCTGCAAAACTGGGTTCTGAGGAGAGTGGGTAATGAAAAACCGGGTGAACTGACGATGGTGGCCGGAAGTGACTAGGAGAACGGGCTCGGTGCAGTGCGTAATGTCAGACACCAGTGCTGACCACCCAAACCAGCAGCTTTGACGGGGATTTGAAGTTTTTCTGCGGGTAGAGAGAGACGTGAAACAAGACTTAAATCGATGAGACTCTGCCCTGCACCAGAGTCAATGAGAACTAGAGATTCAATAATCTTAGATGCGTGACATAAAGGGCCAGCTTGAGGCTCCGTTCAGCTCCAGAATCTATGAGAGCCTTAGTACTGTGAATGTCGGTTTTAGTGCAGATTTTGACAGGTAAATAGAGAAAAGGAGCTGAAGTCTGGGCTGAAACATATTCCCCCCGTGGCCTGTCACTCAGCGGGGGGTCTGGGAGTTTAAACGTAGTTTACATTGAGAAACTAAATGGCCCTGGGCGCCGCAATAAAAACATGAACCCTCCATGCGACGCTGCTGTCGTTCTTCTGCTGATAACTTGGAGTGCCCCACCTGCATGGGTTCCTCCGTAGACTTGGGACAGGGAACCTGATCAATTTTGGCCTGTGTCTGAGCGGGAATGACAGAAAACAGGTGACTATTTTTGGTTTTACGATGGTTGACCTGGCGGTCATTGTGTCTTTCACAGAGACGGATGTCCTATCTAAGAGCAGCAGAGACCAAATCTTCAAATGTATTAGCCTCCGGCTGTGTGCATAAATGATCCTTAATGGATTCATTCAGAGACTGATAGAAAATGCCCTTTAAAGCTATGTCCGGCCAACCAGCTTCCACTGCCAAAATGCGGAAATCGATCACATGTTCACTGACTGACCGACCACGCTGTTTTAATTTTAAGAGGCGCCTGGTAGCTTCTTCTTGTCGGCGTGGCTGATCGAAAATGAGCCGAAATTCATTAATGAAATGTTCATATTGAAGACGAGTTATAGGATTCGCAGCAATAAAGGCTTGAGCCCACTGGAGAGCTTTGTCACGTAATGAATTGATGATGAGCGTGATTTTACTATGATCAGACTGATAGTACCTGGGGGCTTGACGAAAAATGAACTGGCACTGTAGAAGGAAACCGCTGCAGGCCTCTACGTCACCGAAAAAGGGCTCCGGCTGCAGCCGGAAGTTTTTGGCAGTCTGAAATGATCCGGAAGCGGAAGCGGAGATGTTGTCGGAAGTAGCCATGGATGATCCTGTAACAGGGTTAGCAAATTGTCCGGTTAGTTCGACGAGTTTGAGACATACCGTCTAGTCGGCGGAATAATTCCTGTTCTGCCGAGGCCATTTGGGCGAGAGCATCCGCCTGACGTCCGAGCATGATGCCCTGTTGGGTAACGGCAAGAAGAAGGCCCTCCGGGTCAGCTGGGTCGGGGCTTTGGCAAGTTCGTTCTGTCATGAACGACTAGGCTAGGCAGACCCAGATGCTGGAACCCGGAAGGATGACAGGAGGTGAGTAGTGGTAAGTAATGGGTTTTATTGGTTCAGCTGGTGATGTTGTCTTGATGCGGCAGGGAGGCGACGTGGCTGGAGGGGGTCCGTGGATCCGAGACAAGACGAGGACAGGAAACGTAGCTTGAGGAACCGACTGTGGCTTGAGAGTTGACGTGGACTCAAACAGCGCTCCACTGAAGGAGGTGAGTGTGGATGGAAAACTGCTCAGCGCGTCCGCTTGACTGTCCACTCGTGGACTAGGGTATTCCTGGAACAGGACAAAGAGTCGTGAGGCGAGAAGTAGGAGGTAATCAAACATGGATCACAGGAGGCTAGAACATGCACCATTAGAGGCAACGAACTCGCGTTGAATACTGGTCCTGGAGCTCCTTATGAAGGTCTGGTAGGCTGATGAGTTGAGTGGCGGCAGCTGCGGAGAATTAGGCCAAGCAGAGAGGGGAGGGGGGGGGGAACCTGACATAGGCACCGTGACACAGACAGAGCATCGCTGAGGTTTTTAGGACCTAGTATAATGACCTCAGTTTTTTCTGCGTTCAGGAGGAGGTAATTAATTGTCATCCAGGTCTTGATGTCTCTGATGCAGGCGTTCAGTTTCTCTATAATGGTCATTCTGGTCAGGTTTCATGGATAAATACAACTGCGTATCGTCAGCACAGCAATGAAAATTAACGCTGTGTTTCCTGATTATGTTTCCTAAGGGAAGCATGCAAATCATAAACAGGATGGGTCCTAAGACTGAGCCCTGTGGGACTCCACAGTTAACTGGAGTGCACTGAGAGGAATGTCCTTTTACATTAACGAACTGATACGTATCGGACAAATAGGATTTAAACCACCAGGGGTAAGTGTTCACGAGTCGCTACGGGCCTCCAACTCCCAGAAGCACCTGCACATTCACATGGTTGGCTGCAGGAGAGATGGGGGAGGAGACGCCGCCGCCAGCCACTCACCCGTCGGACCACTAGAGTGGATGGGGGGGGCGGCCCGTGAAGAACAACTATAGAGACACTCCCACAGAAGGACCAAAAATCTGTCCCAGCAGCAGCTGCGGGTTCCACCAAACACCCTGCGGAGCCAAACCAGAGGACATGCAGGGTGAAGAGGCACACATACCATTCAGAACTGATTGCACCTAAAGGGAGGGGCGGGGAGCGATGCGCTTCATTCCACTTGGCCCTTTCCTGTCACACGCAGATATGCTGTGTGACGAGGGATTACGACAATCCCTGCAGTAAAATAAAAACAGGACACCACAAATGCAGCAACCGGAAGAATGTGCAGGCAGCAAGCCTCGGCCACAATACCTGCATAGACAGAGGAGCAGGAACCCAGAACAGTAGACAGTCTCAGCAGTAACTGAGGGAGAGCCAGCTCAGTCCTCTTTTATAGCTGGCCGGTGCTCATCAGCAGCACCAGGATGAGTGACTACACCTGTGCCTCGATTATCTTCTCCTGCCACACATTTGATGAATCGGTCTAATGTGAAGTTCTTGAGTCTTGTTCTGATGTTTAAAGCTGCTCCTTGGGCTGTGGTTCAGTGGGCACTGAAATGACACTGGAGGTTTAAATGAGTCTGTGTCAAGAAAGGGAGTCACCATAAAGTGTTATAACCTACAGTAATTTGGTATAATGAATGGGAAGCAACAGAAAAGTTTGGACACTTTGTTCTAATACCTAAAAAAGGCAACACATGAATAGACTGAAGGCCACGCTTTTATTCTGTTTTAACTCAAGATAAATGATGATTCCAAACAAACATAAAGGGAATCTACTCCTCCTTTTCCCCCCTGTCTTCTCTGCTCTTCTTCCCCAGATTGGACCCAGCTGTTGGCACTCACCTCATCAGCACTCCTGCTTCTTAAGATGGACCTTGTCCAGTATTCGTTGCCAGCTTGTTTGCCCTCTATGGATCTATCACTACTAGTGCCAACCTGGGTCCACCCATCTACTCCCTGTCTGATTACTCCTGAGCTCTCGACCTCCAGCCACGCCACGACTTCACGCCACGTAGCCGCCACCATCATACTGCCAGAAAACCACCACCTGTCTGCTCCGAACATAAACTACGCATCTGGGCCCAGCTGTTGTAAAAGTAAAATCTGTCCAAGACAAGAGGCTTTCAGCTCCATTCTATTTGCTCAGCTGTTGGACAGGACAAGTTACAAAGAAAAAACAAAAGAACCATGTGCAGGAAAGAAGGGAAGACAGAGCTACAAGATTCTACAATGACAGATGAAGAGAAAGTGATATTTGAACCCTAAAAACGTAAAATGTTTAACCATGAGAACATTTTTGTGTAAGAGAAATCTTCCTGTCTGACTCACGCTAAGTTTTGTTTTGTTCAGTTAAACATCAGTGACAGATGCTGAGCAAGTTAAGATTAAAACTTGCTCAGCAGAGAAAAACAAGGATTTTCCGCTGGATTTCATCGGTTGAAAAAGTCTGCAGAACAAACAGTGTGTTTTTCAACAAATATAACTCAGTATTTACCATAAAGGCTGTTGACCCTCTGCTGGGGACTGAGGGGGTACAACAAACAGTAAGAATGTGATGAAACACTGGATGTTTGATTCCGATATTACAGCACTTGCTCTTGGAGGAAGTCAGGCTGAGCTAAAACTGTGTGGAATAAGTGGAGAAATTCTCAGACACTTGATAGACATTTGATGAATAAAAAAATGAACCAATTTACCTGGAAACAAAACTGACTATAGCACTAGACCAGAGTTAGGATCACGTTGGACTCTGGCAGGGCTGCCCTTTATCACCGGTTCTGTTCATAGTTTTTATGGACAGTATTTTTAGGCGCAGTCAGGGACCGGAGTGGTCTTGTTTTTAAATTCACAGGATTCTTGATTGGAGAAAGGTAGTTTGCCATCTCTCTGGGTGGGTGGAGTGTTCCTGCCCCAGGTGGAGGAGTTTAAATATCTTAGAGATCCCTTTAGATAGGGAAGAGCTTGGTCACCCACACAGAGCTTTGAGTAGAACCGGCTCCCCTATTGAAGGAGCCAGTTGAGGTGGTGCTTTTCTGTTTTCAAGGCAAAATGTTGGTTTACTACTCATCATTTAACCATTGTGTTATCAGAGATGACCCCACCCTAAATTGACGTGTTCTCCTACCATGACAAAGGTGGGAAAAGGTGGAAGATTTCATGTAATCCAGTGGACACAGTGAAGATCACAACCGTTTAAAAAACAAGACTGTCAAGGGTCTAGGAAGACCCAACTCCCAATGTTAAAGTGCCTAGGAAAGCACAAGGGTTAAACATTGAAAAATACTTTTGAATATAGACTTTAATAATGATTATGATGATGATGATTGTGTTTAAACAACATTTAAATGTATAAAATTAAAAAGTAATATGAATCAAATGTTAGAGAGTTACATTGACAAACTAACAGGTTGAAACACAGAAATGTTATTAATTGACTCCAGACTGCTACCATGACTTGCATAAGTCTCCCTACTGCTGTCTGTTATGTAGTATAAATGATCATCAAAGCTCAAGAAGTAGTGCTGTTTGAAGTTAAGTTTCAATTTATTTGCCTTTTCCATAAAACGTAATTTTAATGTTAATATTTGAAAATAAGTCCAAACATCAACATCAGAAAGTTCCAAAGGCTGTGGGGTATAAATACGACAAAGTAAAGAATGGAACAAATATCTCTGCAATATTTGGTCAGTGGGAATGCAAAATCAGCAGCACATGACAAACATAAGAAAACAGACTACAGTATCTGTGAGACGCATATATATATTCACATATTTTACATATTTACAGAAGCCAATTCAGGAATTATAATCATTTGGTAAAGTGTTTTATTCCCAACCAATGAAGGACTTTGGCTTATTTTGAAGCAGCGTCCTTGCACCCCGTTATATTAATCTGTCAGATAAAATTTTCAAAAAATTTATACCAAAAAAAAGAATTCTGAATGTGGACTCACATGTTATCATCTCTTCATCTACAAGCAGCAAACTGCCTCCCTAACAGAATTTAAACCTTTTCGTTTCCTAAATGTATTAAAAGCTCTCAGCGATTGTATGAGGACCATATTGTAAATATTGCACAGATGAACTTCTAACTGTACAGTCACAACAAAAGATAAGGATAACAGTGCATTAATCATATCAGCAGATGCCAAAAAAATGAAAATCCAAACACAGATTCATCTTTGATGGAGTGACTTTATATTGTTTTTGTTAGTTTATCCATTTGCTTGGTGAAAAGGCATGAGGGAAGACGTAGTGGATCATCCTGGTTGAAGCAGGACGTCTCAGAAAGGGCAGCACACCCACATCCACTCATCCACAGCAGCCACAGCAGAAACGACAGTTCGTGCAGCGCTGGTCACGCTCTTCCTGATGTCATACAAGAAGCAGCTCAGACACACAAGAGGACATTGATCATCTGCAGGCTGATGCTTTCTCAGCTTTACACTCTCTGAGGAGCAACAACGTGCTTTGCAGCACAAACCCTCCTTTAATATTACAAAAAACTTGCAAAGAATGGACTTTTATTCCTCTCAAAGTGGACTGACCTTCCTATGAGGTCACTGGTATCTTCTGGACGCAGCAGGTGGACTGTCATCAGTCAGTGTTCCCTCCAGCTCCATGGACCTTCAGAGGATTTCAGGATGTCTAGCAACTGCTTGATGAATCATGACTGAAGGACAGAATCATTTCAGTGAAGTTCTCACTCCTTAGTGACTGGGAACAGCAGAGCTCTCCTGAAAGCAGACACATGTGAGGAGAACAGCCAGAGAAACAGCAACAATGCAGCTCTTCATCTTTGGATGGTTGCAGATGTTGGAGAGGTGACTTCAGTCAGATTTGTCTTTAACTCTGATGACTTGGTCTCAGTTCTTCTGTCAGATGGTTGAACATGCAGACTTGTAGGTATTTATACTCTTTTCTAGTAGCTGTTTCCTCATCAATAGCAGCATGTGCTGAATCTAGCTGGAACAGTGATGGGGATGAAGATCCAGCATTTCACAACCCTGGACAAAACTGGAAACAGCTCTTATATCATTTAAATGGATTGTAATTTATTTTAGTTATATCTTCTTCTTTCCTTTTGGGGGCAAAGTAGACCCCCTTCAGAGCACTTTTGTCAAAGGTTTTTCTCCTTGATAATTGTTTTAAGAGAGTTGGGTATTTTTTTTTAGCAAAGCTTGTGGCTAAAAATGCTGTGTCTTTCTGTAAAACAGTGTTTTTTTTAATGTTTTATTTCTTATGGTCTTGTCTCGTTCTTTCAGAGGATCCAAACCATTATTTTTTTACCCAAAATTGAATCCATAAGTTTGCATTTTTTCAAAGGAGATTCATTTTTTCCTGATTTTTCCCTTTATGTTCTGCTTCTCAGTCTGGAATCACACTCCTCAGCCTCTCTGGGAGAGTTGGTCTGATAGCTCTAACCTCAAATTCAGGAACAGTGCGTGTTTCCAGCCTGGTCGTGGAACAGCGATCAGCTCTACACTCTTTTAGGGTGCTGAGAGTTCGTTGGAACTTGGTTTCATCTCAGTCCATATGTGCTTGCATTTGGAGACATGCTCACCGGCCTCTGGTGAGAGTCATCCTGTAGAGGGTTCTCTGGGAGTATGGGGTCCAGAGAACCTTACTGAGGAATGTCCAGTCTCTGTAGCACCGGAGCAAAACCTTGGTTCGCATAGTCAAGTTGTCAGAGGACCTGCTCCTGCATCGCTGGACCTGGCAGTAGGGCTGCCTTATCACCGGTTCTGTTCATAGTTTTTTGGAAAGAATTTTAGGGCGCAGTCAGGACCAAGTGGGTCTGTTTTAATTCACAGATTTCTCTCTACTTTGGTAGATGATGTTGTCTCCTGTTGGTTTATTGAGCCAGGGCCTCCAGCATGCATTGGGGCGGCTCACGGCCAAGTGTGGCTGCTGGCATGAGGGTCACCAATGCTAAATCTGGAGGTCATGGTTCTTGGATTTGAGAAAGGTAGTTTGACATCTCTGTGGGTGGAGTGTCCCTGCCCCAGGTGGAGGACTTTAAATATCTTGGGGGTCTTGATCACGAGTGAGGGAGGACCAGAGCGTGAGATTGACAGGTGGATCCAAGCAGCATCCTTAGTCATGTGGTAGCTGTATCGGTTCACAGGTGAAGAGAGGGCTGGAGCCAGAAAGGAAGCCTTAATGTACTGGGCCATCTACGCTCCAATGTTCACCAATGGTCACGAGCTCTGGGTCATGACCCCAAAGGAATTAGCCTCACCACTGTCGGCTGAAAATGAGCTTTCCTCTGTAGGGAGGCTTTGCACTTTAGAGATTGGGGGAGAGCTTGGGTCACCCATAGAGAGCTCAGACAGAACTGCTTTTGCCTCCACGAAAGGAGCCAGTTGAGGTGGTGCTTTTTTTTTCTGTTTTCAAGGCAAAATGTTGGCTATAATTTCATCATTTAAACTGTAAGTTATCTTAGACGACCCCACCCTTACATTGACGTGTTCTCCCTACCATGACAAAGGTGGAAAAAGGTGGAAAGATTTCCTGTAATCCATGGACACCAGTGAAGATCACAAATCATTGAATATATGTCTAGCAAGACTGTCTAGTGGGTCTAGATGACCTAACTCCCAATGCTAAAGTGCCTAGGAGGAAGCATTAAGGGTTACACACTGAAAAATGCCTTTCAATGTAGACTTTGATGATGATTATGATGATGATGATGGTGTGTTTAAACAACATTTAAATGGCTAAAATCTAAAAGTAATTTGAATCAAATGTTAGAGTTACATTGACAAACTAACAGGTTGAAACAGAAATGTTATTGACTGACCTTTGCATCAAGGCCATGACTTCTGCATAAACCTCACTGCTGTCCATGTAGCATAAATGATCATCAAAGCTCAAGAAGCAGTGGGTTGTCAGTTAAGTTTCACCGATTTGCCTTTCCTTTCCATAAAACGTAATTTTAATGTTAATATTTCCAAAATAAGTCCAAACATCAGCATCAGAAAGTTCCAAAGGCCAGGTATAAATATGACAAAGTAAAGAATGGAACAAATATCTCTGCAATATTTGGTCACTGGGAATGCAGAATCAGCAGCACATGACAAACATAAGAAAACAGACACAGTATTCCAGAGACGATATATATATTCACATATTTTATATATTTACAGTAGCTCAATTCAGGACTCAATCATCTGGTAAAAGTGTTTTATTCCAAACCAATGAAGGAGTTTTGGCTTTTATTTTGAAGCGGGCGCCTCTGCACCTCACATATTAATCTGCTGGGATAAAAGCCTTTTCAAACATTTATACCAAAAAAAAAAAAAAGAATTCTGAATGTGGAATCATGATGTTATCATCTCTTCATCTATACAGCAAACTGCCTCCCTAATAGAATTCTTTAAACCTTTTCTGTTTCAAATGTATTAAAAAAGCTCTAATGATTGTATGAGGACCATGAACATTGTAAATATTGCACAGATGAATCCTAACTGTACAATATAAAAGATAAGGATATTGAAAGTATTAATCACACTAAATACAGGATGTGCTAAAAAAATGAAAATCCAAACACAGATTCATCTTTTGAGTGAGTGACTTTATTGTCTTGTTAGTTTATCCATTTGCTTGGCAAAGGCACAAGGAAGATTTGGTGGATCATCCCAGTTGAAGCAGGACGTCTCAGAAAGGGCAGCACACTCCACATCCACTCATCCCACAGCAGCCACAGCAGAAACGACAGCCTGCAGCGCTGGCGTCACGCTTCCTGATGTCATAGCTAAAGCGCCTGTGACACACAAGAGGACATTGATCATCTGCAGGCTGATGCTTTCTCAGCTTTACACTCTCTGAGGAGCAACAACGTGCTTTGCAGCACAAACCTCCTTTAAGGAAAAAACCCAAAGAATGGACTTTTATTCCTCCTCAAAGTGGACTCCCACTTCCAAGGAGGTCACTGGCATTCTTGGACGCAGCAGGTGGACTGTCATCAGTCAGTGTTCCCTCCAGCCTGGCGGACCTTTCAGAGGATTTCTAGACAAATTAGCAACTGCTTGAGGTGAATCATGACTGCTGACAGAATCATTTCAGTGAAGTTCTTACCTCAGTGACTGGAACAGTAGAGCTCTGAAAGCAGACACATGTGAGGAGAACAGCCAGAGAAAACAGCAACAATGCAGCTCTTTCATCTTGGATGGTTGGGTAGATGTTGGAGAGGATTCTCAGTCAGATTTGTTCTTTAACTTGATGACTTCTGTCTCAGTTCTTCTGTCAGCTGGTTGATTTATGCAGACTCTGTATATATTTATACTCTTTCTCTAGTAGCTGTTTCTCATCAATATGCAGCATGTGCTGAATCTGCTGGAACAGTGATGGGAAGGAAGATCCAGCATTTCGCCAACTCTGGGACAAAACTGGAAACAAGCTCTTATATCAGTTTAAATGGATTGCAATTTACTTTTGAAGAGATTTTCTTCTCTTTGCAAGGGTGCGAGACCCCTTCAGAGCACTTTTGTCAAAGGTTTTTCTCCTTGATCATTGTTTTAAGAGAGTTGGGTATTTTTTTAGCAAAGCTTGTATAAAATGCTGTGTCTTTCTGTAAAACAGCGTTTTTTTAATGTTTTATTTCTTATGGTCCTGTCTCGTTCTTTCAGAGGATCCAAACCATTATTTTTTTACCCAAAATTGAATCCATAAGTTTGCATTTTTCAAAGGAGATTCATTTTTTTCCCTGATTTTCCCTTTATGTTCTGGTTTCAGTTCAATCACACTTCTCAGCCTCTCTGGGAGAGTTGGTCTGATAGTCGAACTCAAATTCAGGAACAACAGCGGCTCTGGCCCTGGTCGTGAACAGCGGATCAGCCTCTACACCTCTTTTAGGTGCTGGAGAGTTTTGTTGGAATTTGCTCATCCAGTCCATATGTGTGTTTTGTGGATTTGGAGAAGGCGCCTGACCGCCTCCTCATGGTATTCTGTAGAAGGTTTCTGGGAGTATGGGGTCCAGAGAACTTACTGAGGAATGTCCAGTTCTGTATAACCGAGCAAAAACCTTGTTCGTGAGTAGCTGCAGTTAGTCAGACCTGCTCCTGTGCACGCTGGACTGGGCAGGCTGGCCCTTATCACCGGTTCTTGTTCATAGTTTTTGGACAGAATTTTAGGCTAGTCAGGGACCTAAGTGGGTCTTGTGGTTTTGGGACCAGTGATTTCTCTCTACTCTTGCAGATGATGTTGTCCTGTTGGACTTTTTATTGAGCTAGGGCCTCCAGCATGTATTGGGGCGTGTTCACGCCATGTGAAGCGAAGCAGCATGAGGGTCGTCACCAATGCTAAATCTGAGGTCATGGTTCTTGGATCGGAGAAAGGTAGTTTGACATCTCTGTGGGTGGAGTGCCCTGCTCCCAGGTGGAGGAGTTTAAATATCTTAGAGATCCTTAGAGATAGGGGAGGAGCTGGTCACCACAGAGAGCTTTTGAGTAGAACTGCTATGCCCATTGAAAGGATCCAGTTGAGGTGGTGCTTTTTTCTGCTTTCTAGGCAAAATGTTGGTTTACGCATTTCATCATTTAAATCCATTGTATATCAGAGATGACCCCACCCTTAAATTGACGTGTTCTCCCTACCATGACAAAGGTGGAAAAAGGTGGAAAGATTTCATGTAATCCATGGACACCAGTGTGAAGATCACAAATCATTGAAGAAAAAGGTTCAGGAGCACTGTCTAGTGGGTCTAGATGATCTAACCCCAATGTTAAAGTGCCTAGGAAAGCACAAGTGGTTAAATATTGAAAAATACTTTTGAATGTAGACTTTGATGATGATGATGATGATGATGATGATGATGGTGATGATGATGGTGTGTTTAAACAACATTTAAATGGCTAAAATCTAAAAGTAAAATGAATCAAATGTTAGAGAGTTACATTGACAAACTAACAGGTTGAAACAGAAATGTTTATTAATTAGATCTGACTGCTAACCATGACTTCTGCATAAACTCACTGCTGTCCATGTAGCATAAATGGATCATCAGCTCAAGAAGCAGTGCCATAAGTTGCTCAATTTATTTGCCTTTTCTTTCCATAAAAACGTAATTTTAATGTTATTTCAAAAATAAGTCCAAAACATCAGCATCAGAAAGTTCCAAAGGCTGTGGGGTATAAATATGACAAAGTAAAGAATGGAACAAATATCTCTGCAATATTTGGTCAGTGGGAATGCAGAATCAGCAGCACATGACAAACATAAGAAAACAGACATAGTATCTCGAGACGATATATATTCACATATTTTTAGGCTTACAGAAGCCATTCAGGACTCAATCATCTGGTAAAGTGTTTTATTCCAAACCAATGAAGGAGTTTGGCTTTATTTGGGCCAAGGCCCTTGCACCTCACATATTAATCTGTCAGATAAAATTTTCAAAACATTTATACCAAAAAAAAAAAAGAATTCTGAATGTGGAATCACATGTTATCATCTCTTCATCTACAGCAAACTGCCTCCTAATAGAATTTTAAACTTTTCTGTTTCCCTAAATGTATTAAAAAAGCTCTACTGATTGTATGAGGACCATGAATATTGTAAATATTGCACAGATGAATCCTAACTGTACAGTCACAGTAAAAGATAAGGATAAAAGTGCATTAATCACATCAGCAGATGCTAAAATGAAAATCCAAACACAGATTTTACCTCCTTTTGAGGAGTGGACTTTTATTGTCTTGTTAGTTTATCCATTTGCTTGGCAAAGGCATGAGGGGAAGATGAAGGATCATCCCAGCTAGCTAGGACGTCCCCAGAAAGGCACACTCCATCCACTCATCCCACAGCAGCCAGCAGAAACTACAGCCTGCAGCGCTGGCGCTACGCTTCCTGGATAAGTCATGTTGCGCGCCTGTGACACACAAGAGGAGTTACTGATCATCTGCAGGCTGATGCTTTCAGCTTTACACTCTGAGGAGGCAACAACGCATTGCAGGCACAACCCCTCATTTATTAGCAAAAACCTAAAGAATGGACTTCCCTTATTCCCTCCTCAAAAGTGGACTGACCTTCCATGAGGTCACTTGGTATCTTCTGATCGGGCAGCAGGTGGACGTCATCAGTCAGTGTTCCTTCCAGCTCATGGACCTTTCAGAGGATTTCAGATGCTCAGCAACTGCTTGACAGAATCAAGACTGAAGGACAGAATCATTTCAGTGAAGTTCTTACTCTCAGTGACTGGAACAGCAGAGAGCTCTCTCCTGAAAGCAGACACATGTGAGAGAACAGCCAGGAGAAACAGCAACAATGCAGCTCTTTCATCTTTGGATGGTTGCAGATGCTGGAGAGGATTCTCAGTCAGATTTGTCTTAACTTGATGACTCTGGTCTCAGTTCTTCTGTCAGATGGTTGAACATGCAGACTGTAGGTATTTATACTCTTTCTAGTAGCTGTTTCCTCATCAATAGCAGCATGTGCTGAATCTAGTTGGAACAGTGATGTTGGGAAGGAAGATCCAGCATTTCACAACTCTGGACAAAACTGGAACCAAGTTCTTATATCATTTAAATGGATTGCAATTTACATTAGTTATATCTTCTTCCTTTCGTTTTTGGGCAAAAGTAGACCCCTTCAGAGCACACTTCTTTTGTCAAAGGTTTTTCTTCTTGATCATTGTTTTAAGAGAGTTAAGTATTTTGTTTTATGTAAAAGCTTGTATAAATGCTGTGTCTTTCGTAAAACAGCTGCTTTAATGTTTCATTTTTATGGTCTTTGTCTCGGCCCTCTTTTTCAGAGGATCCAAACTATTATTTTTTACCCAAATTGAATCCATAAGTTTGCATTTTTCGTAAAGGAGACCATTTTTTCCTGATTTCTCCCTTTTTTTTCTGTCTGACACTTTTTTTATTTTGGTTTCATTATGGTTCCTCAAAGGAATGTTATGAAAGGAACAGTCAATGTATGAATACTGGAAGACTTTTTTATGAACTAATTTTAATCTCAATTTTTCTTAAATCTGATCTTTCCCATGCAATTTAATGGGAGACACACATATGGTGAAATGTGAAGGCATTCGCTGTAAATACAAAGATTGCTCTCACATTCGTGTTTTTAACGACTTATGACGAAGAAGTTATTTCATTGGTACAAATTAATTAATGAGTGGGAATGAGATATTCCATTATTTCCATGTCAGGTCACTGGGGTTCAGTAATTTCGATCATACTTGTGATTATCTTGAACTTCAGTGCTAAAAGACGAGTATTTGCCTTTTAATTTTCCTTACATCACCACTGTCAGTTTAAGTTTTTTAGTTTTTTGCATATGACTGTTTTTTTCTCAGATACCTTATCTGTGCTGCCTTGCTTTTTGACTTCTGTTGCCTGTTTGGAATGCTTTTTTCTATCACATAGTCTGGAAACCCTAATTACTCCCGTATTGCCATCTGAACAAGGAACTGTTAAACCCGCGTGTTTCATCAACTTCTAATTCACAGTTTGCCTCCTTTGTTTTCTTTACTAAATGGCCTGGCAGTTTCTGCCTTGATCATGAGCAGCGACATGTTCTGACACAGAACTAAGCCAGAACATGTGTAGCACAGGAAGAAATCACACATGAGAGCAATGTAATTAGTCCAATAAATGTTTTCAGTCAGGTATATTAGAAACAAAGCAGGGCTTATTGCAACAAGCGTTGGCTTTATTGTGGAAGCTTGTAAGTGGATAATGTTTTGTGCGTGGAGTCAAAGGGTACTTCTTTTCTGTGCCAATTAAATGACTTAACAGGAGCTTTTCATGTTCATTGCTTTACACTAACCGCTATAAAAAACCTAAATATCACACGGTGCTGCAGTGGCGTGTTTATTTCATTTCCTTTTAATCCCTGGCAAAATACAGGAATTCTGATTAAATCATACATCTGCGCTCGAGAACCAGTTGTCGTGGTTGTGCAACTTTTGTAACTATTTTTTTTCCATTAAGTCATTTGGGGGGCCAAACTCATAACTACATATGGTCTGTAATCCCAAAAAGATCTTGGATATCTGCAAAGCCCTGCGTGCTTTGAATGGGCTGAGATTTTTTGCTGGGACCCCAAAAGATTGACAGGTGTGTTTTTCCAGAGTGCCCCGCCTAAAGGCTGAAAGGCAGGATCGGGGGGGCACGTTTGTCACTGTGTTGACTGAGTCCAATGCTTGTGCATAATTCTGATTAAAGTCCAACCCCAATCATGTTTTGATCTGTTCTCAAAGTGTTTCAAGCGGTCTTTTAATTTGGGATTATGCCGTTTTTAGGTCAAATCAAAAAATCTGGGATATTTTAGGACATAGTTTCTACAGAGCAGCAGTAGTTCATTAGAAATTGGCCTCTGAATTGTGGGTGGGAATGTTGGTGCAGAGCAACCCAGTCCCTACTTCCCACCGTTTTTCCCATCGTTTTACACTCTTTACTGCTTCAGCTCCTCACATACCCAAGCTAACATTACTGGCGCACCAAAAATAGAGAACAATGCTGGAGCCATCCATCCAGACAGGTGGACCAGGAGCAGGGAGCTTGTCTTCCACCCAGCATAATTTCAACATTACTAATACAATGTTTTTTAAAACTGCATGCTTTGTGAATCTAGTGTGTGTCTGTCTGTGTGTAGATGTCTTGTGAGATTAATGTTCCATCGTGAATGTATGAATATACTTCCAACCTGTAAATAGTTGTGTGCAGACTATTTGTTGATGTGTGAACCAAGTCATGCAATTTACTTATGACACTCTTATGTTTTGACTTTGTATTATCGACCAACCTCCCCATCTCCTCCCATTCTAACCCCTTAGCCCCCATCTCTAACATCCCACTCTATTTCTTTCTCTCTTCTTTTCTTCCATCCGGTCCAACAAGGAATGCATAAAACTATAATTATCATAAGTAAAGCTGAGCCTCAAATCCACAAGGTGTTTATACAAATATACTCTGTTTGTCTGAAGATCCATGAATCCCTGTTGTAACAGTAACATCTGACCAACAACAACTTCAGCTGTGATCTGCTTGCTCAGCTGTTGGACAGGACAAGTAAAAAAAGAAAAAAAAATACATTTTCTGTCTGCTTCTTATTCACAACCATTTAAATAAATTCACCTTTATATATGTCCTCTTCTGAAAAATGCTACAAGAAAAAAACAGCAAAAACAACATTTTCATTCTTTAAGAAACACAAGTGGATTTGGGTAAAGTTGATCCTTTCAGGATCAGAGAAGTGAACAAGAGAGCACGGAGGGAAGGTAGCTGTGTACTCATCGTGACATTGATGACATCACTCAGACTGCAGACTATTCTGCAGTCTGCTATTGCCTACAAAACATCCACTCAGGGAGCCTCTAATCTGCTTCAGCTGGATACTGTGCTAGTTAATGAAGCCGCAGTGCAGCCGGACAGACTCAACAGTTTCTTTGCATCCTGGGAGGCGATGCTAAGACTCCAGGCCGACTCCCATGAGCCTTCTGGGCGGTTGTTTTGAGGTGACAGAGCTGTCTGTTGCGGGCTGCTTACCCACAGCCTGTCACGCCAGTAAAAATGTTTGTGAAGTGAAAAAAAACCCAGAAAAACTGTGGTCTTGTGCTAAAAACTGGGTCCTCACTCTGTCTTGGTGTTTAATGACAGAACGATGCAGGTGGTTCTTGGAGACGCCATGTGAACAACATACTCTTCCTGGGGAGAAGGAACTTGACTGAGGCCGTGAACTTATTGGTAAATTACCCATCTTCTGAGCAGATCTCAATAAAATTACATAGACTGCAGGTGGTTTGGAATCTTAATTTGCCTGGAAAGTTAATTAATCTATATAACTTTCAAGGAAGGCTTGTAAAGACCTACTCTCACATGCTTGTAATATGTTATTGTAATGGAAATGCTTAGTCTTCCTGCCACCCAGGAGTATTTAGTAAGCAAAATGGCCCTCACAGCACCACATCGTACCACTTTTGTTCAAGTCTTAACCCTCATTCCAAACAGGCCCTCACAATGAGGCACCCTGGAAATTGCTCCTGTTTTATCCATGTCGTTTTACGCCCAGCTTTTATAACAGAACGTGGCAAGCATTACACGATGAGGGACTAATGATATATTTTCTCAGCTGGAACGTGGGAAATGCACCGCGGACCCGAAACAATGTTGAGTCTCAGTAAATTAGTATGTGTTGTTAAGCAAAATGGTAACAGAGCTGCGGCAGCTTGGGTCCCAAAGTGATCCGCTTATATGGTAGAGCGTAGGGAAAGACCATGAATGCGTGGAGAAAGGAGGTCCAGCAAAAACCCAGATCTCACCAGCTAACAGCTCGGAAATATGAATTTTAATAAGAGAGAAAAGTGGATTTGGCCAGACATCTTTCTTCCCATGGAAACCTATCTGACCTGGAGTGTGGCGACACTCAGTAGCCGTGCCTAACAAATGGGCTAAGCACAGTTTACTTGTCCGAGCCTTTCTCCAGATTTTTCCACCACTTTAAAGGGCTGCAAGGTCTGCCACAGATCAGAACCGACGTCTGGTGTCTCTCCTGATGGAGCACACAAACACAACAGAAGAGGCTGCAGAGTGCGCATTTACAGACTGGGTAACTATTATTGATATATATTTTTGTATATCAAAAAGAATATACAGAAAGGCATTCCTATAACAACGCAAGAAGTATCAATAGCATTAATATTGTCCAAACTCCAGTTAAAATGTAGAGAAAGAAAATAAAACAAAAGTATACAAACAACAGAAGTCCAATCTTGTTGCCATAACTGATTATCCTAATGCAGCACGTGAGGAAAACAGACAGGAGCAAACAGCCGGGTAACATTTGGGCTCTGCAGGACCTTGTGATGCTGCTTCCCATGCCTGCATGTCATGTATGCAGCAAATCTTGTTTTTAGGAAATGTTTTCACCATTAAAAATTATAAAGAGGTACCAGTTTCAGCCCCCTTACCAATCAGCCCCAAAATCAACTGATTGGCATTGCCTACTTTTGAAAGGGGTTCAAATCCAAATAGTACCAATCTCTGAATACAGGACTCATTCACAATCAGAAATTCTGCATAGCAGGGCGGGGGGGGGTGTGTGTGTGTGTCCCACTATCGGTACGGGACCTTGGGGGTTTGACGGGTCGGGGTCACCGCTGAGGCAATCGGCGGTTGCCCCGGCCGGTTGTGAGCCTCGGTCCCGTCGAGGCAGGACCAGAGCTCTCCCAGGGCCGGCGCATGGGGGTGGGGGCCTGGACTTGCTCCGGGCGGGGGGCGGCGCTTTCTGGCTCCTCTCTCTGTGTGGGGTGGGTGGTGCTGGGCCTGAGGCGTCGGCGCCTCGGGAGGTGGGACCCCGGGGCTGGGGGTTCTGGGCCTTTTGCTGGGGGACGGCTGTTTTACCACCGGGGGACAGTCTACCAGCTGTCCCTAACTTACCCCCTTCCTCATATAACCTCATATTAGGGTGAGGGGGTGGGGGGCTTAGCCTGCGATGTGCCTTGGGGTGGGCTACTTGTTAGTGGTCCCCCCCATGGTTGCCGTATGGAATGGGCCTCCCCTATCTCGGTTTTAGTTGCACCTTAGACATGTAGGGCCCTTGGTAGGGGGGTGATGGGACATCACTGTGAGTAATCAGGAGATATCCCTTCAGTGCCCTACCCGCCAATTTTAACTGCACCCCCTTTGTACACACACCCTTCCCCCCTAAAAATAAACATTCCAACATAAGCAAACACACATGCACACACACCACCTCACTATCACACACACACGCACAATCACTGCGCAAGGAAAGTGGGACCTTGGACCATCTTTCCCCTACCCCATCCCTGGTAAGGGGTACTGGGCCCTTTGTAACGGCGGCCTTGTCCCCCGGGTGCTGGTTTCCTGGGCCCTGCGGTGCTCTCTCCAGGCAGGGAGAGGGATTCCGGAGCTTTCTGGCGAAGGCCAGAAGTCGGGGATCATATCACACCTGAGCCAGTCTGTGTCTCTGTGGGGTGGGTTCTGGTCCTTGCCCCCGGGTGCTGGGCCTCGCCAAACTTCCAACTGTGGCCGAGCCTGGTCGGGCCATGTCTACAACAACCCTTGTGGGCCCCATTATCCCTGGGGTGCCCCCCTCCTGGGCGGGGGCGGTTGGCCCCTGTCTTGCACCTTTCTGGACCAACCGTGGGCCTGGTGGATGGCTGCCTGGAGCACGGAGCGGGTGTCCCTTGGGGGGTCCTGACTCGTACCTGGGGTTGGGGCATCACAGTGATGAGGTGCTCGTCTGGGGCTGTGGGGGGGCTGCTCTCCTGGTTGGGCTGGGGCGGCACTCTCTTTCCCCCCATGCCTCCCTGATCTCTGGCTCTGGGGGCTTCGTGGCGGTCCTGCTGGCCCTGGCCTGGGTGGCGGACGTGATCACCCGTGGGGCGGTTGTTCTCTGCCTGCGGGGGTCTTGGTGTGGGGATGGCTGGTCACTCCCTCTCCTTCTTTTCACATTCCACCATCCATTTTAGAAGAACATAAACACTCAACTGAGCACAGGTGTTAGCTCACCTCTGCACTAATAGTTTGCGTGATTGATTGAATAAAATATTTCACACTAGTTGGTTTGAAGGCATAAGTATGCGTGTGTGAACAGCATCTGTATTGTATACA
Source organism: Oryzias sinensis (assembly GCA_037389245.1). Taxonomy (NCBI): domain Eukaryota; kingdom Metazoa; phylum Chordata; class Actinopteri; order Beloniformes; family Adrianichthyidae; genus Oryzias; species Oryzias sinensis. The sequence continues at coordinate 29,278,666 of CM074491.1, read as the reverse complement.
TGTTGACATTTTTGCAGCTAACAGGTGTGTTTATAACATTTGAGTGTGTGTGAGGACAGGCCCTGCCCCTTTGAAATTTGTATTACATCTGAACCTTACCGTAATGATAAACATGCAGTAGCTTGTTGCTTAAAAAAAAATAACAAAAAAATAAAGAAATTCTGCATAGCACCTATGCAGAAGTGACATTTGCTTATTTGTTGGTTTGCTTTATTTGTGGTTTCCAGTTTACTTTGTGGTCCATAATTACTCCAAGGAACTCAATTTCAGTCACTTTTTTCAGAACATGATTATCAATGGCAACTTTTATTTCTAAATCTGCAGGAATGTGGCGATTTCCGAAAATCATGAATTTAGTTTTGTTAACAAAATTCATTGAGTGAGAGTTTATCTTAATGTGAAGAAACTGGATTGTCTAGAAAGGACTGTATTGTATTAGTTCATAATCCCGTCAGTTTCTTGCACACAGAAATAATGAATAATCTAGCAGGGATGATTTACAGTCCTCCAGTTGGATAAACTGCTGCCTGTTATTAATATAACTGTTTAACCACTTATATGGCTAATGGTGGTCCTCGTATTCCAGATCTTTCCAGTTTGTGTCATGGCTAGCTTAACAGACAGACCTAGACGCTGGAACCCAGAAGAAAGCACAGGTGAGTTTGACAGTAAGTAAAAGGGTTTTAATTTTCTGTTCTTGGTTTGTAGATGGTTTTTGGCTGAGCTGTAACGTCCAAGGGGAACCCAGGGAGAAGATGGTCCGTTCCTGCGGCCCGTGGCGTCACTGGTGGAAACAACCTTGAGTAGGCAAAGGCTCGTGGTGGAACAGTAAGAGTTCTGGGGCTCGTATAGGAGGATGTCTAGAGGAGGATGTCTGCTGCGGCCACTCGTGGTGAGCGGAGAGCAAGGCTTAGGCAAGAGCAAACAACAACTATGGCTATGAACGAGGCGACCATGCTATGCACCATAGAGGAGCAACAAACTGGCGATGAATACTGGTCCTGGATCTCCTTTTGAAGGCAGGCGGGTGATGAGGTGAGTGGACGCAGCTGTGTTGAGTCAGGAGCCAAGCAGAGAGGGGAGGGGGAGGAGTCTGACACAGGCACCATGACAGTTTGTAAACTAAAATGTTATGATCAATTGTGTCAAGAGCCTTTCTCATATCCATGAACACTTGTACTACAAACTATTGTCTGTGCCATTTATCCTTTCTTCAGTTAGTTGCACAATCGCCAGAACCGGATATTAGCTTATGTTTTTCGACAAACTTTTCCAGCCTTGTGAGGAATATTTCTTCGAGTATTTTTGAGAATTGGCAGAGTGAAGACACTGGTCTGTAATTTGTTGGTTGGTGTTTGTCCCCTAATTTGTTTATTGGAATTACTTTGGGTATTTTCATTTTTTATAGAAATGTTCCTGTTAGAAAGGATAAATTGCAAATATGTTAGTGGGTCAACGATGGAATTAATTACGTTTTTTATCACCATCATATTAATTCCGTTACAGTTTTGTTTTTGAATTCTTTGACAATTTTTTAGAAGTTCTTTTCAAATAGATTGAGTTTGAATTTCTTTTTATGCAGTGTTCAACAGTTTCCATTTCTGATTTAGTAGTTCCGTTTATTTCGGCTAACCTAGGCCCTATTTTTTACAAAATATTCAATATTAAACTCCTTACTCGTATCCTGAATATTGTTGCACATCTCATTAACAAAAAGCCTCGATAATTTATTTGTTTTCTAAAGGCATTGTCAATACTCTTGAACTAAAGTCCTTTAGTATTTGATCATTTTTTTTAATAATATCTTGATCTAATAATCTTTTTTGCATGTTCTCCTGATACTGGTTAAATTTTTTAATCGCTGTTCTGCTTGAGTAGTTCTAATTTTGAAAAGTTTGTATAAACTTTTCCTTTTTTTGCATGTGTTTTTCAGTTCAGTCGTCATCCAAGGATTTTTATTTTATTGTTTTCTATTAGTTTTTTCTAAGTTGGCCGATTTTGTGGTATATTGATGTAAACCTTTGCATTAATGTTTCATAATGAGTTATCATTAAATTAATATTTTGTAATTGGACAGACACATTGTAAGTAAAGGTATGGGTGGATTCTGTCATGACGCTCTAGCGTGAAGACCCAGAAGGAAGACAGGTGAGTGATTTGGAGAGAAAAGGTTTATTATTCCTCCTAGGAAGGAGGAAGTAGTAGCTGGGCGAGGTCCGGACTTGACAACGGCTGGTGGCAGGCTGGAGGGCTTAGTGCGGTTAAGGAGAGCCGTGGGATCCTCAGGATGTCTCTGAGCAGCAGAAGGGAAGAGAGCGCTGACATCACTCGTGAGGTGCTGGTAATCCTGAGACAAAAGGCAATAATTAGTTTGAGGCTTGGGACAAGACTAGACAAGACTAGACTAGACAAGACTAGACAAGACTAGACAAGACTAGACAAGACTAGACAAGACTAGACAAGACAAGCATTTGCAGAGCATAAACTTAAGACCAGGAATAGTCACCATAAGGGGTAACAAACTGGCGTTGAACTGATGAGTAAGGGCTCCTTTTAAGCAGTAAAGGCAGATGAGGTGAGTGGCGTCAGCTGGTGGCAATCAGGGAGCAGAGCAGGCAGAGCTGGAGGGGGAGGAGTCTGACAGGCACCATGACAGATTCAAGGTAAAATACAAAAAAAAAAGAAAAAAAAGGGCTAATGCAGTTTAAATCAATGAGGTATTTTTCAAATATCAGTTCTGAATGATGGCATTGATGATGCGATGGTGAACAAGATGAAGTTGATGGAGTTTTAAAAATAGCTCAATTGTATTTTAAACTTCTTATAGGCTCATCTTTTTGGGTCATGAAAAACTTCAACAAGCACTTCATTGGATTTCAAAGGGCAGCAGCAGCTCACAAGAAATGTTATTACAAAGGAAATTCTAAAATTCTTCAAAACGTTTGTCAGGATTATTGATTTCCAGGCAATTTCTGACAATCCTCAGAGAAAATATGAATTTAGTTGTGGATGATATTCTGGGATTTTCTTTTGCATATATGCTTTGTGTAATTTTTAACCCTTGTGCTGCCTTTGATCACCCCACCCTTTCATTGACGTGTTCTCCCTACCATGACAAAGGTGGACAAAGGTGGAAAGATTTCATGTAATCCATGGACACCAGTGAAGATCACAAATCATTGAAGAAAAAAGGTTCAGAGCACTGTCTAGTGGGTCTAGATGACCCAACTCCCAATGTTAAAGTGCCTAGGATAGCACAAGGGTTAAAGGAGAAGTTGCTGAATTATTGACATGCATAAACATATTTTATAAATAGTTATATTGCCTAAATTTGGTATTCATTTGTTGAATACCTTACAGTGATGTTGTATGGAGCTTTTCAATATAAATTTATATTTTTTTAAAATATGAGACTCCCTGATGCTTTTCGTACTTACCACATTTTTTGCTCTGGTGTGAATTGTTTATCAAGTACATTTATGCATTCCATATAAAAGCTTAGTTCTGTAAATTTCTTTTTCTGAAATAAAGCATATTTATTTAAAATTTTAATTAACAATCAAAACCACTGCACATCGTGAAATCCAACATCCCACTTTGGGTAAGTAGGCCTTGTTGAGACATCGTGTGATTCGAATTTGAATAAAGTGATCTGGTTTACCACCATGAGGCACAGGTCTGTCATGTTAACATGTAGGAAGAATGGCTATTGTTTTTTAGTTTTTTGAGATCTCTTTGGTGAAAAGGCTGTTAAACTTTTCTTATACCTTTTAAAGAAAAACACTAATTTTTACATAAAAGTTGCTTTAATATCTAGATAATTAAAAAAAAATATGGCTTCAGTATAGAGCCAACTTAAATGAAAATATAAAAGCAGACAAAATGTCTTTGTTGGAGGCATTATGACCGAGTTAATTCTTTGAAATGAAAATAAAACAGCTTGTGGACTCTCCGTTGTCATGACCTTAGTTAGCCAAATGGACAAAGCTTTGAGCCGTTGCACTTTTCCAACAAGCTATAAACAGTGCAAATGCTTAAGAGTTTAGTACCATTGCTTAAGAATCAGAGGAGAATGTGGAGAGTGTGACGACTTCCCAGAGCTGCCAGTGCAGTGCAGGTCTGAAGGAAATGGTTGACAGTACACACTATAAAGATTTTAGGGTTGAACAGCGCTTGGAAGGATTGGAAGGAGACAAATTCAAAGAGTTATGAACTGGCAGAAGAAAGAAGGGAGGCAGTTAAGAGGGAAGATCCAAAAACTTTGACTGTCAGATGGCCAAGGTATAGTGACAAAAATCCACAGAACAAACACGTCAGACAGTTTGATCAGGAGTCGGAAAAAAATCAGGTCACTGTGCTTCCCATCTTTCACACAGTGAGGATTCAATAGTCAGAAAACAGCTAATGGTCTCTTTATGGTGGCCCTGAAGTTCAAATCACTCAACACAAAAACATACTAAAAAAGTAAAAAATATTATGTTTTAGAAACTCAAACACAATTTCAAATAAATCAATAAATGAAATGGTACAGAACACAAAAGTTATTTCCAAAGATGAAAATGAAAAACAATAAGACTCCAGAACAGGAAGGTACTATGCATCACTATTGGATGAGGACGTTTGAGTTTTGAGGTTTCAGGTTTTTTTAATTCATTTTCAATCCCCGCATGCAAAAAAAAGCTTTATATTAGCGCGGAGCATGTCCAGTAAGGCTTCCTGCTAAATAATATAATATTTTTTATTTGTTTTGCTTTTTTAATTGTCGGAGTGATCTGTAATATGTTTTTACATTGGTGTAATTTGTACTTCAGGGCCACCGTACCTGCTTGAGCAATATTCAGCTCCTGATCAGGGGAATCCCTTGATATTTGTTAGTTAGTTTGTTACTTAAAGTTATCTTTGGGTCTTCACTCGAGCTCTGAAAGGGGCTCAACTTGTGAACTCTCCAGATTAGGTCAGTGTTAATCATTGCTCTGTAGGCTGCGTCTGCTGACAGGACGTTTCAGTGTAACATACTGTGCCTCACACTTGTTTTTAACTGATGTTATCTATCAGTGTGCTTGTGTAAACACTTTCCTGCAGACTTGCACAACACCCCCTATTCCTATCATCTGGGTATCACAGGCAAAGCGGGACTGCGTGTCAGTCTCAGTATTTGTTCTTCTGGTCCAACTCTTTCATCAGAAACAAATTTGCCGTAAAAATCCGCAGTTGCCTCTTATTTTCTGAAAGACGTATTCATGAAGGAGCCGTAAATTTTCTTCGAAAAGCTTCAATTCTGCATGTCCTAAGTTAGATTCAAGCATTTAGGAGTCACATTTTATGATTTTGATTATAATGGGGTCTTATTCAAAACACATGGATGTGGTAACATGCTGCAGCTGTGCAGCTCTGCCTCAGGGGCATCCTTTGTTCCAGTGAGGAGGAAAGGAAAAAAAGAGGGAAAGAAGACTTCCACATGCTAACATTTACACAGTGATTTCTTTTAATTGCACACCACTTTTTAATTTACTTTGGACTAATGCTTTTAAAAAGTAAGGACTGGAGCCATTTTATTGAAGTCGTGCCTTATGCAGTTTTCCTGATTGCTCCAGTCCTGCAGTCTGGTTCTCCACTACCTGACAACCTGCGTTACTACTTTTACTCTCAGTTTCAAACATGCCACACAGCATTTGGACTGGAAAAGGTGAAGGGACGCACCAACTGGGTCGGCTTCCTCTGTGCCCGGTCTTCAAAGGTGGAGGATAAATTACAATCTGAATCCTGTTCAAAGGGGGGCTGAAATGTGGATGGTCTCATGGATACGTGCTGCCTTTAAAGGATGGATGAGGGAAGAATGTATCTGATCATAATCAGAGCAGCCAGACGACAGGCCTAATATTCACAGTAGTTCAACACTTTCAGGCACGATGAAACATCTTCCAAACATATCTAAAATAAAACTGTGGTGGAAGGAAGAGAAAACACTGAAACCTGTGAGGTCAGGGTTTCCCGGTGTCATTTTGAATGTGACCTTGATTATATTTGAAATAGAGCACTTTTGAAAGATAAATATTTAAATAAAAAGAGTGGCAAGCAGGTTCAGTGGCTTCCAGTCTTGTGAAATATTGGAGAAAAAAAGACTTTCCTCCCTCATTCTGTGTTTGTCACCTTATTTGTTCATGAATAACAATCCCGGCCAATAAACAGGCAATGACTGTTTTTGAAGATATTATAAGTAATAATAACTAAAATAAAAAATAAAGAATTATATCAGTTATGTAAGAAATCATTTTATATCCCAGATAAATGTCAAGAGTTTGTCACAACCTAAAAATGTACTTGACCCAGTAGAGCAAAAATACTGTCAAAATAAATCAATTAATTGTTTTCTTTGCTGCAGCTCTTCCTGCTTCTTTGTGTGGTGGTCAAGGTGTTAGCAAAGAAAAAGAAACAATTATTTTTGACAGCAATATCTCAACTTTTTCAACCAAAAAAGCGCCTGATGTAAACATTTTGCAGGATGAAGCAATTATACAGTTATTATTTTTATTGTTTCTACTTCAGATCAAGACTGTTTGGAACTAAAGTTAGAGAACTTTTTCCTTTCTGTGAACTCATCGTAAAATAACTGGAATTGTATGGCTGAGAGGAGCTCAGGCAGTCATCTCTATAGACTCTTCCTAAAATCAAACGAATATTCCTTATTACCACACAGTTCAGCATCTCTCTTTTCTTTTAGTAATCTTGTTAGCTTGTATTCTTTTATACATAGGGTGAGACAAAAAGTATTTGCCAAGCACACATTCTGCTACTTGTTCTTCTTAGAAAGTCCAGGGTCATCCAAAGTTGTCCAGAGGAAGATTAAGGGGAAGGGCTTGAGGTCAGATGAGACCCAAACAGAACACTGGCACGCCACTAGTTGTGTTTTGTTTGTGTGCATTAAAAATAATGATGAACTTTGAGGTTGACGGGTCTCCGCTGAGGCAATCAGCCGTCGCCCCGGCTGGTTGGCTGCCTAAGTCCCTTCGAGGGCTGACCAGAACTCTCCCAGGGGCGGTGCCTGGGGGCGAGGGCCTCGGCTTGCTCCAGGTGGGGGGCGGCGCCTTCTGGCTCCTCTCTCTCTGTATGGGGTGGGTGGTGTGGGGTCTGGGGGATCGGGCGATTGACCTCTGGGCTAAGGAGACCTCAGCCTTTTGCTGGGGGGGGGGCGGCTGTTTGACCACCGGGGGACAGTCTACCAGCTGTCCCCAATTTACACCCTTCCTCATATGATCTCATATTAGAGTGAGGGGGTGGAGGGTTTAGCAGCAGATGTCCTCCTGGCACCCTACCCGCCAATTTTAACCGCACCTTAGACATTTAGGGCCCTTTGGTGGGGAGGGTGATGGGACATCACTGTGAGTAATCTGGAGATGTCCCCTCAGTGCCATACACGCCAATTTTAACTGCACTCCTTTAGTACACACACCCTTCACCCCTCAAAATATGAATTCCAACAGAAACACATGCACACACACACACTCTCACAAACACACACACACGCATTTCGCAAGAAAGGTGGGACCTAGGACCATCTATCCCCTACCCCGGGTGATTATGGAAGGGGGGGGGTAACACCATGAAGCAGCGTAAAGCAACAAATTGCTGGATGTTTATCATTACAGTAAATGTCAGATGTAATAAAATCTAGAAGGGGCGGGGACAGGCCCCAGACACACTCAAATGTCACAAACATACCTGTTCACTCCAAAAACGTTCACCTGTCAACATGTACGCAATACAAATAATGTTCACACACGCATACTTATGCATTCAAACCAACTGGTGTGAAATATTTCATTCAATCACACAAACTATTTGTGCAAAGGTGAGATAGCACCTGTGCTCAAGTAAGTGTTCATTTTCTTTTTAAATGGAAGATGGAATGTAAAAAGAAGGAGGGAGAGTGCCCAGCCATCCCCACACCAAGACCCCCACCACAGCAGCAGCGGCAGCCAGAATGCCACACTGCAGCAGGTAGAGAACAACCGGCCCCCGGGTGATCACATCCGCCACCCAGGCCAGGGCCAGCAAGGCAAGCAGGACCGCCGCGGGGACCCCCAGAGCCAGAGACCAGGGAGGCATGGGGGGACAGAGAGTGCAGCTCCAGCCCAACCAGGAGGGCCCGCCCAGAAGAGCACCCACAGCCCCAGACGAGCACCTCATCACCACCCAGGAGTTCTGGGCATCCCCCGCCCCAACCCCAGATACTAGCCAGGATCCCCCAAGGGAGACCGGCCCCGCGCTCCAGGGAGCCACCCATCTGGCTCCCCTATCGGTTTTAATTGCACCATAGACATTTAGGGCCCCTTGGTGGGGATGGTGATTGGACATCACGCTGAGTAATCAGGAGATGTCCTCTCAATGCCCTTCCCATCAAATTTAACTGCATCCCCTTAGTACACACCCCCTTTACCCCCTCAAAATATACACTCCAACACAAAAAAACATACATACACGCACACACCCTCACCTTCGTGTTTCAGAGCTGCCCTCCTGTCTGAGGGCTTTCTGGCTCCATTGGTAACTTTCTTCACGGTTAGCCTGGTCGGGCCATGTTTACAACACTTCCAGTGAAACCCCTCTACCCCTGGGTGTCCTCCTCCTGGGCGGGGGCAGCTGGCCCCTGCCTTGCTCCTTCTTGGACCAACCGTGGGCCGGGTGGGTGGCTGCCTGGAGTGTGGGGCGGGTCTCCCTTGGGGGAGACTGCCAGTTGCCCTTCCTGACACAACCCAGTGTTTTGTCCGGACTGGAGTCCGGCAGAGGGAGAGCCAGACTAGGGCACCCCAGTGCCTACATATAATAGTCAGGCAGTAGCGTGAGGGGTCTTCCCTAGGGACCCACACTGGAACAAGCTTCCCGGAAAACTAACCCTGGTTTCCTATTCGGCAGTCCTGCATGCAATCATCTGAGCCGTCCTCCCACCGCCTATATTCAGAAAAGTACAGCGACTAACTGAAGTCTCATAAAACTTTTGACTTAAGAGCTGCTTCCACATTTAGAGATGTGTATATATTAGAAGAAAATCCTACAAAATGCATAACTTTTATGGCTTGAAAGAGTTATTGTTTATGAGCAACGATATCAAAAGCATCTGTTTGCTCGTACATCCAGGTGTTTAATGCTAAGTCTACATCTAGCAACTTCAGAAGTGAACATGTGCTACATTACTCCCAAAAAAGAGAAAATGCTTTAAAATCAACACAATATTTGGAGGAAAGCCTGTCAAGAATAAGATTGTTACACAATTGTTCAGAGACGGAATTACTGTTAAACACGTTTTAACACTTTTATTCTACAGCCTCATTCTTAGCCTTCTAAATGATGGTAATGGACATTAAAGGTGCTGAAGGCTGGTTCTGTGCAGATGCTGTGTGATGCATGGCTTTTTCTGAGCAAACGTGAACGCTTCATTAGAGGGGAAAATAGAAAAGTGAGTGTTTATGATCACAATTACCACCTTTGCTTTAGAGCCCGCTTTAATCAAAGCCATATCCTTTCCCCTTTCCCAACACTCCAAACCCATCAACACCACACGTACAAAGACTTTTTTTTAACAGACAAATGTAAGGTTAATAAAATCAGCAGCACAAACAACTTTCTAACCCTTTCCCAGATATTGTTCTGATCTTGTATTTCAATTTGGTCCACTTTGATCAAAATGATTCCCTTTGTTTCAATGATTGTAATCTCTATTCTTTCCAAATTTGATGCCGCTCTCTGTTACTCTATATAGAGCGCTCACATAGTCGCATAACCTGTGGCAAAAAACCTTTTACCATGATGATTATCATTATAGTTAATCACCATTCATTTGCAGTTTCACAAGAGCTTTCAAGATCAAACAGAGTATTCTGAGAATGTTTCTGTGGCATGCTCTAGAACAACAGTTTGCTGTAATTGAAGCAATATGCAGCATATCAACACTCCGGGTAACTGAACCATCCTCACAGTCTGCAGTCATCCTGAAAACTGATGTGGCCTTGTTCTCTGTTGCAGATGCAGCACCTTTTGGTTCTTTGACAAACCAGCACCACCATCTTGTGGACAAGGCAGGTAAACCTGCTTAGTTGCATCGACTCCCAGCTGACCTCAAAGCAGGTCCATCCAGTGGCAGTCAAGTGTGGGTTGGGGTCATTCTATGTCTGACCTACACAAAACAACACTAGAATACTGAGTCACATTTGAACATGATCAACACTGTTGTTCAGACTTTAAACTGAAACCTTAAGACCTTCCTTCAATCTTTAAGCTGCTCCTTCAGCTCACTCTTCTATTAACCCTTGTGCTATACTAGGCACTTTAACATTGGGAGTTGGGTCACCTAGACCCACTAGACAGTGCGCTGAACCATTTTTCTTCAATGATTTGTGATCTTCAATGGTGTCCATGGATTACATGAAATCTTTCCACCTTTATCCACCTTTATCATGGTAGGGAGAACACGTCAATGGAAGGGTGGGGTCATCTAAGATAGCACAAGGGATTAAGGGCCTTTCTTGTGGTGAAGTTACATTAAACTGATACAAATAAAACACAAAAAAACAAACACAAATTAACTCCAATTTTTAATCACCAATACAGATCTCTGTCCTAGCACTCCCATCCATCCTTTTCCTGAACCTGCTGAATTCCTTTTGGGGTCAGGGTTGCTGGAGCCTATCCCAGCTACTGTTGGTAGACAACCGTCTGTAGAGGGTCCAAACATTCCCTCCCATTCACACCTGGAGAAAACTTGGAATCATCAGTAACCTACAAGGCACATCTTTGGACTGAGGGAGGAAGCTGAAGTGCCTGGAGAAAACAGACGTATACAGAGGGATGGGATTCAAACCAGGGCCTTCGTGCTGTGGTAACCACTACACCAGCATGCACCAGCATGTTTCCAAAGCACCTTATTTGAAAGTAAACCCATACACCTTTTAATCCTGATTAACAGGTCATTTTGTTTCTTGTTGGCTCTATTTTTAATGCCAGGACTGAAGAGACGCTTTGGAGAAACAGACAGTAACAGATAAGTAAGCGGAGGAACAGACGGTCCCATATTCACTCAGATTTTTGCTAACATCTTTTTTTGAGCAAACCTTGTTGGGAGAGTAGTGAAATTGCAGGAATCCTGGAGGATAATACCAGTTGTAATATTTCATTAAATCAGTAACAAAAATAGTATTTATCAGTAACAACAGACAACTTGGTGGACAACATTTATTTTCATTATGACCAGTAATTCAAGATTTATGACAGTTTCTAGACGGGAATCATTCTGAATGTTTCAGGCCATCTGACTTTCATGTTCCTGCAGCAAAGCTAGGACTTCTTTTGTGCTGACATGCTACAGTCCAGATGCATTGTGGTTCATGAAGGACATCCTGTTGAGTTTAGCTGGGGGGGGAAAACAGTCCTTCACCACTTTGGCTCAACCCTATCAGAGAATGTGGTCAATTGTTTATTAACTGGTTTTCTACACCACTTTTGCATTTGTCGTTTGATTTTTTACACATGGTTAGGTAGCTGGGCCGTGTGGACTGCTGCCTCCGGATGCTGGTGAGCTGCGTCTCGTTATAGCTGCTGTCACATTTGGCCCAAAGTTCACATTCCAACTTACAAAAACTTTACTTTATTGTAACTTGAATGCTGTTTTTGTTTTTTTACTTAAGACAGAATGTGTTCAAAGTTGGTTAAATAGTTTGTAAGGAAAGATATCAGATTTAAAGTCTGAGCTGAAAATCCTCTGTTGAGTAATAGTGGAAAAAACTGTTTGTGAAAGAAATTGAAATTGACGAGCAGGACTACAGGGGGGTCATCTCTGACTTTGTGGGCTGGTGTGAAAACAACCACCTGCTGCTAAACACCAGAAGATAAAGGAGCTGGTTCTGGACTTCAGGAGGTCCCCTCCACCACACCCACTGGTGAACATCCAGGGTTCAGACATTGAGATTCTGGACACTTTTAAAACCTGGGTGTTCAACTACAGCAGACTGGACTGGTCCAACAACACGGATGCTCTGTACAGGAAGGATCAGAGTCGCCTCCACCTGCTGAGGAGACTGAGGTCGTTCGGCGTGTGCAGACAGCTGCTGAGGACCTTTTATGACACTGTGCGGGCATCAGTGGTCCTTTATGGAGTTGTGTGCTGGGCAGGTGGCAGTGCAGGCTTAACAAACTGGTTAAGAAGGCCGGCTCTGTCCTGGGCTGCAGACTAGAGTCCATGGAGGAGGTGGCGGACAGGAGGATGTTGGCTAAGCTAACATCCATCATGGATACCCCCTCCCACCCCCTGCACCAAACTGTAGAGGCGCTGAGCAGCTCCTTCAGCAGCAGACTGTTACACCCACAGTGCAAGAAGGAGCTACTGCAGGTTATTCCTCCCCACAGCCATCAGACTGTACAACATCGTGTTACAGTGACACACTGCAGTCCCACGGGTGTCTTTAATGGTTGTTTTTGCTATGTTTTTTTATATTTAACATACTTTGTCGTCAAAAAAGGCAGTTTGTACCAATGTTCCTCTGTCTTATTTATAATGTCGTTCTGAAGGTCACTTTATCCTCTGTGAATACCACTTTTTTTGTTGTTTGAATTTCTGAATGTCTTTTTTGCTCCTGAAGATAAGAGAATTTCCCCTTTGTGGGATGAATGAAGCCTGTCTGTCTGAATTGTTTTTTTTATTAATTTCATTGTTTAAATGTATTTTTAAATGTCAACTCAGATTGACCTTTTTAGAAACAGTTCTGTGTTATTTCATTAGCTTCTCATCCCCAGCTAGCATGGGGGGGTTACGACACTGTCCCTAGCTGATAAGGAACGCTGTTGGAATTGGAAACCCTCCCAAATGGCTCATTATACGACACCCCCTAATGAACTTTTCCTACTTGTGTTCTTAATAAAAGGAGCAAGGGAGAAGCCGCCCTTTGAGAGAAAAAGAAGGGTGCAGGAAGACCTCCGTGACTCTTGCTTCTTCTCCCTTGTGCACAAGAAACTTACTTTCTGTTATGGTTTGTGGTTTCTTATTGTCTAGATGCATTTATCTGACATTGTAGATGAGGATCAGTTTCCTTTCTGAGAACAGAAACAAAGATGTGGACCATTGTACATTCTAAGCAGGTTCATCTGTAAATGATTAGATGCTATTTTTTTATAAATGAAACTGTAACAAAAATGAGATAAATTATCTGCCACATTTATGCTACACCATCATCTCAATGTTGTTTGCTCATGTACTAGTGGTGTGACTGTGAATCAGACTTTTAGCTTAAAAAAAATCATCTGACTCTGTCCTCTGCATCCTCCTCACTCACACCAATCACACTCATGTCCTTCTTGATGACATTCATGACTGTCCGCTTTGCTTTTCCTCTAGACCTCTTTCCAGGCAGCTCCAAACTTCAGCATCTTTGTGTCATCAGAATCAGCGCCCAATCCCCGAGTCTGTCCATCATTACAGCAAACAAGAGGGAGTTCAAAGCTGATCCTTGGTGCAGTCACACCTCCACCTTGAACTCCTCTGTCACACTTACCAAACAGCACCACTGTCTTACAGCCCTCATACATGTCCTGTCTTTGTTTCCTGTCAAAGACGTTCTCACAGTGCAGCTTCTTCTGACCGTCTCCTGCTGTGAGCAAATATTGCCTCTGTGGTTTTCTTTCTCTGCAGGAAACCATACTGTTGCTCACAAATGTTCCCTTCTGACCTCAGTCTAGCTTCCACGACTCTTTGCCATAACTTCTTTCCGTAACTCATCAACTTTATTCCCCTGTAGTTTCCAGAACTGCACATCTACCTTCTTAAAATGGAACCAAACACTTCTCCATTCCTTAAACATCCTCTCTTTCCTTAAGATCTCGCCAAACAGTGGTAACGCTTTGATGTTTAAAGGGCTAGGCGCTAGCTGACATACACAGAAGAATTCGTCTCAGGGAGCCCATGCGTAAATAAAAACACAAGGCAGCGATAAAAGTAAAATGCAATTGATTGTATTTAACAAAACACTTATACAACACAAAACAGGGGATGCATGTCTAAGTCCCATCTTTTGTCATCCAAAAGTCTGTTGGTGTGATGTGGATGAGAGGTTTGCTGTTGCTGATGAGATGTTATTGCATGTGGTGGTAGCAGGGATCTCAGGATCATGCAGTTGGGTAGCTCACCATCGAATGGAGGATCAAAGATGGGACACAAGACAAAAGAAACCTGAAGATGAGCAGGTGGTGTTGCATCAAGGTTTTCAGGCGTCCTGATGTGGCCACAGCAACAGCCGGGAGGTGGAAGCAGCAGGCAGAAAGTACACCCGCCGACCCGGAACTTATATGAACGTTGGCCCTTCCGCAATAAGGGCGTGGGCCAGGTGTTCACACTTAGGCAGATTGCATGGGGTTACAGAGTCCAGTCCAGACTGATCTTTGTTACTTCCGGCTCTCTTCTCCTCTGTGCTCTCTGACATTTTCCTCATTCTTCAGCTCTTCAAAGTTCCATCTTTCCTGCCAACACATGTCCATCCTTGTCCTTGATCCTTGATGTTTCTCTGACAGAAGGTTTTTCTCCGGATCTCCGTTCATACCACAACCAACAAAAATACTATTTTCTTTTGTGACCTTGGTCTATTCGTTCATCAATGATGAGCCTCTGCCAGCCTGTATGGGCTTCCTTTATCTCCATCTTCATTTCCACATTGACTTTGGCTATTTCTGAGCCATTTCAGTCCTCACTTTTGGCTTTCAGAGCCTTCAATGAGTTTTTTTTTATCTGTAAGTTTAATCTTCTCTTAAAGATGGAAACATTCACCAGGCGCTCAGCAGCAAGAATATTGTGAACTTTCTCTTTGTCAGTTAGAGAAATGCAAAACGTATTTATTTGTCATGCTGGCAAACTCTTGTTGTCTGAATTTATGCCCTTAAGTTTGTTGAAGTTTCTTTGGGCTGCTGCCCTCTGGGTCCTGCTGTCAACTATTTTAAAAAACAAATCTTTTCCCATAACTGTTAGGGATTGTAGAGTCTTGAACCAATCTGTCCTCAACTGCTCCGCATTTAATTTCCAAAGAAGAGCTAAATCAAAAATATATTTATTCTCACAATCCTGTCATTTTTTCCCCCCATGATTCATTTTTTCTAAAAGGCACTGAATAGTTTTTGTCGTTACTCAACTTTTATATTTTTGTCTTTTGAATCTAAGTACGCCTAATAAAACGCATCCAGCCTGTCTCTCAACCAGCTCTAGCCATTTATGGATCCATCCATCCAACCATTCATCCATCCATCCATTTGTCCATCCTCCATCCATCCATCGATCCATCCATCCATCCATCCATCCATCCATCCATCCATCCATCCATCCATCCATCCATCCATCCATCCATCCATTCATCCATCCATCTATCCATCCATCCATCCATCCATCCATCCATCCATCCATCCATCCATCCATCCATCCATCTATACATTTGTCTATCCATCCATCCATCCATCCATCCATCCATCATCCATCCATTCATCCATCCATCCATTTGTCCATCCATGCATCCATCCATCCATCCATCCATCCATCCATCCATCCATCCATCCATCCATCCATCCATCCATCCATCCATTCATCCATCCATCTATCCATCCATCCATCCATCCATCCATCCATCCATCCATCCATCCATCCATCCATCCATCCATCTATACATTTAAGTCTATCCATCCATCCCTCCATCCCTCCATCCAGCATCATCCATCCATTCATCCATCCATCCATTTGTGCATCCATCCATCCATTTGTCCATCCATGCATCCATCCATCCATCCATCCATCCATCCATCCATCCATCCATCCATCCATCCATCCATTTGTCCATCCATGCATCCATCCATGCATCCATCCATCCATCCATCCATCCATCCATCCATCCATCCATCCATCTATACATTTGTCTATCCATCCATCCATCCATCCTCCATCCATCATCCATCCATTCATCCATCCATCCATTTTGTGCATCCATCCATCCATTTGTCCATCCATGCATCCATCCATCCATCCACATCCATCCATCCATCCATCCATCCATCCATCCATCCATTTGTCCATCCATCCATCCATCCATCCATCATTCCATCCATCCATCCATCCATCCATCCATCCATCCATCCATCCATCCACTCCATCCATCCGCCCATCCATCTTCTAAACCCGCTCAATCACTTTTGGGTTCACAGTGTTGCTGGAGCCTATCCCAGCTGCTGTTGGGTCAAGGTGGGGTACACCCTGCCTGGTTTGCCAGTCCATAGCAGGACCAGACTATAACATTCACACCTAGAAACAATTTAGAGATACCAATGATGCATATCTTATGACAGTGGGATGCAAACTCCAGACAAAAAGAAATTCGCCAGGATTTGAACCAGGACCTTCTCGTTGTGAGGCAAAAGTCAATTTCTTTTTTTCATTTTTTATGAATATCCTGATGCTTAAACTAGATATTCTGTATGGTTGTTTTCTCATTAGTCTTTTAGCTTCTGACAGGCAAAGCAGAATGTGTATAGGATTTATTTTGATTACATCCAAATTGGACAAAAGTTGGAAAATGTTTGGTCTCACTTTTCTCCAGTGCGAACTTCCAGCTGCTGAGGAGATTTTTGTTTCATGATGCATAAAATGAGCTCTAAAGATAAATGAAAAACTGGGCAGAAAGGAAAAATTTTATGTTGTTAATCATAAATAACCACTCAATGTTTTAGAATTAAAATGTAGAAATCCCTGTGTTTGTGCTGCCCTCATCTAACTGACTATAAATGCACTAAAATAGCTGTATTTGGGATACCTGTAATAAAAAATAAACTCTAGTTATATGAAATGTAGTGCTGGAAGCCTCATTTTCCAGTGCAAATGAAGCCTTTTGAACTGTTTAACAGCACAAATACCACATTACTCAGAAAACATAAGCTGGACTGCAGTTTGACAGCTTCAATGAGTTTAGCTCTTAATGCATGTGTGCGCGTCTGTTTGTGTGGTGCAATACAGTAGCTGTGTGCTCAGGGCTCCCATCCAACCAGCTGGTATCCATCTGTTTCTTCTTCAAATGCTGCGGCCTGTGGCTCAGAGAGCGAGGTGCACTGGCATGCAGCGTCTGGGCCCCAACCAGCAGTGGGGAAGTGTGCTCTGCAGGAGTGTGCACGTGTGTCTGAATGTGGTTTGTGCAGGGCAATTGCTCGTGTGTGCATGTGCGGTTTTGCACTAAACTTGTAAATGGCCATGTGCTCTGCATGCACGCTGCATGAGGTGTGACTTCAGGTGTGCAAGTAAGGTAGGTGGTTTGCTGATATACAGTCATGTCTTTTAGACATCATTTCTGAGAGCTGCACTCTTACTGCTTAGACCAACTATTTCTGTGATTCATTTTGCTCCAAAAGTGACTCATCTTGGAGAAATCATACCATCTTTCCCTCTGTTATTTGTGTAAATCATATAGACTTAACCTAATGTTTGCCATAGTCTTCTAAATTTCCACCGTTACTTAATGGCTTTTATTGGTTTGATTGCTGGCTGAAATAATCGACTTTCCATCATGCAAACACATAAAAAATAAGACTCTCGTGATGCCTTAAACAGAAAGAGCTGAACAGTGGTTAAGGTTATTTCTCTTGGCTGAGGAGAGGTCTGGAGATCGTTCGGCACTTGAGGAACAGGAAGATCTTCACTGATGTGGCAAACACTATGTCTGAGGCTTTGTGGATAAGACAAATTTTCAAATTATTTTGTTAAAAATGTTCTCATGAGGCACTGGTCAAATAATCCATTGCTTTGAATGAACTCAGCAGGCTTCTCAGTCAAGTTCATGGATGTTTTTATCCTCAGTTCCACTAGAGGGCAGTGATCAGCTGAAATGTCAGCACATTTAATCTAAATACTGACTATTTCCCTAAAAGGTGTTTAGTGATTAACCCGTGTGCTATCCAATGGGGTCAAGATGACCATTGACGTGTTCTCCCTACCATGACAAAGGTGGATACAGGTGAAGAGGATTTCATGTAATCCATGGACACCAGTGAAGATCACAAATCATTGAAGAAGAAAGTTCAGCGAACTGTCTAGTGGGTCTAGATGACCCAACTCCCAATGTTAAGGGGGCCTAGGATAGCACAAGGGTTATAGGTGGTTTGCTCCACCCCCTACCAAACCAACACAAAAACCAATCAAAATCAAACACATTTTCTAAGAAACAAAAAGAACATTCCCCCGCATTATAGGGCTCTGTGCTAGTTGAAATACTCAGAATTCGTCTCAGGGAGCCCAAGGTGTGAAAATGAAAACAAGACAGCGGTGAAAGTAAAATCGATTGGATTGACAAAATAAAACATTTAAACAATACAAAACAAGAAACGAGGGTGCATGTCTGAGTTCTATGTAGTAATATTCAAAAGTCCATTGGTGGTGAGGTACTTGAGGTTTGCTGCAGCTGATGAGACATTATAGTATCAGGATCTCAGGATCATGTAGTTGGGTAGCCCACCATCGAGTTGCAGATCAAAGGCTATACACACAAAAAACCTGACCTAGAAAGGGTCAGAAAAATATAGAATTCAGAATTAAACAAAATCAAACCACAGTCAGTCATTCTACTGGGTGTGCTGAAACAGCTTAGATTAGCCATGGTGTACACAAGTCAGTAACACATTACACATGTCATATTAAATATTTACAATTATATTTTACAACAGATACTTGATACTTCTTAAAATACTTACATGTTTAGGTTGTCTTGCTGGCGCAACCTTCCGCCATTTTCGAATGATTCAAACGCAATGCATTATGGCCTTTACGTATGCATTCTGGTCCATACGCAATGCATTATTGTCAATATTCACCAATCGAGTGAGCATCGATCCACACTGGTTTTTCGTTAATACTTCTAGTGCACTCGTTTTTTGAACTGTAGATTCGGACACCCCTGCAAAATGGCAACCGCACTATATAGTGCACTATATAGGGGTTAGGGCGGTAATTTGGACACAGGGGCAGACTATAAACATGAGGACAGATTGAACAATTACAAACAGGTGAACACATCAGTGAGGGGAGGTGAACACACTGTGGGAAAGGTGACACCAGAGGGGTGCTCCTGGGTCTAATAAGGCCCGGACACCCTCTGTTATTTGTGTAAATCATATAAACAGCACTAAATAATGATAAAAGCTGCTTCTATAGGCATTATAGCATGCTTTACAGTTGTCTAAGTCTGTGCTATAACTGAAAAACTTCTAAAAAAAAAAACAATTGCAGCATTTCTTTTGTACAAAAAAGAGAAGAAATGCTGTGATAAGTAAAATAAAAAATGGACATTTGTTTGGCCAAAGTTTTCTATGCCCTCCAAAATAGGCAAAATATTTAGGTTCAGCATCAGAATAAACTGAACAGCATGACATCTATACCATGCAAAAAAAAAGAAGAAAAATCTATATTCTGAGATTGTGAAAATCAATACTATTTGAAAATGTATGTTAATATAACCATTTAATATATCCATAGTGTTTATTCAAACCTTAATTTGAATCGGAATATTCATGAATAAGTTTTTCTTATTTTTAAAATAAAACAAATTTGATGTAAATCAAAGTTTCATTTAAATTTAAAAAGTATTCCTCTGAGAAAACCATCACCCTCCTACAGTAGCTGCTTCCATCCCAGTTGGTGGTTCATACTCCTTCACACTCCTAAGGTGCAAAGAAACTGTTCCAAGATGATGATTTCTCCAATGTCTTCTATATCACGTTGTTCAGGCTTATCCATCGACGATATGAACCCCTAAAACGATGAAAGGCCTCTGCAGGCAACTCCCCTGGTGGGACATTAGCGTCTCTGAAAGGTTGTCTGTTTTGGTCTCAGCTGAAACATTCAATTTGGCCAAAAAAGCCTCCTTGATATCAAGATAGGAGTCTGAAAGGTCCTCATCCATCGCTGAGTAGGCTGCTAGAGTCATTCCAGTTAACAAAGGTACAAGTCTGTATGCCCATTCAGTGTATGCCAAACCCCAAGCAATCCTCTCAAAACGGAGTAAAACATTTTTAGTGTTTTTCTCAGGCTGATGTGGAAGCATCTTGGGGTCACACACCAGGAAATAAACTACAACAAATTGAGGCAAGAAGCTGAATGACTGAACCAATAACTACATTCAGCAGCCTTGCAAAGGGGTAAGCTAAAAAAATGGAAGGAGACTTAAATCTTAACATCAAAAAGCGGTTGTGAGCACAATTACAAACAATACCTTCTCTTTATTAACTCCAGCCTGAAATGTTTTCTGTGTGAGAGCTGCCTCAGCCTTTAGCAGACCTGTGGTTCCCACTGCTGCAGGTGTGGGGGCCTCATTCTGTTGTATTACATGGCCTTAGCTGTCTTTCTTTTTCAACTCAGGTCATGCTAAATGACATGAAAAAATCTGTCATTTCTAGCCAAAAATAAAAATCCTGTAATGTTTTTTAGGTTGAAGTTTTTGTAGAGAGGGAGTGGTTCATCAAAAATAAACCTCCGAGTTGTGGGCGGGACGATGTGAGCCCGTCCCCATTTCCCATCATCATTCTTTTCAAATGCTCTCCTGCTAAGCCTAACCTCCCTTGGTGGGACATTAACACCTAACCTAACATTAGCAGGGCAACAAAAATGGTGAGCAATATCGGAGTTATCCAGCCATACAGTTTTGAGTCAGATGCTAGCTCAGACGAGGAAAACAAAGCCCTGCATGGATCTGTTTTGTCTACTTGTGAATGCATCAGAATGGAGCGGAGCAGGAAGCTCTTGGCCCACCCTTTTCAATGTAACAAATTAGCTCTTTTTAAATGAATTTTTTTGTCTTCTCCTGTTTTACAACGATTTGTATAAAGAAATAATCAGAAACGCAAATACAATCATAAATACAGCCATATGTGTACTCACATGCCACAAGAACATGTTAAAAAACACCAAAAACACTATTTTTATTGGTGTAAGTCTTTAACATTGTGTTTGTTTAGGTGTAGCTTTATTTTGGAAGTTGTTTTTTAATTTTTAATCTCCAAGGTTTTGCACCATGTGATAACCAATTCACCTTCAGTATTTGCTGTTCGTTGACTTTTCATGCGTTTTGCTTGAACCATCAGACTCAGTCTACTAGATGGTGATGTGCAGTTTACAGTTTATTTCTCCTCTGGATCCAATTCACTGTCCCTGTTGTTTTGTAGAGTGTTGAAACTATTTTTCTGCAGACGTCTCCCATCATTTTGAGCTGCTGGCATTCTGCTGCTTGTTTTTGAAAATAAGTTTCAACAGGATACTATACCTAAATGCACATTAAGCTCTGGTTTTGAGGGACAAGCCTTTCTTAAAATAACGTGTCTTTAGTTCAATCAGTTTTAAACTTTGCTAATATTGTTCATCATAAAAAAAAAGAAAAATAAAAGTTCTAATGTTCTCTTTGTTGACCAGCTCAGTGGCCTTGAGGTAGAGTGTCCACCCTGTGACTTGAAGGTGTTGAGGTCAAATTCAGACTCAGTAAAATCAAAGACTAAAAATGGCTCCCTGCCAATGGCCAATGCCTCCCTGCTTGACACTCAGCATGAAGGAGTTGTTTGGGGGGTTAAACCACCAAATGGTTCCCAAACATGGCTGTGTCTGCAGCTCACCACACCCTCAGGGGATGGGTCAAATGTGGAGAACAAATGTTGGCACACCTTGGTTTAACCCTTGTGTTATCTTAGATGACCCCACCCTTCCATTGACGTGTTCTCCCTACCATGACAAAGGTGGATAAAGGTGGAAAGACTTCATGTAATCCATAGACACCAGTGAAGATCACAAATCATTGAAGAAAAAAGGTTCAGAGCACTGTCTAGTGGGTCTAGATCAGTGTTTTTCAACTTTTTTTGAGCCACGGCACACTTTAACCTTGGCAAAAATCCTGCGGCACACCAGCATCCCCAAAAAAAAGGGAAAGCTCATAGTCTGTATTGATCTACGGCCTTCCACAATCTCACGTGTATTTTTGTGATTATTGTGGCAGAAAAAGCTGGAAGCTGCAGCTGTTTTTTTCTAGAAGATGTAATAAAAGCTAAGTTAAAAGATTTAAAAACTGTTTGATGTGTGTTCGTTGTTGTTTTAAGCCGTTAAGAGGGGAGACTCATTGTGCGCTAAGACTGTCTTTTTAACCCAATGCATCATGGGAGATGTAGTGGAAAAATCTGCCGACCACAGACAGACAAGGGTCTCTAAGCTTCATTGTTTTGTTCACTTGTTCCACGGTCTGACACCGGATTCTGTGGAAAGTTACACCGCTAAAGACGAGCTTTAGCTACTATTTTTGTTGGAACTAAGCGACTTTTTGAGCTAAATTGGAACAAGGAAGTGAAGACTTTAACCACTTCTGATTGGTCAGACTGATGACATGTGATTAAGCCTCCAAGAATGATTGGCGGAGACAGTTAAAGGGGCGGGACATTTCCTAAAACAGAGCTGAAGCTGTGACTAAATCGCGGTACGGTCTTTCTTATCAAAATGTCTTTAATAGAATCAAATAAACACAAAGAAAAAAGTATTTTATGATCTTTCATATTCCTAACTTCTCAGTATTTCATCAGGGTTTGTTTGGATGAACAAAGAGCTGAAATCCTGGAGATGGGAAATGTTTTTAGACTTGACACTTGACCATTTCCCACGGCACACTAGTGTGCCGCGGCACACTGGTTGAAAAACACTGATCTAGATGACCAAACTCCCAACGTTAAAGTGCCTAGGATAGCACAAGGGTTACCATATGCCAAGGCTCACAGAGGATCTTCAACATCCCATCTTTTATGGTCACAATTTGAGAAACTTGAAACTCAATAACTGAATAGAAAAATTAATACGATGTTTTATTTACTTTGTAGAAAATCAAATATTACTTCAGAAACTAAATGACCATACTGCATGCTGTTCAGGCCTATACCAAACAAAATCTATTTTTTGAGCTTTTAAGTGTGTCATTACATTCATTCCTCACAAAAAAACAAAAAAAAACAAAGCAATATTTTGATCTGTTAATACATTTTAGAGCTTTCCATATATTCGTAAATACTGTTTATTTCTTTTTTAAATTCCCTTGAGAGATGGCTATTGTGTTTATTGTAAACAGTTGTGAGCTTTCGGCAGCCTTGGTTTCTAAAGAGAGAAGGTCTTTTGTTTTTTCAAAATTAAGTACTTTTAGTCTTTTTAAAACCTGCTCTCTGAGCGCCAGCCCCTCCCAATCCACGAAAACACCGGGTTCTCACATTGTGACAATGCCCGTTCCAGGAAGAGTCTGTACTGCCAGCAGCG
Organism: Oryzias sinensis; assembly: GCA_037389245.1. Lineage (NCBI taxonomy): Eukaryota > Metazoa > Chordata > Actinopteri > Beloniformes > Adrianichthyidae > Oryzias > Oryzias sinensis. Next base: position 29,255,343 of record CM074491.1, on the reverse strand, counting down.
CCCGCTGGCTAACAAACACGCCCACTTTCTTAACAGAGCTAGTGGTGATTGGCCAAAACGCTTTCCTTTTCTATGCACACTATGCACATCCATCTTTGTAAAAAAATTTGGATGATGTTTGTTTCCCTGGGTGAAAATCAGACACGCAGCCGAGGCCGTCGCAAGTTTCACATTTGCCCCGGTCACTCAAGGCGGGGCCTCCGAGATGGAGTCGTCTTCCTTCCCATGGGTTGGAAAAAACTTAAATGAATCCAGCTGTGGGTAACTGGCCAAGGAAACCAGGTGAGACAGTGACAAGGGAGAGCCTGAACACTAATCATGACAAGAACCAAGAAAGGTTAAAGAACCTTTATCTAATTATTTGCTTTAAAGATATTTTTAAAACTCGTAAAATCCTATTGTGTACTCTCACTATACACTCTTGTACATTTTAATTATAAAACCTTAATATTTAATCTTATATCAGTGTCATAGTATTATTAAGTTAAGAGTAACAATGCAAGGAGACAACATAGAAGTTGTTNGTTCATGACTTTCTTTGACTGTTCTGTATTGCCAGTGTGCACCGATCGTTCTGCTGAGAGAATTAAAAGTACAAGTTGGCTGATATCAGGCATCCTCATTTCTTCCCACACCTCCGACATGGTGTCAGAAGCGGGATATTAATCTGCACAAGGACGTGCCTACTTAAACTGCCATCTGAAACGTTTTTGAACCAGCGCAAGATACGACGCTAGCTAATTAGCATACGGGACAAGACTAATTCCTGGATGTATTACACCTTAACACAGTGAATGCATTTTTGGGGATTCTGAGATGGCTGAAAGATTCCAACCTCCATGTATGGACTGGACGAGTCCTGGGGACGTACACAAAAGATTCAAGCTCTTCAAACAAAAATGTGAACTCATTTTTGAGGGTCCACTTTCCGACACAGAAGAAGACAAGAAGGTGAGACTACTTTTGTTATGGATTGGAGATAAAGGCTTGGAAATATACAACACAGCTATTTTTGCAAGTGAGGATGACAAACTTAAACTGGACCCAGTGTTTGAGAAACTTGAAGGCTACAGCAGGCCACAGAGCAACTACATACTTGCTAGATTTCAACTGAGATGCTTGAAACAAGGAGAATTACCACTGGAAGAGTTTGTAACTAAAGCCAGACTATTGATTGATGAAGGAGGATACGCACAAGAAACAAAAGAGGAAACATTGAGGGACACACTCATGTTTGGCCTCAAATCCGACCAAGTCAGAAGTGATGCAATCAAGCTTGGCAATGCTTTAACTTTTAAACAAGTGTATGACCTAGCCAAGGTGGAAGAGAGCACCAGAGCTCAGATGGACATCATAAGTAGAGGCAGCAGACAACCAACAGATGTTCATGCAGTGAGAAGCAAGCAAAAGACGTTTGCAAGCCAAAACAAGCAGCTGAAACCTCACATGAAGGAAAGTCACTTCAGAAAGGGTGAGAAACCTAACAGACAACTCAACACAAGAAAATTGCATTTTACACCAAATGGTTGCTACAGATGTGGAGGCAGTCATCAGAGGTCAGATCCATGCCCAGCAAAATCAGCACAATGCAGATACTGCGGAAAGACTGGACATTTTCTGAAAGTATGTATAAAAAGAAACAAACAGTTGCATGAAATAAACAGTCCAGATGATATACACCACTGTGACTATGACACAGACAACACACGATCTTCAGCTACAATCGGCTCCGTCACCTCAGTTTGTGCAGTTGACACTGCATGCAAGTTTCCAGATAAACTGTTCGTCAAAGTTAAGCTAAATGACAGCTACACCATGAACATGAAGATTGACACAGGAGCAGACACTTGTATTCTAACAACAGATGACCTGCAGACTCTACCATTTGAGCCACGCGTTACATCAAGTGATACCATACTAAGTGGCTATGGTGGCAGCATAATCAAAAATGTTGGTGTTGCCGAGATCAAAGTGTCCTATAAGCAAAAGTCTATAGTGACAAAGTTCAACATTGTTAATGCCCCATCAGGGAGTCCATCAATGCTAGGATGCAGCCAAGCACAAGAACTTGGGCTGATAACAGTCAACATTGACCACTTGAAATCAATGTCAACTCTCACCAGAGAAAAAGTATTGCAAAAATATAAGGAATGTTTTGACAAGATAGGGAAGTTCCCAGGGGAAAAATACCACATTGAGCTTGTGGATGATCCTAAACCAGTCATTCACCCACCAAGAGCTGTGCCTGTACACATCATGCCATTGTACAAAGCTGAACTGGAGAAGATGAAAGCAGATGACATCATTACTGAAGTCACAGAACCTACGGAATGGGTCAACTCAATCACATGCAGAATTACAAAAGGGGAAAACGACCAGCAGAAAATCAGGCTGTGCCTCGATCCAAAGGACCTTAATAAAAACATTAAGAGAGCGCACTACCCTACACGGACAATCGATGAGCTTCTACCACTCCAGCACGGAAAAAAATATTTCAGTGTCATAGACACCAAAAAAGGCTACTGGCATGAAGAGCTAGACTATGAGTCGAGTCTGTTGTGCACTTTCAACACGCCGTTTGGCAGATACAGATTCAAGCGCCTGCCCTTCGGATTGGTGGTTTCACAGGATATTTTTCAGAGGAAGCTTGACTCCATCTTCAGCAACATTGCCAACGTATCAGGCATAGCAGATGACCTGATCATATCTGGAGCCACTGAAGAAGAGCACGACGAAGCTTTCATAAAAGTCATGGAGGCAGCAAAGAAGAACAATATTGGTTTTAACTCAGAGAAACTGCAGTTTAAGCAGAACAAAGTCAGCTTCTATGGACATACACTCACTGAGGAAGGGCTGCTGCCCTCAGAAGACAAACTGCAGGCTATTAAAGACATTCAAGCTCCAACCAGCACTAAGGAACTCCAAACACTCCTGGGAATGGTGACGTACCTTAACAGATTCTCAACCAAACTGGCAGAGCTAGCTGCTCCACTAAGAGAACTCAATAAAAAAAATGTCCACTTCAGATGGGAACACCATCATCAACAAGCTCTCGATGACATCAAAAAAGAACTGTGCACAAAGCAACTGATCAGCTATTACGACCCTGACCCTAATACCGTAACCATCCTGCAGTGTGATGCCAGCACCCTGGGTCTCGGAGCCTGGATCAGACAAATTGATCAGCATGGGCAAGAAAAAATTGTTGGTATGGCATCCAGATGTTTGAGCCCCACAGAATCTAGATACTCCAACATCGAGAGGGAGTGCCTCGCAGTTATGTTTGGACTAGAAAAGTTTGAATACTACCTGCTTGGAAGACAAGTAATGGTGGAAACTGACCACTCACCCCTGGAGCAGATTTTCAAGAAAAACCTTGCTGAAACACCCAGTTTCACCAGTTTGATGTGCATTTCATATCTACTGCTACACGACTGGTGAATGATAAAGCTGTCAGAGAAGCAATGGCGGATGATCCAACAATGAACATGCTCAAAGACACCATCTACAAAGGCTGGCCTCAATACAGGAAGCAGTGTCCACCCGAACTTTGGGAATATTGGACATTCAGATGTGATCTTGTTTTGGAAGATGGCCTCATCCTGAAAGGAGAGAGAATTGTCATTCCAAAAGCACTGAGAAACGACATTCTGGACATTCTTCACACAGGTCACCAAGGCGAGACTAAATGCATACTGCTTGCCAGAGAATCAGTGTTTTGGTATTAGGTATTAGCAACACCATTAGAGAAATGGTGAAAGGATGTCATGTATGCAGCATGTTTCAGCCAGCACAGCAGAAACTACCCATAATGCAACCTGACCTTCCAACACGCCCATGGGAAATACTTGGTTCTGACATATTCGAGTTCGACAGCCATAAATACTTGATCATTGTGGACTATTATTCTCGTTTTCCAGTCGTGAGACTACTACCTGACATATCCGCTAGGACGGTGTGCACCTATTTTAAGAGTGTTCTGGGTGAGCATGGACTACCTTCAACAATAATTGCAGACTGTGGTACACAGTATGTAAGTGAAGAGTTCAAAAAGAGGTGTGAAGATTCAAACATCACCTTAAAGTTCAGCTCTCCATATCACCATCAAGCTAACAGTGTAGCTGAAAGAGCTGTAGGGACTGTGAAAGCACTGTGGAAGAAGGCAAAGGAGGACAACACCTGCCCTTACACAGCACTGTGGATGTACAGAATAACACCACTGGATGACAACATGCCATCACCATATGAGCTGCTATATGGCAGAAAACCAAAATCCTTACTGCCAATCAGCAAAGGAGCTCTTCTGTCACACCATCCACATGCTGACGACCACCTGGAGATGAACAGGGCAAAGCAAGCGAAGCAGCAGGAGTTTTATGACATGCGTGCTGGGAAAGAGAGAAGTGACCTTCAGGATGAGGAGCAAGTGTATGTGAGGAACACACTAAAAAAGATATGGGAGCCAGGAACTATCTTGAACAGGCCTAATCCCATAAGAGAGCCCAGGACATACCTTGTTGACATTGAAGGAAAAACCTACCAGAGGACAAGAGAACATCTCAAACCCAGACATACAGAAACACCCAGTGGGAAACAGCAGTTAAGATCACCTCCAACAGATGAATCAATACCAGTTTCTCCACCTTGTCACTCACCAGAAGAAACCACATCTACTATATATGGCTCACTGGAGAAGACCACTCTAGGTTCTCCACAGAAGTCAGGAGATGTGGAAATCTCCGGAGAGAAACCCCCAGTGATGAACAACAACAGGGGAGGATATCAGATGAGAAGCCAGAGTACTAGATCTGGGAGGATTACACGCATACCACTTAAATTTAATGAGTAGGAAAACTTTGTTTTCTAAAGTTAAACATGTTCTTTATTAAAAGAGGGGGATGTCATAGTATTATTAAGTTAAGAGTAACAATGCAAGGAGACAACATAGAAGTTGTTAGTCAGAGCACTTTTGTTATATTCCACTAGATGGCAGTGTGAGACACCAGATGCTTTATTTTACGCTCTGTATATTCTGTTCATGACTTTCTTTGACTGTTCTGTATTGCCAGTGTGCACCGATCATTCTGCTGAGAGAATTAAAAGTACAAGTTGGCTGATATCAGGCATCCTCATTTCTTCCCACACCTCCGACAATCAGAATACATTTTTATCATACATTTTTACAATAAAATAAATAAAGCATTGAAAAAAACAACAACAGAATCATTGAAAAGAGTATTTGGGCAACTGGGGTTGCTATGTTGCAGTGGTAGGGCGGTCAACCCCTGATCGTAAAATTGCAGGTTCGATTCCTACTTTGCACGCACGTGTTGAAGTGCCCTTGAGCAAGACACTGGACCCCACCTTGCCTCTGATGAGATGTTAGCGCCAGTGTTCGGCAGCAGAGCCGCCACCCGTGTGTGAATGTGTGTGTGACTGGGTGAATGGGTCTGTAAAGCGCTTTGGTATACGTAGAAAGTGGCATACAAGTATACGCCATGTACCATATTTAAAAATGAACAAGGTACACCTCATAAGAACAGGATGAAAAGTGTATTGTTTAATATGATAAAAGCTCAGCAACTGTGTGTGTACACAATATGGTACAGTTATCTATGATGGTGTGATGCTTTCTTTTGTGTTATTAATAATAAAACAAAATGTGTAGCTTTCTAGGCCAATGTTTCTGCAGAGCGGCAGGAGTTCATTAGAAATTCACTTTTGAGTTATGGGTGGGATCGTTGGTGCTGAGTGAGCCTGCTACCAGTTCCCATCATCCTTTTGTTTACATGCTCTCTTACAGCCCCTCACACCCCCTAACTCACATTGCCGGTGCAACAGTAAGGGTGAGAAATGTCAGAGCTATCCAGACATACAGTTTTGGGGCCTCAGTTTCGAGCTCTGACGACAAAACAAAGATGTTCATGGATCTACTCGTCTGCAAATGGATGCATCAGAATGGAGCAGAGCAAAAAGCTTAAGGCCCCAAACAACATTTTCATCAGTGACCCTTTACAAACACCACATATTCCATCTCTCCTTTGGTGCAGTTCACGAGTACTTGTTCACAAAAACTTCTTTAAAACCTTTTTGGGGAGGACCCCCCCCCCCCCCCCCCATTGTGGTTTCCTTTTTTTTCTTTTGGGAGGGACACCACAGAAGGGCCCCCGCATTCCCTTTGACCGGCACTGCTGTGAGGCAGCTCAGCCTCTGCAGAAACCTGCAGACACCCCAGCCTTCTGCCCGCCCGGCCGGGACAGACAGGCAAACTAATCGAACCGTGAGTCATCCCGCTGTCCGCCGCCGCAGCACCGGAGCCCGCCGCCGCTCCTGCTGCTCTCACACCGCCTCCTCCGCGGCTCTGCGGAAGGGATCCATGCCGCAGCAGAGGACTGTTTCGGCTTGACCTGCACGGTTTGGGGCGTTGCCAAGTACCGGCGTCCTGTGCGGGGATGCTGAAGGCGGGAGGAAGGTCACAGATGACTGCGGCTCGTGCGCGCTGCCTCCTCCTCCTCAGCCAGCGGCGCTGCGTTCCGTAAAAGGAGCGGCCGATTCCGCTGACCCCTGCGGACACGTGCCGTGCGCCGTCACACGCGCGGGCCCTCTGCCACCTTCATTTGTTTGGGTTGGTGAGAGCGCGCAGGACGCGGAGAGACGCCACGCACGCCGGGCGAGCTTTCACGCACTGATCCAGCTTCGAGGAAAGGTAAGGAGAAGTCTGTCTGTGCACGCGCTCCCGGGTACCAACTTTCCTGATGAGGATCTGGGATGTCGTGGTGGTGTTCACATTATCTGGTGCATGACTGCATCGTCAGGACACCAAGGATTGATGCTCCTAAGGCCGGTGCAGAAACGGTCGAATTCTTCTGACCTGTCCTGTCCTCTTATGGCTCATCTGTGACGAACTGCAATGTTTGCAGTTAAATTCACATGTGATGGTTTCATCTGCATGAATCCAGCGTTTAAACTGCTATCCAGTATCCCATGAACATCTACAGCTATTGTTGCCTCACAGTCTGTACAAATGCTGACCTCTGCTTGGAGTCGTCTTCATTCCAAAAAACTTGACCGACTAAGATTGGTTCAGCCAACATTTCCCTCAGGCTCAGCTGAATTATTCAACCTTTGTGACTCTTTAACACTGTGTTTGCATCATATCTTAAATATACGGAAATTATTTTCAGCTGTCAGTTTGTAACTGATCTAGATCCTTATTGGGGAATATTTAACCTAAATGTAAATGTTGGAGCAACTCTGTGAATTTGAGCGTCTTAGAACCACAATTTCTTGTCCGGTTATTATCTTTCAGTTTTTCAAAACGTTGCTGCTGTACTGACTTAATTATTTCTTCCATAAGTTCCAATTTTTGTTTGCACAGAAGAAAGAGCCCTTCTTAGTTTATCAATAAAACATTCAAATAGGCGCATTTCTGATGATAAGCATACTGTTCAGTTAATGTGTGTGTGTGCAGTTTTGCATATAGGAGAACCCTGACATGAGCTGTTTTGGGTTTTAACTTGTGATAAAGTTCAGCTAAAGTACAGTAAGTGAGGCTGAGTTGACTGCAGGAAAAGTTTGACTAGAGAGCCTGCTGCCCCTACTGCCCCTGTTGCCCTTGTTGCCCCTGCTGGCCTGCTGGCCCTACTTTTTATTGTTTACTAGCACCTTTAATCCATATTGTTTCAGACAAATATCACATTTTTGTTCATGTTCAGATTTTAAAAGTATACATTTTTATTATTATTATGCATTTTGTGCACATCTTGCCACACAAAGTAAAATTCTCATCTGATACTTTCTTTAATAAAGCCATAACTAAAGTCAACACTGGCTTCAGACTAAAAGGCTGCATAACATCTTTTTCAGAAGGTACTGCTGTCAGAGGCTAGACTGTCTACTAAAAACACGGATAATCAATAAACCATTAAACCATGTCAACATTTGGACTGGTGTTAAATTCCAATTGTTAAATAATAAATCCTAATGAAATATTTCTTCCCTTTTCATTCTGTGTTCATTAGGATTTTCCTGATGGTCAGTGGGAGCTGTGGATCATTTCTTAACACATATTCCCTATTTGGATGAAAAAAGGAAAACAGTGAATCGTTGCCTAGTACAGAAAGTGCCTCTGGATCGGTTTTGTTGTTCACCAAAAGTGCTGAGCATGTAGACGATAAGCCAGCGAGACAGTGCAAATATAGATAAATTTAGATAAATATATATTTGTCTGGTCAAACTTCTTTGCGACTTTGACTCTTTATGTCTCCATATGATAGGAAATGGCGACCAAAAAAGACAGATGCAAGGACCGAGCTCCACGGGAGGAGAGCCTTGAAGAGGAGAGCAGCGCCCCCTGTCCTGGAGACACTCTGCCCTGGAATCTGTCCAAATACCAGAGGGTTAAACGCTCCAAGTCAGCCTCGGGGGAGGTCCTGGATCCAGCCGAGAGGGCAGTCATTCGCATTGCAGGTAGGATGAATGAAGGTGCATCTGCACTAATGGGACTTGGTGTGAATGAGCAGGAAATGTGGAAAATAGGGAAAACTTTTTCATGCGGTTGGTTTGGAGCTATGCCGTGGTGTTGTGAGTTCCTGGTTTAAATCCCATAGCAAAGGAAAGTGCTCCTCCTTCGTGGCACAGCGCGACGCAGAACACCCTCACGGTGGAGGGCTCGGTGTCCCTCGGCTGGGAGGGTTAGCCCTTAAAAAATCGTTTCCGGACAACCCTACCCCTCTAAATGCCCCTAAAATTGAAGGGGTAGGGAGATAATTCAGCCTAGGTGTCAGTGCATGTAAGTGTGAGACTCTGTGATTTCTAACACCCCACCGTTGTCATGAAAATGGATGGAAAGGCTCCAGTGACCTTTGACCCTGCACAGGACTAAACTGGACTTGAAGATGGATGGATGTGTTGGGTTTGCTGTCATCCTTTCACACATGCATCAGAAGACGTGCATTCAGCCAGTGGCGTTTGTTCACCCCAGACAAGCAGGGAGTGGCAGTGAGCGGGATTCTTCTTCTTTTGCTTTTTTATTGTTCACAACAGGGGGATTATTTTAGGAAAAATCCCAGGATTAGGTTCAAGTAAGAAATAAAGCAAAAAAAGGCTGATATTGCTAATCTCTCTAATGTACTGTTACAAACATTTTCCTCTGCACCACCCTCTTTTATCCACATTTACCAACCTTTTTATTAGTGGGCCTTTATCATGAAAAACCAACTTTTTTGAGCTTCTATCTTTATTATATTGTTCCATCCTTACAAGAAACAACCTCAAAGCAGTGTTTTGATCCATTCATGCATTTTTTAGCGTTCTGCGGTCTGAGCACCAGCCCCTCCTAATCCAGGAAAAGCAGCGAGTCCTTCACATCACAGCAGACCTCTCGTGAACACGGCAGTGAAGAAGGCTGAGCAGCGGCTCCACTTCTAGAGAGTACTGAGGACCCGAGCACCCAGCTACTGGTGACCGGCTACCGCTCTAGAGTCTAGTAACATGCTACAACGCTGCGGCTCTCCACCCGCACAGAGGAAGAGAAGACGGTTGTTAGGACAGCAGAAAGGGATCGTCGGCCGCTCTCTGCCCAGCATTTACCTCTCTCGATGCCTAAATAAAGCCCATAGCCTCGCCAAAGTCAGACTCCACAGTGGAGTCTGTCTTTGGCGAGGCTATGGACTTCATCCCGGACACCACCTCTTGGACCTATTGCCCTCTGGGAGGCAATACAAGTCAATACGAGCAAAATACAACAAGCTAAGAGACAGCTGTCTGAGCCCTGAATACGGACAGAAAATAACACCGTATTTCTAACTGTTTTACAGATTCGTTGTTTGCTTTATATGTTGCTTTCTTTTTTTTTTTGCTTTCTTTGCACAAGGGAGCTGCTGCTAAATTTAGTTGTATTCTGTGCAATGAAAATAAAGCTATTCTATTCTATTCTATTCTATTCTATTCTATTCTATTCTATTGTGATGTAGATAAGTGAATAACCGCTCCTTCCAGGAAGAATCTGTGCTGCAAGCTCCGCCCCCAAACTAACACCCACTTTCTCTGCAGAGCTAATGGTGTTCGGCAAAAACTCTTTCCTTTTTTGTCCACAATACGCACGTCCACTATGCTAAAGTTCCGATGTTGTTTGTTTTCACGGGCAAAACGCAGACATGTTGCTGAGCCTGACTCTAGGTTGACGTCATGAAATGGGCGGCACCCACAAGTAGCGAAAGGCGGGGCCTCAGAGATCGAGCCGTCTTACTTCTGAGTAGGAAAAAGGGCTGCGAAAATAACTCATATTTGATAAAACGTTCGTTCTTTAGTGTGCCAAAGGTAACATATTAGCATAGATACAGTGCCTTGAGAAAGTATTCGGCCCCTTGAACCTTTTATCACATTTCAGGCTGCAAACATAAAGATATAAACTGTAATTTTTGTGAAGAATCAACTAGTGGGACAAAATCATAAAGTGGAACGAAATTTATTGGATATTTCAAACTTGTTTAATCAAAAGAAAAAAACTGAATTAAAGCTACAAGAAGCATTTAGCGGGCCCGAGCACGTGCAACTGCCCCACTAACAACATCCCGCTCGAGTCATTTTGCGTCGCCGCAACCACCCGCTTCGCACAAAGGAAGAGTGTAGACGTCGCATTCGGTAATTCGACATCCAAGTCGCGGCCTCACGACCGCAACCTAATCTTCCGAAACCGCACAAACATCTGCAAAAGGCTTCTGTGTTTACAGGAATTCTTAATTTTTCTACACAAGTATTTGGCTGAATTCCTATTTTCACCAAAAGGGGGCGCTGTAGGCATGATCAATGAATCAACCTAATCTTTTTCCTCAGCCACCATTTCCATCACACATGCTACCTGCAATCCCAACCCCCCACCCCCACACCTGCCCCACCACCTTGTTTATATCTTTTAAAAAAATATAGTCAAAACGATTTTATTATGGTCGTGTTTTGAGATGAAGGTGCTTATCTATGCTTTATTTCATGTTAATTTGATTATTGCAACTGTATGTTTACATGTTTAGGTCAAAAATGTGATGAACAGCTTCATGTTATCTAGTGATTTTATTTTTTTAACCTAATTAAACCTAAACATGCCACCCTGTTGCTAATCCAGTTGATATGGTTCTCCATCTGTGTCTAAGGCTACGTTCACACTGCAGGGCTTAATGCTCTTTTCCGATTTTTTGAAAAAATTCGATTTTTTTTTGCAAGGCTGTTCACATTTCCAAATAAATCCAAATTTTTGTGATCTCCTGTGTGACCGTGAAATGACCCAGAATTGACCCGTATGGGCAGAAGAGTACTCAACGGGGAACGACGTTACTCGTTGTTTGCGGAAGAAGCTAACGTTAACAATGATTGTAGCGGAGCTCTTTTTGCATTATTACATTCATTTTCACAAAGGAGCCAGCACAATTACAATCTTCTCATTTTAAGAAGGCATTGGAGGCAGGATCGTCTGTACCCTATGTTGTGGAATGGGGATGTGTATGTGCTGGGGCCACACGCGTGTGTAAGAGAGAGGAGAGAGAGCGTACAGCGCCAGAGGGAGTGAGAGGGGCAGAAGAAGTGTGTCGGGGGCGCACATTCATGTTGTGTATTATGGAGGAAGGAGAACGGTAATAAAAGAAGGTTTCCCCCAGAATAAATGCTATTGACTCTTTATTAACCCGCTCTGGAGAGTCTGAGGGGCCGAACGGGGAAGTGAACACTGAAGCACGATCCGCCTTCTGTCCACCGCGCTTCTGACCACGGCCGGAAAGAGAGAAAAAAAAAGTCATCACGGGGAAGGTTCAACACCACGCTCGGCCATTTCGCTGGAAATGTTTTCAAAAACCGCCCGGTTGCGATAAGAGCCCTTGAGTTTGGCCTGAATAGAGCTGTCACCCCAAATAAGAATCCAATCGTGACCTCGCTTCCCTTGTACTGACTGTTCTCAGCAGCATCGTCCACCATGGTTGATGTTTATTTTTTCGTTCCCGCCTACTTCAACGCAGAATTATGACGTTTATAGCGTATCGATGACGTACGGGTCGGATACATGTGGCCTGGCCGTTCAGAGGAAGGTTGCATTTCAAAAGATCAGATCTGTGTCGTCCAGACTGTCATGTAAAGATCAGATACACTCTCAGAAGGGTTGACTTGGTGATTTCTTTTAAAAAGCTGCTAAAAAGATGTATTTTTAAGATTTCATTTTCTAATTTGGGTTTTACATTTTGTGTTCCATTTTTTGTGTTTTTATTGGGAAACATTAGTTATCTGTTTGGTGTTTAAAGGTGCTACACATCATTTTTTAGAGACATTGCTATCAGTTGTGTTTGTTGGTGTTGTAGTTTAATTTCATTGGATGTATAGAAAGGAAAAGAAGTTCCAGCATTGATTAAAAAAAAAGGATATAAGAGATATTTATCCTATGTTACATCTGTAGGAGTGTAGTGAGGTTGGGGTTTGTTTTTGAGCATATTCATATGTTTTGTTTGTAAAAAAAAAAGATAAAATGTTGAGTTAATTACATTTTGGATAAATAAAAATAAAAAGCAATGATTAGTACTAAAGATGTATAAAAGACATACAAAAAAATGAAAAAGCAGTCTTTCAGTGCTGAACCCATAAAATATGAAAATTTTCAGGAAATTTTGCACATGCATCGTGTCAAAAAATTTGGTGAGTTTTTAGGTATTTTAAAGGCCTCAAAAAGGCGAATCTTTTGTCAGAAGTAAAAAAAGAAGAAAAATAATCTTAAAATAATCCTTTAAATACAATAGGGTCCTTGCCCTAAGTGCTCAGGCCCCAAATATTGGGCGTGCAAAATGATTCCGCCCCTTTCCTTTTAGTGCAAGGTCTCTGAATGATCCAAAGTTGACCTGAATGACTAATGATGATAAATAGAATCCACCTACATGTCATCCAGTCTCTGTATAAATGCTCCTGCTCTGTGATCGTCTCAGAGGTCTGTTTAAAGCACAGAGAGCATCATGAAGAACAAGGAACAAACCAGGCAGGTCTGAGATGCTGTTAGAGAAGTTTAAAGCTGGATTTGGATGGAAATGATTTCCCGCTTTAAACATCCCAAAGAGCACCGTGCAAGTGATAATATTGAAATGGAAGGAGCATCAGATCTACAAAGCCCCAGCCGTCCATCTAAATTTCATAATTGTATATCATTTGAGTCCTTTTTACCTTTCCTTTCGTTTTATTTTCCTTGTCTTCTTGAGAATGGAAGTCAGTTTTTACCAACTATGTGTGGAAAAGCTGTTTTCGTGTGCTGTTAGTGCAGCGACAATAAAAATGAGATGTAATTATCTTACAATTAAGGATTTTAGCTTAACAACTTAGATTAGGAGCATTGCACAGTGTTGGATTTCAACATGAAGACTGAAGAGAGACTGATACTCTAAGAAATGAAATATAACAGGCTTTATTACAGTGAATTGGAATTCCATTGTTTGAGGATGTGATTCTGCTTTCGCTGCAGCCTGTGTTTCCATACTGCACCTTTTTAAATGTCAGTCCTCAGAGGAACAATTAACTTGGACAAGGATACAGTGACTTAAAAGGAAACTAAGCTGCACCGTTACGCACAAACTGTACAGTAAACAGAAAGCTTTTCCTCTGCAGACAACAATTATTGTCTTCTTAGCTCAGCAGGACATCCACATTTTTCATTAAAGGAAGGGAAACTGCTTGAGACAATTGTTTTTCAATGCTGGGTGTGGTGCTCTGCTCATGCACAAGGCTGGGATCATGCCCAGATCATCCGTAGGTGGAAAAAATACATTTATTTAAAATGTGCCAAGGAGGGATAAGTGTTGTTGACTGCTGCAGGTTTCTTTTAGACACAAGAATGCACTACATTTTCTACAAGTCAAGTGTGAGATTCCTTTTTCTGCCATTTTAATGAAGTTGATTCTTGCAATCAATTATTTCTCCCTGTATAGAATTGACAGAAAATTATCTTTTTTTTAAATTAAGATGTTTTTCAAACCCTGTGATACATGAGGATTCAGGAAAAAAGTGTGTGAAATTTGTTCTTAGCAGTTGACCCACCCCCTGGGGGAGCAGTGAGCTGCAGACACAGCCGCGCTCAGGAACCATTTGGTGGTTTGACCCCCCCCAATCCAACCCTTTAATGCTGAGCGTCAAGCAGTTAGGCATTGGGTCCCATGTTTAGAGTGTTTGGTATGACTCGGCCTGGGTTTGAACCCACGACCTTCCAGTCACAGGGCGGACACTCTACCACAAGGCAACTGAGCTTATCCACTGTGTCAAATTTGATCAACACATTTCAAACATGATGGATAGAATTCTTTTACACAGTTGATATTATTTTACAACAGCAAGTAGTCATTTAAAATAAAGAATGGATGAATTGATTATAACTATACAGTTTTGAAAATTAGCAAATCGTTTCCCACCAAAAGTTTTTTTTGATATTTTACGAAAGCAGCCATTTTGAAATGAGCGAGAGAAGACCCTCTACTGCCCCTAGTGGAATGATGGTTTACTACGGGGCAGAGAACATGTACTACGTCAGTGTTTTTCAACCTTTTTTGAGCCACGGCACACTTTAACCTTGACAAAACTCCCGCGGCACACCAGCATTAAAAAAAAAGGATAAAAAAAAAACAGTCTGTATTGATCCACAGTCCCTCCATGATCTCACATGCATTTTTTTGATAATTGTGGCAGAAAAAGCTGGAAGTTGCAGCTGTTTTTTCTAATAGATGTAATAAAAGCTAAGTTAGAAGATTTAAAAACTTTTTGATTTGTGTTCGCTGTTGTTTCAAGACGTTAAGAGGAGAGACTTGTTGTGCGCCGACACGCTCCCGCTGTCACTTTTAACCCAATGCATCATGGGAGATGTAGTCCGATAATCCGCCGAAAACAGAAAGACAAGCGTCTCTGAGCTTCATTGTTTTGTTCACTTGTTCCACGGTCCGACACCGGATTCTGTGGAAAGCTACACCGCTAAAGACGAGCTTTAGCTGGTATTTTTCTTAGAACTGAGCGACTTTTTCAGCAGAATTCAGAACAAGGAAGTGAAAACTTTAACCACTTCTGATTGGTCAGACTGATGACGTGTTATGAAAATCCCAAGAATGATTGGTGGAGACAGTTAAAGGGGCGGAACTTTTCCTGACAGCTGAAGCAGCGGCTAAATCGTGGTATCGTCATTCTTATCAAAATGTATTTAATAGAATCAAATAAACACAAAGAAAAAAGTATTTTACGATCTTTCATATTCCTAACTACTCAGTGTTTTATCAGGGCCTGTTTGGATGAACAAAGAGCTGATTTCCTGGAGATAGGAAATGTTTTTAGATCAGTTAATGAGGGTAATTTCCCACGGCACACTTGACCATCTCCCACAGCACACTAGTGTGCCGCGGCACCCTGGTTGAAAAACACTACTACGTTATATGCAGTGGGTTTTTAAGGAAGGTTTGGATCCTGCTAATAGTGGTTTCAGAATTTTGTGTATCATATATGATACAAATGGTTACATGGGGTTAATATAATCATCCATACTGGTTGTACAAAGTTAGGTTTTGGTATTAAAATAAAATAAGCCTTATTTTTGTTTCTGTTCATGTGTTAGTTTCTTTACAAGGTGTGTCTTCTTTAAAGTCCCTCTTCAGTCATCTTTTGATCTATAGTAAATTTATTCCCAGTGGTCTTTTAATTATGAAAATGCCCTTTTTAGGCTGAATCAAAAAACCTGTCAGTATCTAGGACAATGTTTGTGCAGAGCAGCAATGGTTCATCAGAAACTCGCCTCTGAGTTGTGTCTGTTGGCACAGAAGTAAGCCATCATCTCCCACTTGCTTACAGCCCCTCACAAACCAAAGCTAACTTTACTGGTGCAACAAAAACGGTGAGCCGTATTGGAGCTGTCCAGCTGTACAGTTTAGATCCAGATTGGAGGAAAAATGAATATGGATCTATCTGACTACAAGAACGGAGCGGGGGGATAGTGCCCGCCCATTTCAGGTTCTACATCACAACTGAGAGCTTTTTCAAGCTGCATTTTTTCATCTGCTTCTGATTGGTCATGATTTGAATAAAGAGAAAGGCAGTTAACATTTTTTAAATATGTCCTCCATCGTGAGAAAAATGCTGCAAGAACATTAAAAACAGGATTTTCCCTGGAGTGGGTCCGTAACAGAAACATTTTTATTGTTTGCTTTGGACTGCTCAGAAGAGGACATTTGGATCATTTCAGCACCGACAATAGATCTGTGCATCCTGTTGTCCTCCTGAAGCTGGCTCAGGCGGTGTCAGCACCCATGGGTCAGGTGGAGCTTCTGTTGTTGTGTCTGCCAGCTTGCTGTTGCAGAAATCCTGTCTGTAAGGGTTTGCTTGAGCTCCACTGGTATCAGAAGTGAACTGTGCGCTGTCTCAGTTCGTTATAACCTCTGTGTATTTATTCGTTTAACAGGGACAGTGCACATTAAAAGCATGGCTGCAATGCACCAGAATTAGCCCAAAGGCTATTTTTCATCTGTAGTCCCCAGACTGTGACTGAAGAAACAGCAACCAGCCAAACAAATGCACTAAAAGGCAACCTTCTATGCTATGTTCATACCGGTTCTTCAAGAATATGCTAACTGTGCGTTCTTGAATGTGCATTTAGTCCATGGTGTTTACACAGTGGGGCTTCATCTTTATTCCTTTTTTCTACTGTTTACTAGCACGGTTAAAAACTCATGTGCAATAAATTCACCCAAAAAAGGATCCTGATAATGAAAAAATTAAGATTCAAAAGTAAACTTTGAAATTACAAGAAGTGCTCCAAACTTGTCTCAAGCTTTTAAGCCCAGTGAGTTACAAATATTATTAACCTTAACCAAAAAGCCTATTAGACAATATTTACTGTACATAATGTTTTATTCTGGAAGAGAATTTTTAGTTCCAAACTGCATCAACCATTGAGGAAAAAGTACAAAAAAATCACTTTTCTGCTATTGTCAGGTTAAAAGTATTGTGATCTTAAAGGAACCATTTGTTTCACAGTTTAAGAAAATGATCCAGCAGTGGAAAAAAGTGGACATTTAAATGAAGTTAAAAACAATCTCATCTAGGGGTGGATGAGGTTTGTCTTCCAATAAGAAAACAGGCAGACAGGATACCAAAGTGGTCCAACCCAGATCTGCATAACGGTAAGGCCTTGATATGCTTTGGTTATTGAACATGTAAGGCTAAACGGCACATGAAGTGTGCATTATCAGAAATTAACGCACGACGGGGAAGCCGGAACTGTCCAACGCAAAGCGGGGGACATTAATGCTGATAATGCACACTTCAAAGGCTATTAACCCGCTTATACCATGGTCACTTACAATAGAAACACATACTCAATCAGTTTTTAGTCTTTCATTCTTGTTATTTTTTCCGTTTGGATCGCCTTTTTCACAAAAAGCAGAGTATTTGTTGCTAAGTTGCCGCTCAGACCTCCGATCTCGACTGCAGCGGCAAAGCAAAGCTATATATCTATGCTGATGGTCACGGTGGTTAAATGAAGCATAAGTTCAGAGAAAACGTTCACGTCTTACCGCTTGTTTTTGTCCAGATGATGAAGATAAAGTTTGTTTAAAAGAAGCAGAGCAGTGATACAGAACATTTAGGCTATGTGACCGGAACTACTTTTTTAGGCGTTCCTTATCACTGTGGATTGTCACTTTTTAATGCACACCCAGCAGCCAATCAGAATTGAGTATTCTCCCGGACTACATTATAATAGAGGTTAGATTACATCGCGCTGTGCATTCATCCTGGCTTTTTCCTAACCAGACATTCTGTCTAAAAAATCATGACCAATTTATTTTTTGATTCTGTTCCCTTACAAAAACTGACAGTTGTTTTCTTGCATATTGTTATTATCAAAGTAAGTAAACAAAGAAAATAGTATTAAAAATGGTAAAAGAACAGGATGTTTAAGGAGTGTAGTGTAAATGTAGTGTGATTGTTCAAAAAGAGGAATAGCTGATTGGGTTTGGATTTGGGGTCAGCAGCAGCACGGGTAGGTATTAGGAAATCAGGAGGTTATTTTGATACCAGGCTATCAAAAAGATAACTCTCACTAAAGGTTATTTTTGTCTCGACTAGTTTGAGGTTAGACAACATCCTGTCACCTTCAGAGGCGGCAAACAGGCTAAAAGAAAAATCTAACTGTCTATTTAATGTCATTTCACCAAATATTAGGGCTCTAACAGACAGCAGTAACACATTTGACCAGCAGGGGGACATTTCTGTTGAGGTTGCAGGATGCCTGAAAGTGTTCTTCCTGGGGAGTCATCCCTGTTTGTGGAAAAAGTGTCTCATTTCCCTCACCCGTCTCGAATGGCATAGACTCCATTGTGTAGCTGGTGTTGCAGAGCTCTGCCTCATGCAGATGAAACACTTTCTGACCATGTTTAAAAGAAATTAAAGTTTAGTTCCTAAATTTAAGAGTACAGTGATCCCTTGATTATCGCGGGGGTTACGTTCCAAATAGAACCCGTGAAAAGCAAAACCCGTGAAGTAGAAACCTTTATTTTTTTTACAATTATTATACAATGAAATACAGTATTATACATTGAAAAGAAAGAACAAACCATTTAACAGGCTAAATCAATTGTTTTTTAACAAATAAAAGTACTTTAACGTTTTTTCAACAAATAACTTCTGTAGTGTGCTGTCAAATAATAATTTCAATCATCGATAAGAACAGAAGGCTTCAAATTGCGGAGATTAGCCCCGCCCACCGCGACCCGAGTGGATTAAACGGAGGAAAATTTAAAATGATTATGAAAAAAATAAAAAAGTACAGTGGGACAGATAGTGACTCCGGTCTTCTTTTTCACTGCTCTTCATACTGAGCCGCTGCATCCTCTGCAGCGTTTTTTCCTTCTGAAGCCCGCGGTGCAGCTGCAGGTGTGTTTGTTCGGGAGAGGAACATAGTGATAGGCAGTTGTTGTCGCTCTTTTTTCTTCTTTGCTAAAGATCCTTATACACCGACATGCCACCATCGATTATGTTGGAGAACTGTAATGAACGGCTCATCAAAGGGTCCCATTCTTGAGCTACTCGCTGAGTGACTTTTTAGCCAATCAGAATGCAGAACACCATGCACAATCCAAATCCGTGAAGTAGCGAAACCGTGAAAAGTAAACCGTGATATAGCAAGGGATCACTGTATACTTTATATTCTCCGTCATTATTGAGAGTCTTCTGAGCAGAAATAGCAGAGGGTGATCATTACTACTTCCTGTTTGCCTTCACTGTGGATATCCAGTAGAGGGCGCCAGGCTGTGCACACAACTGATGGCTCGCCTTACTTCACTCCTGCAAACCTGCACTCCTGCAGCTTAGGTGTGCCTTACTGAGATGCAAATGAAGTTTTTAGGTGGGAACGCACAGATACTTAAGGGATCACTTTGGATTTGATGTAGTTCCATGCACAAGGAATGCTTTTTCTGTAGCAACCATGTAACAGAAGGTGTAAAAGAGACATGAGATGTAGTTTCAAGTTCTTCAAACCTGGAGGGTGTTGAGGAAATCCTTTTCAACAAGTTTCAGCATCTCCAGTGTTTCTTTGGGATGTGATCTTAAATTTAGCATCAAGTTGAATCTATATTTTACTTTAAACGCAGTTTGTGTCTTTTTTTCCTCTACCAAACTAAGGGAGTCAGGACAAATCTTTGCTAGAACAATGGACCTCAGAGAAATAATTGTATAAAAAGACAAACCATATTTAAGGAGTTCAGTTAAAGATTCACTTCAATCTACTTTCGATCTGTTTTCAAAGCATTCCCAGTGATCTTTTAATTTTGATGGTGTCGTTTTTGGCCAAAGCCCAAAACCTGCGTTGTTTCTGCAGAGCGGTAGGAGTTCTTTAGGAATCCCCCTCTGAGTTGTGGGATGGTCCAGAGCAACCCTGCCCCTCTCCCCATCAGAGCTCTCTCCCACCAGCTTACAGCCCCCTCACTACTGCTGGGCGATGTCCCTTAAATTGGCAGTTGACAATGTTTACAGTAAAACATCGGGATGGACGATGATATCGTCGGGGGGGTATTTCTAATTTTTTTTATCATAGAATTATTATTTGTTATTTAACTTTATAACTTTATTTATTTTATTTCCCAACTAATGACTCAGCCGCAATTTCCAATCGGTTGCACGTAAGGGGGAAAAAGTAGCGTCCTTACACTTAAGAAGAGTTGTGCACTTTTCAATATATCTTTTTACATAAATATTTTTCTTCTTCTTAAAAACTATAATTTCGTCATCCGGGCATTCCAAGAGGTTGCACGTGAGGGGAAAAAAAGTAGCGAACACCAGGTCCCTCACATGCTGGAGAAGATGGAGAGGGACAGATGCCGGCGTCGCCACCGTGCCTAAGAAAAAAAAAGTGGGCTTTAGGCAGCCTTCTTGTGAAGAGAGCAGCCGCAGCAGCTGCAGCCACGCTCACTGATGAGCAAAAGGTCCAGTCAGAAATGAGCATTTACCTGCAGGAAAAGGCCATCGATTGGGAAGAGGACCCGCTGACTTGGTGGAAAATGAACGAAAAAAGGTTTCCAGAGCACGGATATATCTGTGCATATGTGCTACCAGCATTCCATCAGAGCGGGTCTTCAGCACAGCGGGGAGTGTAGTTACTCCAATTCACAGCTAATTAAAACCAGACAAAGTGAACATGTTGGTATTTCTGCCCAGAAACATGGTCTAGGTATGTAAATCCCATGTTGTTCCCGTTTTCTTGTTCTTTGTTGAAAATTGTCTTTAAAGGTATTTATTAACCAGACAAAAGTTAATTGACGTTCGCTGAATTCAGGGTTTAAACTGCCGCTTCAGTGCTGTAAAGCCACACATCTATGTAACAATGAGCACGATCTCCCGAGACACTACGATAGGATACAAATAATTCATTAATAAGGCCTGTTTTCTAGTACAAAATGAAAAATGTAAAATAAATGTACAGTATTTAACATGTAAACAAAGACAAGATTCTGACAATGTCAGGATCAAATGCCTGACACCGTATTTTCATATACTAACACACGTCACGTCTCTGGCATAAACTACTGTGAGTATTTAAAATAGCATGTATGCAGCATCGGCAATATTCTCAATTTAATTTACAGAGCAATTCCTGCAAAGATTTAAGATTAACCATAGTCTGTATGTTGCACCGAGCAGAAATGATAACTGCCGTGGAGCAAGTCAAAGGTTTATCAACACAGGATCATTATTATTTGCAATACAATACCGATGACACCACAGCAAACGTGCAGAAAAAAATCACAATCGATGCAAAACCAATGATCAAAAAATTTGAACTGTGATGCACAGCACACTCGGTCAGATACGGCCCTTATAGTGTAAACTGAGGGAAGTGACTTTAACAAAGAAATGACAAACAGATCAGAAAAGAAGTAGTCTGCTCCTGCACCTCATTAGTCAATCATGCCGAGTGAGCCTTCGTGATGGCTGACTGACATCAAGGTGGACGTCCATCGGCACAGCCCTACCCCTCACACCCCCAACCCAACATTAGCGGTGCAACACAAATGCTGCGCAATATTGGAGGTGTCCAACCGTGCAGTTTCTAACAGCAGCTAGCTCAGACATGAAAAATGAAGACGTACATGGATCTATTGGTCTACAAGTGGATGCATTAGATATCCAGTGTATTTTCTAAGTAACTAAAATCTTTTTCCAACAACAGTTTTTCGTCTGCTCCTGATTCACAACAATTGGAATAAAGAAATACTCAGAAATGCAATGATGAGCTTGATTTTCTTTCTATATGTCCTCTATCATCGAAAAAATGCCACGAGAATCTGTTAAACACACCAAAAACACCATTTTCATCAGAATGGGTCTTTCAGAATTTCTGTCATAAAATCTGCTGTTACTGTTCATATAAAGCAAAAGTAACAAGTTTAATCAAACTTGGAGTAGTGTTTTAATTTAACATGCTACGCAGGACAAGGATGCTTATGTTTAAGAATGTGAAGCATCTTATGGATGTTGTTTGCTCTCACAGTGCATTATAAAGTGCATGCTCAACCTGCAGCCATTCAGGCAAATATGAAGTCAGAAATATTTAGCCAGAGAGACACCACAACAAATGAACACATTTTTTCCAGTGCCAGATGGTTTCTTTTTACAGGTCAATTAAAATAAAGTATTATTTTGATTTGTTTATACAAAAAGACTATTTTGAGGGCCCTTACTTATGTGGGGCTCCAGTCTAATGGCTTGGTAAGCCTCGATGAAGCCGTGGATTGCAGAAACCTTTCACACATTGGAGCATGCACAGACTCCCTGCAATCCTCTCATGCTGAAGAATGAGTTCAAGGGCCCCGAGCTTCTGCAAACAACTGTTCACTCTTGTTGATTGAGATCTACACACACTGTGCAGATCCACACATTTTCACCTGCTATACATGCCTTTTTCTGTAATAAATTTAGCCTCAAAGGTTCCCTGTCACAGATGCTTGGGCTGCAACGAGAAAGCATGAAACATCCAGCAAATTGACAGTGAGACGTCTGCGAATGACCTTTAAGTCTGACCACGATGTGAAACGGGAAAACATGTCAGTGAGATCCAGCGTCAGAGACTGTTATCACCTGCCAACATGTAAGATTCCAACGCCATGAACAAAGCCTCGCTGTATCATGTGGTTTGTCACCAGCTTCTGTTAAAGTCAATGTTCCCGCTTTGCACTAGAAGTCAGACATAGCTCCAAGTCAGGATCTACAAATGATTTTGTTTTGAACCATATTAATAAACCAAGGTAAATAAATGAATCTACACTGGAACCAGAAGATACAAAAATGTAGATTTACCTTATTTGTATGTATTTTTTTTAAGAATCCACTCTATAATAGTATCTGTTTATGTAAACCTAAAAGTGTGTCTAGCCCAGTGTTTTTCAACCTTTTGTGAGCCAAGGCACACTTTCTCCTTGACAGAAATCCCGCGGCACACCAGCATCCAAACATTAACAAAGGAGAAACTCTATAGTCTGTATTGATCTACAGTCCCTCCATGGTCTCACGTGCATTTTTGTGATAATTGTGGCAGAAAAAGCTGGAAGTTGCAGCTGTTTTTTCTAAAAGATGTAATAAAAGCTAAGTTCGTTTTCAGTAATAATTATTAACTAAAATATTTGACATTTTACCCTGGTAGTTGTTTTTCCTTCAGTTTATTAACATGCAATTTGATGTAACCTCACAAAAAAACAAATATATTCTTTATTAATTGTGATTTATTTTTTCAATGTTGGTGCAAAGGCAACAATTATATGATCACAATATGTTTGATCAATTTTACACAAAAGACCAACATTATATTTATGTTTCACTGTAGCTACACAAAAACTGAACATGTTGAAGTTTTATTAGTTTTTCTTTTGTCTTAATCAAAGATGAAGTCTTTGTAAACTTTAACAAAAATGTTTTATTTCTTTTTAGATAATTAAATGATTTGAATTTAGTTTAATTGTGTCTGTTGGCCACTTCACCTTAATCCTGTTTCTTAAATGTTGTTTTTACTTCTTCTTAAGTTTAACATATAAAATAATCCAGACGTTATTAGAAAAGTGTTTCAGTTAGAAAGATGACTTGGACCAAACTCTGGGATGTTTGGCTGTAAATAAACACAAACCTTGAAGGAGAACTAAACTGTTGACCTCTGATTTCATCAAGAAGATTGAAAAACAGTTTCATGTGTATACGTTGTGGTTTTAAGACGTTTAACAGGGAAGACTCATTGTACGCGAGACGCTGTCACTTTAACCCAATGCATCATGGGAAATGTAGTTATGGCAGACAGACTCTTTTCTCTGAGCTTCATTGTTTTGTTCACTTGTTCCACGGTCTGACAGCGGATTTTGTGGAAAGCTACACCGCTAAAGATGTGAGTTTTTGTTGGAACTGAGAGACTTTATCAGCAGAATCGGAACAAGGAAGTGAAGACTTTAACCACTTCTGATTGGTCAGACTGATGACATGTGATTAAGCCTCCAAGAATGATTGGTGGAGACAGTTAAAGGGGCGGGACTTTTCCTAAAACATAGCTGAAGCTGAATCGCACTACCATCATTTTTATCAAAATGTCTTTAATAGAATCAAATAAACACACAAAAAAAGTATTTTATGATCTTTCATATTCCTAACTACTCAGTGTTTTATCAGGGCCTGTTTGGATGAAAAAAGAGCTGATATCCTAGAGATGCTAAATGCTTTTACATTAGTGAAAATGGATAATTTCCCACAGTGCACCTGACCATCTCCCACGGCACACTGGTTGAAAAACACTGGTTTAGGTGACAGACTTCCTCTCTCAGTCTTAATTTTCATCCATGAACTTGAAGAACGGACTACACAGTGGAGTAGTGACTAGCGCTCTTGCCTCACAGCGAAATGGCGCTGGTATAAAAACACGTCTGGGACCTTTCTGTGTGGAGCGTGCATGTTCTCTGGGCACCCCAGCTTTCCTCCACAGTCCAAGTTAAGTGGTTTCTCTAAAGTGTCCATAGGTTCATGCGGTACTGATTGTGACCCTGTGACAGACAGACTCCCAAAAGGGATAATGAAAAATGGATGGAGAGATAATGTGAATAGTACTTTACTAGAGTCATTTGGCATAAATCATTTCCTATTAAGAATTAAAATATATTAATTACATGGAATTTTCCAAAATATTTGGAAATATTGATTGGGCCAATTCCTATTACTAAACATTGAGCCAGCTACAGCAATGACCGTCTAAACCAAACTAAATCTTTGTCAGGCAAAGGGAAAAACGTCAGCCACAGACCTTTTCAGCAGCAAGCAGTTTGGATTGAACTTATCGTCTTTCCTAACAGGAAAGTCTCCTGACTGATGTCACTTTGGGCTTGGCCAAATAAATGTAGCAGAGATTTTCCATCAGATTCTTTTCCTCGTTTCACTGCAGAGGATAAGCACAAACCAGCGTAGAAAGGGGTTTTTCTAGTTTCCTTCATACTTCTTCCTTTCCTGCTGAACCCACAGACTATGACGAATCCCATCAACGTCCATCAGAACCTGCAGTTTCTGCAAATAAAGATTGTATTTGATTGATAACATGATCATGATTAAGGCAGCTAGCTGACTGACAATGCAATTGACTGACCATTGCTCATATTTAATTGACTTCTTGTTGTCTTTGGGCAGTCATTGTTGCATATCTTGTATATTCAGTTGTTGCCCAAAAGGTTTTTTTCCTTCATTTTTTTAAACCTCTTTGATGTAAAGGTCAGGCCTGTGCTCCAACTGCCCTCCTTCAAATACCCTTATTGCACTCCACTTTGAAACAGCCCACAGCCTAAGAGGGTAACTAGAGGACAAACACAAACAGAATCTTTTTCGTTTTAGGATATAGCAACCAACTTCCTATTCTTTTTATGAAAAAAGAAAAATATTGGGATAAGTATTATTTTGTTCTTTTTTTTTTAATACAAAATTCTAGTATATACTTGATCAGAATAGTTAAAGACCCACTCCGATGAAAACTGTATTTTTGGTGTTTTTAAAATGTTCTTGTGTCATTTTTCTGATGATGAAGGACAGGTACTGTATTAAGAAAAATTAAATTTAAGGGTGTATTCACATTGGAAAAATCCTTTGTTTTGAATCGAGTCTGCTTAATTTGTTCCGGATTGAGTCCCAGATCCTTGTGTTTGGTGTGTATTCAGACTGGCATCACGCGGCCAATTCTGTTACAAACCAAAGCTTGTAAACAAAACCATGTGACTAAAGATCTCTTCAGTTATCGGTCAGGAACTAAGAGGGCGGGTCAGAACAAAGAAAGACAGACGGACGTGCTGCTAAAAGTTAAAACTTTATATTTCAATTACCAGTTTTGAACAACCCTTGTTGTTTCTTTGGTACAGCGGTTCGTGTGGCAAGGTGGTTACTGTAAAGGAGACGTGCCGTGTGCTTTAACTCACAGGATGCTACAAACTGCAGTGATGAGGAGACAGCGGTTTTTAAAAAAATACTTTCAAAACATGTAGAACAAGTACCGTATGTGTGATAAGAACAATAGCAGGAACAATGGAAATGCCAGTGGATGTCATATATATTACAAAGGAAATATTGCAAAACAATATCTATATGAAGACAATATGAAGATGTTCAAAGACAGATGCATTTCATTTATACGTATGGCTTTTTTGTTTATACTATAAGAAATGGTGCATAAATAAGATTCTGATTCTTAAATAATTATGGGGGGAAAAAGTTGTGATGAAGAAAAATTTTGATTTGTGAATATGAACCTTAACAAATATTATAATTAGATACGTCTGTTAGGAGGGTAGTAGCTTTTAGAGTAACGTCACAGCAACGCCGTGCCGCGTATCGAGACACAGAAAAGCATTAAAGTGTTATCAGCTTTGTTGAAATAAACGTTCAAACAAATGAACAGTTTGATAATACGACAATTATTTCTTTACATTTGTCTATGGCTCATTTGTCTGTTTGGTCCAGTTGTTCCG
Source organism: Oryzias sinensis (assembly GCA_037389245.1). NCBI lineage: Eukaryota > Metazoa > Chordata > Actinopteri > Beloniformes > Adrianichthyidae > Oryzias > Oryzias sinensis. Next base: position 29,228,824 of record CM074491.1, on the reverse strand, counting down.
CTCTGAGAATGGATCGTAGTCAGACTGAGGAATCTCAGAGCGAACCGAACCTCAGTCCGATTGGAGACGAACCAAGACCACTTTGAAAGACGGGTCCGAAAGCGGTTCCTGGTCCCGGACCAGGATCTGCTTGGGTGTATTCAGACAGAAAAGTTGTTCTGGATTATCTGAGGAAACCAATTCTGGTTCACTTTAATTCAACCAAATGGGTCTAGTCTGAATACACCCTTAAAATGGTAAAGTTGCATTGTAAGCTAGCAGGAGAGCATGTGAACAGAGAGTTGTTAGTTATGGATGATGGGAAGGGAAGCAGGGTTGCTCTGCACCAACGCTTGTGCCCACAACTCGGCTGTGAATTTCTGATACCTTTTTCTTAACATCTTCTTGGCAAGTTTCATTTTTTTCTTGATATTTCATCTGATATTACGTTATTTAAGTTCTAAAATGACCAGTCAGATGCCTCAGTAAAAGCATGTGGTACCCGCTGGCCTCCACCTTGAAGGTTTGATTGACAGATTCTCCCGAGCCGCTTTCGGTGGAACAGGTGTGGACTTTGAACATGCTTACTCATAGAAACGTTGACTCAGATCGACTGGGACCAATCGCTGTTGTCTGGCTCCAAATGACGACTGAATTGGCTTCATTTTGATGGAGCCGGTGGTAGGGCATTTTCCACGGGTGACATCATATGCTGCACACCTGCTTTGGGTGTCAAGAGGCTGAGCAGCCTGTTTCTAAATGTAGCAAAACTACCATTTTCCATCAACAAACAGTCATAATTTTAGCAGCAGAAAAGGGCTTCACCAACTGAGAAACTAAAAAAAAAGAGACATTGAAATAGCTCTTTGTAAATCACTCAGAATGAGTAAATCTTCTTGAGAGGTTATCAAAATATTTATTGATGCCATGCTATACCTTTATTAGAGTTTAATGTGTTGGTTTTAAAATCCCATTTGACCATGTCTGAATTAATTTGAGGAAAACAAAGCAATATTTTAAATTTACTTTTAAGTCCAGAATGTTTAGATACCCCTTGAATGAAGATTAGATCAATAGAATTATAGTAAAAAGATAAGTTTTTGTTGTTGTAGATATTTTTTCTTTTTCCATCGGATATGTCATGTGAGAGCCAGAAGGTTTTTGGTTCAATTCCCAGGCAGGTTCCGTCTGTCACAATCACCTTTTGTGCTTTTCCCTCGGCTATACTTGCAGTCTATTAAAAGTCTGATCTCTGTCTTCTAGGGTGAAATGTCATTCTACGTTTTTAGGCAGGATATGTCAATTCTAAGTTCTTATGAACTTGCATCATATTCAGGGCATTTCCCACCTTTCCCCTCATGGCAGCCAAATAGACATGAGTAAACATTTTTTTTTAAACTTTGTATTTTGTGACTTTTTTCCCAATATGCAGTTAAGCCATAAATGATTCAGGGAGGGTCCGTAGAGAGCAACACCCTTTCAAGGACGCCCAGTTTCACATTAACCCGAGGTGAGTTATAGGACCAACTTTTAAAGTGATATGTTCTGAAAAGAGTTTCTTTAAAACATCCAGGATGAGCTTTAATCGTCACAGAGCTGGAAATTATAATTGTAAAGGGTTTTGCAAACACTTCTATGAAAAGCGACCCACAAATAAAAAAAGTTGATGTATTTCTCAAAATAAGTCCTGGAAGCAGAAGCTCCCAAAGGCAGACTAAAACCAGCTCTTTCTGTTTTCGGGGCTCATGCTCTTTAATTTGGCTTCTGTTCCTGCTTTCTCCATCTCATTATCACAGCACTTACAAAAGTTGGTGTTTTGCTTATTGATCTTCTTTGTGTATTTCCCAAGTTGGTCAGATCTCACTTTCCATCTTTTTTTGAGACTTTCAGGTTTTGGTGTTTGCTTCTTACTTTATTTTTTGGAAATGTTTAAAATAATTCCATACACGTATAGGGGATCCATATACTTGATTTGTTCTGCTGGTTCATAAATTAAGAGTTTAAAATACTATGAGGTGTTGGAAGTTATCCATTTCTTTCTGTCTGTTAGAAATGTCATGTGGAGGATTTAGCCAAACTGGTCAGATATCTGAGGCGGCTGCAGGCGGCCTCTGGTCTGGCGCCTGCTGCTGCTTCTGCGTGGCGAGCAGCTAACTCACGCTGAGCCTGCTCTCTGCTTCATTATCTGTACCTTTAAGAGGAGGGGCCTCACACATATTAGTATTTCTCAGCTTGGCTTTGGGAGGGTACTAAAAGAGAGGAGTGGGGGGGCTGTGCTGTGGAACAAAGTTGGAAGCTTTGGAGGGTTCACACACTTCTGAAAGAGCAGACTGAGGACAGCAGAGGCTGTCTCGCACTATCCTGACAGGAGAAGAGAGAAAAAAGCTGTCCTGAAGAAGACAGAGGAGCCCCTGCGAGCAGCATGGCCATGTACGAGCCCACCTTTTTGCCCCCAAATGCAGAGGAGCAGGACTTCATTCAAGCTTATGAAAATGTCAGGGAGAAGTACAAAGGTGAGGACGTCGGCAGCTGAAGCCTGATGGGAAAACTTTGTGTGTTTTAGAGGGAGGGTCTGCTCCATGTCTCTATTTTTAGTGTCACTGGCTCAGCACAGGTGCAAGCCTATGATGGTTTACAGAGCACCTTGCTGTGCTTTTGGCTGCCGTGACTCAGTGTTTGTGTCACGCATGCTGCAGCTCCTGGCCTCTGAGTGGTTTATTGATTGGTGCACATGTTTGCTGTCACTCTTCCAAGCAGCCTGAGAATGCATTTTGCCTGAGTCGAGTGGATTAACACAAGTGCTTCACTTTGATGTGCGACCTCACAACGGCTGGCAGGCTGTGCTGACCTCTGACCTCAACCAGAGGGTGGTTTAGTCTGATCCCGGTCCTGATGGTCAGCCTCTTTCTAGCCACGACACAATATTTTTTAACAGGTGCTGTCGAGCAACAGTGACACTTGTTTTGTGCTGTCATTTGAACAGTGGCTATCCTATTATTCCCTCAGTGAGGACGTTCAGAGGGCCTTTAATGTTCGTGTGACTTAGTTTGGTTTTGATAAAAATGGAAGAATGAGTAAAGCAAAGGCAGAAAGTCTGATCAGTCCTAACAAGTGAACAGAAAATCTAGATAGGCGTCATGACTCCCTTCCACTGTGTTCTTCTTAAGGGACATCCAGCTTTCTCTTCAAAGTTTAGGTGTCATTACTTTGTCATCTTTTTTTTCTTCTTGGTTTATTCCGGAAGAAGGAAGAGCTTCTCCCATAATATATGCTAGTTTTCTTGGTTCTGTTTCTTTCTATGTCTTTGTTACTGTGAAAGTCTAACCGCTTGACTGTTGCTGAATCATCCTTTCTCCTTTTCAATGACTCAGCACTCTGTGTTTGTGTGTACATGTCTCTCTTTTTTCCCTCAGATTTGTGTGTGTTGCTGTCTATAAACATTCTCAGATTGTTTTTGAGACGCTAAAAGTCAAACAAAAGTATTTGCAGAGACTGTTGCGTTCCCAGTGGCCCTGACATGACTGCTCACAGGAGATATTGGACAGTCAGTCTGTGGGTCTCTGTGTGACGGAGAGAAGAGTTGCTGCATCGTAACACATGAATGATGCTGTTTGTTTAATGTTATTTCTGTGCTGTAACGGGAAGCAGGAGCTGCTCAGTGGCAGGTGTTTATCCTCCATGTTTGTCTGCTTTCCCTCCTCGACAGCATTTGTGCATCACTGAGGTCCTGCTCCTTATTAAGGCACACACAGGCAGACACAGGCATTTTCCTCTCATTATTCCAAGCAGCTTTTCAGCCTGGATGCGTGCAAAGCTTTAGGGAGCTGGTTCTCTGTAGGAATTCAAAAGTTCACATTGGTGACATGTGGTTTGACTGTATAGTTTTGTATAGCTGTGTCCATGATTCTCTAATCTATGTAGAATAAATAAACAGATCTATGCCTCTGCTTGTCTATTTATGACCTGATTTCATCTTGGAACTCTGATGGAGGCCGGCCTCTTTTTTTTCTTTCCAGCTAAACAGTTCAAAAAGATATTTAGATCTTGAGTTGGGGTGGGTAATGTGTTTGTGAGTAATTCATATCTGACATCCGTGAAGGAGTTTTCAGTTTGGAAAAGAAGAGATTTGATGATTAACAGCTACTTAAAACCTGGCCCACGGACCAGTAACTATTTTACCACTAAAAAATGGTTCTTGTCAAAGTTAAAATGTAGAAATTCAAGCGATATTGACAACATTTTTTCTAAAAATATAAAGTGGAGCTAAAGACTACTGGAGCTTAAGCTAATGGAAACATTTGACGCCTGAGTTAAGTACAATTTTTATTTCCTTTGAAAGATTAAATTTTTCAAAATCCCAATGTTTGATATGAGTATTTTTTTTTTTTACATTAGATATTTGAAATAGGTTTTGACCATGAGTTTGACCATATCAGCATTTGTGTTAACTTTGATATAGTGTGTATCTTTTGCCTTTTTGATGAAGCTTTTAGAACAAAGTGTTTTAAAAAAAGAAAAAATGTGATCCTCTGGTGTCTTTCTTGAAGCTTTTTATCAGTCAACATCAGCAGGATTCCTCTAAACGTCCTTTTAGAGACTCGCTCCAATGAAAATTGTGCTTTAGTGACTTTAATATCTTCATGTAGCCTTTTCCTGATGATGGAGGACATGTATAAAGAATATTAAGAGTAACACTGCGTTTCAGAATATTTCTTTGTATAAATCATGGTAAATCAGGAGCAGAAGGATAAAAATGCAGTTTGAAACCGCTTGTAGTTGTTACAACCAGCAGGCCACAGGGTTCCCGCTCCGCTCTATCCTGACTTGTAGGCCAGTAGATCCATCTGCAGTGATCTTCATCTCAGGTGTTTGTAACGTCTGAGCTGCCATCTGGGTCAAAACTACACTGCTGGGTTGATCCAATATTGCTCACCATTTTTGTTTCTCCAGTAATTCAAGGTTGGGGGTGTGAGAAGCTCTAAGCTAGCAGGAGAGAGGGGAAGCAGGGAGGTGATGGGAAATGAATACAGGCTTACTCCCCACCAACACTTCTGTCCACAACTCCAAAGTGAATTTCTAATGAACTATGTCCTCGAAAACAACACAGATTTTTTAATAATTCTGGCTGAAAAACGGCATACTGGGCGGCTGGGGAGCGGGTCGTCCAATGATCGAAGGGTCTGCGGTTCGATCCCTGCTCCCCCCAGTCACTTCACCCTCCCTGCCTCCATTGTTACTGGTGTGTGAATGTGTATGAATGTCCCGGTGATGGGCAGAAGGGCGTGACTGGTAGCCACGCCTCTGTCAGTCTGCCCCAGGGCAGCTGAGGCTACATCAGTAGTTACCATCACCAAGTATGAATGAATGAATGAATGATGGACACACTGGAAGACTTTTGAGCGTCTGGAAAAGAGCAGATAAATCTAATCCATTATTATGATAATCCTGATTAAAAGTCCACCTTTTACAATGGATCAAAATATGGTTGGAGTTTAAAAATTGACATTGTGAAGGATGAGGCATTATCTGGTGATGTGAGTCCAAAAAAATCAAACTGTAACGGTCGTTGTCGAGTATCTTTGTTTGCCATAAGACAGTTTAATGTAAAACTTTTCCTGGATGTGGGGAGCATTCTATCTTGTGCTTCCATGCAAAGAGCTAATTTGCTTGCGTAACCACCCAGGCTCTTTAGAGACTGCACACTGCTTCAAGCTATGTCTGAGTGGAAGCTGCAGCACTCTCCTTTGTTACAGGAAAAGTAACTGGTCACCTGATTAGAATAATTGGTGTTTCTAAATTTCCCTTGTAACCAAAGTTTTGACTGCTTATCTTGTGTGAGTGTGTGCTTTTGTGTGTGTGTGTGCTTATCTTTGTTCACCAACCTCAAGGAAAGAATTTTTTCTTCTAGTTTCCTCTTTCTTTCCTCTATGGTAGTATAAATAAAAGCGAGGAAGATTAAATAAGTGTTTAAAAATGACAAGTTTGAGGTCTTAGAGATAGATCTGGAGTCTGTAGGTAGACTGTTCCTCCAGGAAGTATTATATTGCAAATGTCTCCATAATCTCCTCAAATATATTTTACATAGATTCAGAAAAGATAGGTTAAGCCTAAAGTTAAACTACAAGTTTTCATGATGTTATTTTTCTTTTAGCTGTTTTTTTTTACATGGTTTGATTGTTTTTATCAAGTTGACTGAAAGATGAAATTGGCTGAAAGTTAAAATGACAGATCCTAACTTTAAATCAGTCAGTGTGTAGTTTCACTGTTTATCCTCCTTTTGAAAAGCTCTAAGAGTTTATCAACCCAGAAACACCAGAAATGTCGTCTGAGATGCCTAAAAAACACACACTCTTTAACGTATTGGAACCCTTAGACCAGCCATAGGCTCAACTGAAAGGTTGTGAGTTCAAATACTAAAGACTCTAAAAATGGGACCCAATGCCTCCCTGCTTGATGCTCAGCATTAAGGGGTTGGATTGGGGGGTTAAACCACCAAATGGTTCCTGAGCACGGCTGTGTCTCCCCCAGGGGAGGGGTCAAATGCAGAGAACAAATGTCACACACCTAGGTGTGTGACTTTTTTGACATTTGGAAAAGGCTACATGTGACATTTAATGGGACTTTAACTCTTCGACCGGTTTTTGTGATCAGCGTGAATCGTTCTCACGCGGAAAAAAAACAGCTTTTCAGATCGGCTTTGCACCGATATCCAAGACATTGTTTACATTAAAATGTTGAATTTCATCGCAAAGCTGCTTTATTCCACTTGAGAATCTGCTGGAATTACAAACAGTTGAATAGTTACAGAAGTCAGAAGAATGGAGCTAAAGCTGTTGAATTCATGTTGAATCTTCAAAGGTCTTATCAACTGCCATCAACAGGGATGCTGGAAATAACAGCTAAGACGCGGACTCCTACCTTCTGTCAATTTTAATAAAATAACAACTAACGTCCTGGTAATACCATGAAATAAAAATTGATGCTGGATTGAGTATGTTGTATATCTTTTGAATGAATCAGAACCCAGTTATAGTCAGTCAGCTCTTTCTAAGGTTGCTCACTGATTTGTCATTGGCTGCTCTGAATTGCAGCTTGCTGGACAGGACAGGCTTGGCTGTCTTCCCTCTGTCCTCTATCACAGCATGTACCAGCGTGTCTGTGTTACTTGGCCGCCTGACCCAAGGGGGTTGGCCCATAAATATAGTTATGGTTAAGTCCACCAATTAAAAAAGTATGTTTTGTCAGTCTTGATCATCTGCTGTGGGTAGTTCTCAACAAAATCAGTTTTCATCGAGAAGTTTAGGTTGAGTCAGAGAAAACGAAAACCTTATTCATCATCATATGTTAAAGGCTTAAAGTAAAACTGCTTCAAAACTGTAGTGTTTAGAAGCTGACATGTTGCATGTCTGCTTTGAATTGTGTGCTAATCTGTCTTAAGGATACCGTAATTACTGTTATTGTATCATCACGTGAACACACCGTCTTGTGAGTCATAACGCTTTGATGCTTGTTGTGTCGCCTTCCAGAATGTTGATAAATTAAGGATAATATTTTCTGCTCTGCCCCATCTTTTTGGGTTTTTTCTTGGCTTTTGTGAAAGCTGGGAGGTTTCTACACCAACAGCATGTCAAATACCGTAGAAGTGACTAAAAAAACACTTCTAGTGAGCTGCAACGACTATTTCTGTTGAAGGCAAATTGTGTTTATGGTGTTTTTTAGCATTTTCTGATGATAGAAGACATATATAAAGAAAAGGAAGCTCAAAATTGCATTTCTGAGTATGTCTTTATTCGCTTTGCTCTCAGCAATACGGGGGGAGAAGGGGGTGGTGTTGCTCCATGCTAACGGTTCCACCCACAACTCTGAGGCTGAATGTCTGCTGCTCTGCAGAGTCCTAAAAAACAACACAGGTTTTTGGATTTTGGCTGAAAGACTGCATAAAAAACTACTCTTACTGATTTTCTTTATACAGCACAGAAAGCCCTAAACATTAATACTAGATTAAAGTCGACATTTTGACTTTTACTTTATTGCTTTTCTTCTCAGTTGTTTCTAAAATGCTATCTCTGTCCTCAGTTCTGGTGGAACACACAGAGGTGGGTGTAACTTTGCAGACAGGGATGTATATGGCAGTTCCTGGTAAAACCGCATGAAAATACAAGGCAGCTGTAAGAGAAGATCATATTTTTTCGTATTCATGTTGTGTTTGTGAGTCTTTAAATTAAGAAAGGGCATTGGTCTTTTTTCTAATCTCAGTTTTGTGAGTGTCAGCATCCTGCTGCCGGCGATAGCTTAGCAGCGACATGTGGCTGGGGGCAGAGGTTGCACTGGGGAAAGCTGGATAAGCAGCACTCTGCCGGGATCCATTAAAGACCTTTTAAGGAAGAGAGAAGCGCTGAAAGGATGATCAGCCAATCTGCGGGATTTCCTGTCAAACATCCAACGATTTTTCAAAACAGAAGCTGCTGTTCTTTTATGTCTTTTAATGTTGAATGCTTTATGGCAGCTAGTGGGAGCAAATGAAGCTATTGCAGATAGGAGAGGCATTCAAACAACCAGGGGTTTGTTGTATATATGTGTGTATATATATATATTTTATATGTATGTGTGTGTGCGTATGTGTGTATGTATATGTGTATATATATATATATATATATATACCCACCAAGGAAGCAACGGTTAGAGGCCAAAATCAAGGGACCTCGGAGGGATGTGTGTAAGCTGACAGAGGCTCAGAGAGGTACAATGAGAAAGCAGGTACCTAAGAGATACAGCCCGATGCCCATACCTGAAGCACTGGAAACTGCCAAACAAAGGCTCTAGCAGGCAGCCGCCTAAAGAGAGGTACACAAGAGACAATGAAGCCAGAACTGATGGCTGTGCAGCTCAACCTGCAAAGTGTCGCTCAGTGGCAGGGGTCAAAGCCGAGCAGACCCACCAAGGCTAGAAACTGAACAGTACTGGAAAGTATATGGGAGAAAGGGCAAAGCACATAACAGCAATGCCCAGTGGCTGGTCTCTCTGAAAGGAACATAGCAACCTCCTGAACAGAATCAGTAACTATCACAAGAGCAGACATCCATAAATGAGACTCAGGTATGAAGAACTGGACAACACCGGGCCCTGACATTTTACTTTCCTACTGGTTAAAGAAACTCATTGCACTCCCAGGCACCTGGCGGCACAAATAAGACAGCTGCTAAGAGATGGGACTTACCCCAAATAGCTATGAGCAAACGATCCTGATCCAGAAGGATCCCTCAAAGGGTGCAGTCCCATCCAATGAGTTTCCAACATGGAAACTCATGTCAGGCATCATTGCAACCAAGATAAATAGGCACATGGATCAATACAGGAGCAACACACAGAAGGGCATTGGTAGAGACTCCAGAGGAGCCAAACACCAACTCCTGGTTGACAGAACAGTCACTCAAGACTGCAGGTCCACGACACACCAACCCTGTGCACAGCCTGGATTGATTACAAGAAAGCCTATGACTCAATGCACACACATGGATCATCAATGCTTGGAGCTGTACAACATCAACAGGACTCTAAGACCTTCATAGGAAACTCAACGAAGCTGTGGAAAACCACCCTTGCAGCTAATGGGAAGCCACTTGCACAAGTGTCCATCAAATGTGGGATATACCAAGGTGATGCTCTGTCCCCACTGCTGTTCTGCATAGGTCTGAACCCCCTCAGCCAAATAATCAACAAGACTGGCTATGGATACCGACTCAGGAATGGGGCCAACATCAGTCACCTCCTCTCCATGGACATCAAGCTATATGCTAAGAGCGGAAAAGCGTGACATTGACTCCTGATCCCACACCACCAGGATCTACAGTACAAACATTGGTATGTCATTGGGCTCGAAAATACGGCGGATGGGGACAAAGAGGCAAGGTAGTCACAGGAGGGTCTCACTCCCAGAAGGAACAATAGCAGACATCGAGGACAGTTACAAGTACCCCAGATTCCGCAGGCAAATGGCAACCTCGAGCAGGCAACAAGAGGCTGCAACAGCTAAATACCTCCAGCGAGTAAGAGCCAAGTCCTGAAAGCCAGCTCAATGCTTGAAACAAGACCGGGCAAAAAGCCGGCTATGTACTGCCAGTTATCAGTTACCCTGCAGGGATAATAAAAGATGGCCAAGGAAGAGATACAGGAACCACAGATGTTAAAACCACGGCTCCTCACCAGCCATGGAGGGTTCCATCCCAAATCCAGCACCCTGAGACTGTGTGCTAGCAGCAAGGAAGGACTAGTGAGCGTAGAAGCCACTATCCAGGATGAAACATCAAGATACGCCGAATACATCAAGCTCAAGGCCCCCAACTGACGAAGTGTGCTCAGTGAATGTCTCCAGGCAATGGAGAGCAGAAGAGATATTTTGATGCTGGAGGGACAGATCTGATGGGAGGACCAGGAAATCCCTGCATGGGATGTACCACGGACCATAACTGAAGTGGCTGATATCAAGATCTCTTACCAATGGCTAGAAAGGGCTGGCCTACAGGACAGCACTGACGCACTGATCCTGGCAGTTCAGGAACAAGCCCTGAGCACCAGATCGATGAGCTCCAGTCACCAGACAAGACCAAGGTGTAGGCTCTGCAAGCGCCTGGGGTAATCCAGCACCAACTGCAGGGGTGTGGGAATGCTGTGAGGAAAGCATACATGGAGCGCCACAATCAAGTGGCTGGAATAATATGGAGGAACGTGTGCAGAATATGGACTGGAAACCCCAAGGTCAAAATGGGAAACACCCCTGAAGGTCGTAGAGAATGAAAAGGCAAAGATCCTGTGGGACTTCCAGATCTAGACTGATAGAATGGTAATGGGAAAACCAACCAGACATTGTGTAGTGGTGGATAAAGAACAGAGGAAAGCCGTTGTGGTGGATGTGGCAGTGCCATGCGATGGGAACATCAGGAAGAAGGAACATGAGAAACTGGAGAAATACCAGGGACTCAGAGAAGAACTGGAGAATGCATGGAAAGTGAAGCTGACAGTGGTGCCCATGATAATTGGAGCATTTGTGGCAGTAACCCTCATGCTGGAGTAGTGGCTACAACAGATACCTGGAAAGACCTCAGACCTCTCAGTCCAGAAAAGCGCAGTGCTAAGAACAGCTAAGTTACTGCAGGACCCTCAAGTTCCCAGGCCTCTGGTAGAGGACCCAAGCTTGGGTGAGAAACCACCCACGGAAGGGTGAGAGGGGCATTATTTTTAAAAAATATATATATATGTTATGTTTATTTTATTTACTTTGCTAAAAGTTTCTACCATTTTAAACAATAATCTTTTTAGCTTTCCATTTTTCACTTTGCTTTGATCCACATTGAACTCTGTATCTTTATTCCTCTTTGTTTTGCAACAATCTATTTATTTAGACAGGTGAACCCTGAGCCCTGACATCCCAGAGTAGCAGCTCTCTTTGAATTGAATATTATGTCTTGACCCATCGACCTGACCTCTTGTTTCCTTCCAGCTGCATGCAGTAGAGCTGGTAGCAGATGTAATGTCAGGTGTCATGTGTTTATTTTACATGTCACCAGGGGTATTCCAGGAAGCATGTTTAAACTACCCTGACTTTAACCCTGAACTCTGGCTGAAATCCGCCTGAACTTGCTTATTCTGAGTATATGGGTTCCAAAAGACGGATATGAGTTAAGCGTAATTACGCGACTTCCTGGGTTAATGCGTTGCACAACAAGTACATAAAGACATTCTCAATAAATTTCCGATCTCCGATTTCCAGAGTCTCATGATAGTGGTGAAAAAAGCGCTATACTTCGGTGAGCGGAAGCGGAGAATTTTATTATTGGTATGAAGATTATATGTCCATCAAAAAGTGATACTACCGTGTGGCAAAAGAAAGAAGTTTCTGCCTCGAGAAAAGGAACGGACAAAGTAAACGCAAGGGTTTCTGATCGTATTTGCATTGTGATGCATAGAACTTATCAAACTTAAATGAATTTAATTGGTAAAAAGTAATTCAGTTAAATTTATTCAAACTAATTTCTTCTATAGATCTATCCAACTCAATATTTTTTACAACTCGTTTATATTTATCTCTTCATCATCATAATACTCCCAAATCAGTTAAGTTTTTCCATCTTAATTTATTTTAATTCTTAAACTCTCATATGTTTGCAGATATTCTCATTTTTATAACAATAAAATGAATGAAACAAACCAGTTTGTAACATGTTACTATCTACCATATCTCTTCATTAATCATTACTCTATTATGCAGGAGGTGCTGTATAAACTCATCCTCTCACTCCTCTCACTCGCCAGTGCAGAAAAATTAAATGTAACAGTACAAATAACCAGGAAAACACAGTAAAACAGCTAAACAACCTAAACACATTTGGTCAAAAACCCACCTTAAACCCCAAATCTGATCCCAGCAGACAGGCGAGGAATGATATCTACAATTCTTTCTTGATTGCGATCAAACAGCAGCACCAAAGTTATACCTACTTAACTGAATTAGTGTAAATGAAAGTAAAATAAATGTCTGATAACTACGTCTTATTTTTAAACTGACTTAACTATAAAGAATTGATTTATCTTAGCTAAAGCAAATAATTAAGTTAGATCAAAGCAAAAAGTTTATCTTTCCAACATCCATATGTGGTCTTATCACCCTCTCATGGTGGAAAAAGTATTATCTGAGCTTCTTCATCCACTGAATCATCTTCAAATGGACACACCATGCTGCTTCACCTCTCTGAAAACAAACTAACCTTCAACTAAACCTGCTGCCAGGGGAACTAAGCATACCCTGAAACAAACCTCTGTTTTTGGAACTGAAAGCGGTGGTTGTACACTTCTTTAGCCTCAAACGTACCGTGGGAGCTAGCATAACCTGCTTTCTGGAATACCCCCCAGGTTGGGTTTTCTGTGGGTTTTGTAGCTCCTTCGGATTCCTCTATAACTTTTTACGAGGGCTGAAACATGTGGCGTTTATTGCTTGAAGGAGAGGAATGAGAGTGGTAAGCCACACATTTTTTCTCTAGAGAGAAAACCTCCTAACACCTGTGTTCTTCTTCAAATACAAGAGCTTGTGTGTGTGAGATTCTTTGCATTGCAGAACTGGGGGAACTCGCAGTGCTTTAGTAAACCCCTTGTAATGGTCTGGGATTTTAGCTTCTAGGCTTTACTGAGCTGTAAAATATAATTGTGGAAACAAAAACACCCTAAAGTGGAATACTACAGGTTGCTACTCTTCATATTTCATTTTAAGTGAATATTACAGTGGAGAGAGTGTGAACAGTTTCTTTGAAAGAAGCTGTATGCTGTTTTGTGGGAGTGTATCTAATCCTGATTGTATACCTTTTAAATTAGCTTTTGTTTTTGTTGTTTTGTATGTTGTTCCTGTCTCTCTATTAAACTGACAGATAATATCTGCCATATGCTGTAAGTTTCAGACACATTTTAGTTATCCCACCATTCATTGGTGTGGCCTCAGTGTTTCATACTCGACACTTTGGTGAAATTCAATTTAAACAAGTGATTTACACAAAGACTTCTAGCAGAATTAGGCCAAAACTTTTATTAAAAAAAGACGCATTACATACATTCATTATGTGTTTATACTAATAATAACTAATAATTAAAGCCTGGCGTTGGATGTGCCAGGCGCCTACCACGCCCCTTCCTCGCTGCCCACCTCCTCGCACCACAACCCGCGCCATCGCTGCCCACATCTACACAGCACCGTCGCCCAACGTCCACCGTTTATCAAAGGCTTGTCTAAGCTGCATCTGGTAATTAATACTAATAACAATGCGAGTTCAAGTTAATGTTGCTAAAAATGCTAGCATTGCGATCAGTCATCAGCTCTCTCCGAAAAACAAATTTCTTAAAACGCTAATTATGCTAACTATGCTTGTTTTGCTCATGTGGCTAAAAGTGTTAGCATTGCGATCAGCATCATCAACTCAGTAAAACACATTGTTTGAATCTTGAAATTATGATATTTATGCTAGTTTTGCTATGATAGCTAAAAAGTGCTAGCTTAAAATCCAGCATCATCAACTAGCTCAAGAAAAAACAAATTACTCCATTGGGTGAAACAATATGTCATCAAGATTAATAATAAGCCCACTTTTTCCAAAATGGTGACTTTACTGTTGATTTTATCTCCCTTGTAACAATTTTTATATTTTTATAAGCCTCGGGATGAGGAACAGATGCGCCGTCAGTTTCAGGCGAATGGAAAAAGAATTCAACTTTTGTTTTTCCCTAGCAACTTTGTTTGTGCTGACCACACCCACATTCCTTATATGTCAATATCCAGTGTTTTTCATTTTGTTCAGTTCAGCCTTGGAAGCATGCATTCAAATTTTACAGTATTCCATTGAAAACACAAAGTTATAACAGTGCGCCACTTTTGCTAGCTCGCCACGCACTACGCCGTTCAAAATCTACAATTTCCTAATTCCAACATTTGTCACAGCCACTTGCTACCAGGATGCCTGAAGTTCTGAGAGACAATACATAGAAAATCCGTAGGACGAGTTTTTGTTTGTAAGTGGTGCTAAAGGTTTTTTTTTTTTTTTTAAATGCAAGATGCCGGCCTTTTCCCAAGGTCAAAGGTCAACGACACTTCTGTGGTGTTTGTAGACTGGAGCTGGCAGCAAGTGTGTACATTGCGTGAAAATTGTTCAAACAAAAGTGTTGTTTTCCACGTGGAAAAACACAAAATCAGCAATTCTCAGAGTTCGCCACAAAATGGCGTAAGCGTGGGTCGTGTTGACATCCAGTATGATTTCAAAACTTCTTTTACAGCGATATCCCCAACCGTGTGTTTTTGCTTTTCGTAACTGTGTTTTTGGAAGTAAATTTTTTTGGCCCCATACGCGATTTTTGACATTCATTTTATTGGGCGGGGATGCGCTGGCTGTGATGTCATCGTCTTGGGGGGTGGCGTTCGGCTTTGTGGAAAATTCATTTTCAATTTATCCCAGGTATTATGCAAGTTTTGGTGACTTTTTAGAGCATCTTGTTGGAGGTCACACATTTGCTGAAAGGCAATAATCACCAACTCTTGAAAACAATATGGTCCGTGCTGTCAGGGATTTCAATATGATTGCAGTTAAGGCTTGTTGAGCTCATTCTTGGTTAAATCATTCTGTTTGGTTCTAACTCTGGGTTCTACCAGCTTTTTTCTTTCTTTCTGCTAATCTAAACTCCGGTCTGTAAACCCCTATGTATCTAACACTTTTAGTTGAGTTATAAACTAGCCGTAAAAATCTAAAAACAAGTGTGAACAGGAATGATGATCAGTTGATCTTGTTCTGGTAAAAACTCTGGCACCAGCTTTTAAACCAACTGGATGTAGAACAGAAACGCTTTAGGACATTATCTCGCCTGATGAAACTGCATGAAATCTCAGCTTTGTGAACACTGCAAGCATATATATGTGAGGCTGTTCTAGAATTTGATCTCAAAGTTATTCAATGGTGTATCTAATCCTGATTGTATACCTTTTAAATTAGCGTTTGTTTTTTGTTGTTTGTATGTTGTTCCTGTCTCCTCTGTGTGACAGATTGACTGGGCTGAGCGACTCCTCCCCCTTCACATTCCAAACAGGAAGTATCCACTGGGTCCAGGAAGCCAAAATCCCATAGACTTCTATTCAGAAAGAAACGTCTGTTATTCAGTCATTATAATTATAATTCTGGGTTATCTCTTCTTTAGCTTTTTTTCTTTTAGTCATTTCTCTTTTACTTGTGTTTGTTTTTGTGTATTTTATTGTGCGGGGCTAATTTAAATATTTTATTGCATGAATAGGGACTGGTGTTTTCTGTATTCTTGTTGTTTTTATGTACAGCACCTTAAACTGTTTTTTACATGAAAGGTGCTATAGAAATAAAATTAATTTGAGTTTTTAAAATCACCATTCTTGCCCTAATACCTTTTTTTTCATGTTCTTGATCATCCTACTTTTTTTCATGATATTTTTTTCTTCAGTCAAATTATAAACTGCTCAATCAGATGCCTGGTGAACACACAAAATGTGATTGATAGATATTCCAGAGCCTGGTTTCAAGTGGTTGCCATAGAAACATTGAATGAATACAAATTCTCCCCCTACAGGTTCTCCTTACCCCTACATTTAGCCCTCCAAACAGCAAGTTATGGAAGTGTCTTCGTATTTGGACGTTACTCCCACTCGATGACGTGATACAAGTAATACAAGTGAACCACTTTCTATGAGTGACATCTCACCAACTTGGTCCAGTTTTCAGATGCAGTCAATGAATCCACATCAACATGTGTGCATTGAGTTTATGAATTTCTAAAGTAAATGTAGAAATGCAACAAAACAAAGCACATTATGATTTTTACACCCAGACAACACAAGCACAACATTGTTGACTGTTTTTTGTTTTTTGTTTTCTGTTTGTAAACACATTTATTTCAGAAAAGGCTTCGTTACAAATTAGGTTAAGAAAAGTTTCTTTAGTAAAATAATACGGAAAACCCACAAACCCCAATAGCCTGTTTTTTTTTTTTAAAAAAGAAACAAAATAAAAACCAGTAGACTGCATCCACTGCCCCAGAATATGAATAGTTTTAAAAAAACTATTCTACTGACCTTAATGATTGATCCAAAATATTGTCCCCCTCTGTCCCCCTCTGATGAAAATCATCTTTTTTGAGTACGTGTGGCCTTTTTCTTATGAAGGAGAACATTGCTGCTGCAATGAAGCCTACTAGTAGCCAACACGTAAAGCAAAGTAGATTTCTGGCCGGATATTTTTTATGTTTTTATCAAAGTTCTTTTTGGTTGTGTCATTTCATTAAGCAGGCACACACGTTCATTTTGTTATTTTGCACATTGTTCTAAAAGGATTGACCTGGAACCAAAAATGTCACTTTTCACTGTTTCTTTATCACTGAAGAGAAACTTTGGAGAATAGAGACTGTCAGTCGGTATCCTCTGTGCCGCCGCCCTGCTTCTGTTGAGCTCTTTTCTCATGCAACACACAGCTTGCAGAAAGGGGGGATTAAGGGTGGGGCTACTCAGCTCAGCACCAACGGCCACGCCCATGTAGAGGAGATTTTGGAAACAGAGCCTTCAGATGAAAATGAAATTTGGCTTTTTTAAGACATTTAGGTTGTTGGAATTTGGTTAAAAATTTCACAATTAAAACACAACTGGGAGCGTTTTTATTTAAAAAGAAAACTCATAAATGTCATAAAATGAGCCAATCAAGCACAGAGTTTTTGTAGTTCAGAATAATAATGTGATAAGCAACTAATAACTCTGTGATGACTACTAACACTGCAGCGACCATTAACCAACTAACCAACTCTTCAGCAATTATTTCTCAGAAACCATTCAGGGAAGTTTGTTGCTATTGTGATCATCATCACAGGCTTTCCATACAATGGCAGGTATGTTCTTGTCAGTTTGAGTTGTGATCAAAGCTGTAATAAACAGATCTATATAACATCTGTTTCACTAAGTAGAATGGATGGAATTGTCTCGTCTGTGAAGGGGAATTCTGGTGAGAGCAGACAAGAACCTTTTGATTAGAAAGTAATATTATGCATGTTCAGAGTTGTCTTGATCTGTCTGGAAAACTGGAAAATCTCAGCTTGACTGCCAGCAAAACGTCCTTCTCATAAAATATGAATGGCTTTTTTATTCGTAACAATGTTTGTGAGTGAAACTTGTGGGTTTGTCCTTGTATTACTCAGCCAGTCTTGTCACTTCCTGACACTGAATGACTATGAGTTTATTACTGGTCACTGGCATTCAGAGCAACTGGAGACAGTCAGTTTGACTGTCACCCCACAGGCCAGGAATGTCCCAGCAGGTCACCCCCCCACAGCTGACCATGGGAGGTATTTGCCCCACATTTGCGTGCACTGTCATAAGACGGCACACTAAGTTCCTCACTGCAATTTCCGCACAGCCCTCATGGGACTGCAAGTGTTTCACAAGGTGCAAGTCATGAAAACACAGTTGGCAAATATCCCTGCAATCTCTTCTTTCAGGCTAAGATAGTACCCAAAAGGGAGGAAAGCGTACGAGCAGCAGCACAAGCCTTCAGTGTTGACAGAGATGCAGTTCATTAAAACTACCATAAATGGCAGCACAGACTTCCCTGTTCACCAAAAAGGCCTCCACAAGCTGGACTTGCATAAAAGGTCTGATTTGTTTGATAGATAAAGATGCTGCAGGACTTCTTATGCTTTTGGTGTGACTGTTGCTGGTCTCTGAAGGGTGTGTCCCTCTCCACCTCTTAGGCCACAAGTCAAATTACAACCCGGGACAAACAAACAACATAAAAAAATGCCTTTTTGTTTGTTTTCCCATCTCAAAGTTGAATCTGTGGTAACTCTGGTTTTCCTGTAGTACCACTGCTGAACTTTGCTGGACTGGACTCAATGCGGTCAAAAATGACTTTGACTGGAGCAGTTAGGGAAGAGTAAGCCATGATTGTAAAGTTTTGCTCCTGTCTTGCTAAGCTGTTACATTGATTTGTAGCAGAGCTGTCAAAGGTTGTTATGTAGAGGTTACGTGACCTACTACCTTTGGCCCTAACATTCATGCCACAGTTCCACTTCTAAAGGCCAGGAAAGGTGGTCCCTCTGTGACTGCTCATGAACAACAGCTGTACTTTCAGAGAACAAAAGCCTTTATATTGCAGGTGGTGCAAAATGTTGGTAGCTTCCACTAGGAGGCAGAAGACTGCCAGTAACAGAACCCAGACGGTCACATTAGTAGTTTCAGTTCAAGGAAAACTAAAAAACTTTTGAGAAAATTGATAGAAGTCTATCAAAGGCATCCTGGCAGCACAGCTTTGGAGGCAGCAGCCAGAGTGGCACCACGAGCAGAAAGCTGCTGTCATACAGAGCAGAGACTGAAGGGTGTGGGGGCAGATGAAAAGAGGAAGATGCTTAAAAGAAGCTGCAATAGCAGTGTTGCTCAAGGATATTAAAAAGCACATTATGACAGATGCCCCTGGAAGCTCTTTCTGTTCTGTCGGCACCACTGATGTGGTCCATGTTTGGATTCCGTATCAGCAGCAGTTTTCTCAGAGGAGGTATCATATGTAAACTGAGACGGGAGCCATGTTGACTCGATGGGTCTGAGGAATTCCTCCAATTAGATTTTATGAATGACTTCTCAAAACTGCAGCTGTGTTCAATCAATTTGTCAGTATAAAGTGGTTTTATTTGAGAAAAGTATTAGTACAAAGTCAAAAAAGTGCTAAACGTGGATTCTACAATGCACATTTACTTAGCCCATGTTGTTCACACCAGACAAGCAGGGAGGGGTTCCTTCTTCTTTTTCTACTGTTTACTAGGGCATATCCACCACCTACAGTGTGATGCTTGGTGTGAAATAGCAAAGTGGTGCAAATCTTGCTTCAGGCTTTTTCTTTCACAGCTTTATTCCGATTTATTAAAGACTTGATGTCATAGAATTCTTACCGGGAACAAATTGCAATTACTAACGACTCCTCCGTGATCAATTTTCAAACGGTTCGCACTTTTCAGAATGAAAAGGGACATTATCCATTTGTCACTAACAAATCCGAGTCCCTGCTTGGTCAATTTTAAACCTAGCCTAACTTACAACAGGTGTTAAATGGCCGTGTTTAGTATGTAGAGCCCAAAAACGTTGGTAGAAGCTTGCGTGGCGAGTGTGAATGTAAGAGTTTTGAAGCCAAACGTGAACACACTTGCGTTACTATTGACTCTTTATTGTAAAGTATTTGCTTGAACACACGTTGCAGAGGGCAATGTGAATGGACGTTTAGTCCTGTTTCCAAACCTCCGTCTTTCTAAAGACAGAATTTGACACAAAACCATTCAACACCAAGCAAAACTACAGCTCTAGAGTCTGACTCTGTCATCACAAAGAACCAACATCTGCTATGACAGGGTTGGGACTGAGAGAACAGAGAAGAGACACTCACGTTTCCTGGAACATCTTTCTAAAGACAAGCAGTCAGGTTATTGACTGCAGCAATGAGGGAATATGACGCCGAGTTTACCATTTAATTCATTAATGTCAAAAAAATCAAATGTACACCTACGCTCCCTCTTAAAGCTCACCAAGACCAACAGTACCAAGCACAATTGAGGTCTGCTGACAAAAAATATCACCTTAAAAAAAACCTCTACTCATTAAGTGGCTCTGTTGCATTTTTCCGTTTATTGCGTTTGTGTGTTTCCGGAGTCTTCATGATCCCTCTTTGCTCTTGGTTTTTGTTATAGAAGAAGCATAAAAGCTGATCACTCCTTTCTCTGTCTGACTTTATTGATTTAGCACTGCCCCTAGTGGACCATCATATCAACATCGGATGAAACAGTAGCTCCAAGATGTGATGATAATGCATCATCTCTGTGGAAAAGTCCTTGAGCTCAGCATGGGATTCCAGGATGAGAAGTTGGGCAAGCCCCTTGTTTCTCAGCAGCTGATGGTCACATCTAAATAAGGCTGAGATGACAACATCTCTCCAGTGATCAGCTTGTTCCAGCAGCCACAAACCAAAGCTGAGTTATAGCCCATTAATCACAGCGTGGGTGGGGGATCTCGTGGGTTTGCAGCCTTTTTCTGTGCTGCTCAGAGTTTTTCTTTGAATTGATGGATTCCTTTGCTCCATTCTCCAGAGAAAAAGTTGCTTGTATGAAACTTTCTTTCTCATCTGGTTCTCAGAACAGCTTCTTGCTACTGTTTGTGTGAAAAAGTTATGTGGCCTCAATTTCTTCTCCTTCACTTCTCCTGTTATCCAAAGATAACATCATCACATCAGAAAATTGCTCACCCATGTGTTTGCAGCATGACTTTCCTCTTTGTTTTCCTTTCATCTCCCTTTTTATTCTTGCCAAACACTTTGGTTCACTCAGTTATGAAATTCAAACATTGCAATGTCCAATAATGAAGTAAAGCCGTGCTATCTGTTCTTAAACAATCCCATTGGCCTCACAATACCTGCAGTTGAACGGCCTCAGCCTGTAATGCTCAGGCTGTTGGCTCGATTGTTTTTCATAGACTAGCACACACTGCCTGTCTTAGTGGGGAGGCTGCTGTCCTGCTGACGGCTGCCCGCTGCCCCAACCTCTAAGCCGGTACATTGGGCTGCAGATTTGACTGGCTGGATGACCTCAGACAGAAGGAATGTTTGGTCTGCATGTCCACAGCAGGGCTACCGGCCTGCTTTAATCAGAGCGCGGAAGCAGAACTGAGCTGAAGGACTGTTCAACGGAACATTTCTGAATAAAGACACCGATTGTTAGTTGTTGGTCAATCATTAAAAAAACCTGGTGGAAAAATAATTTTTGATTCTGTTTGATTGATTGCTGGTTGACAGTCATTTACCATCAGGGAAATCAGCTGTTTTGGACGATGCTGATTTTGTTTGTCAAAAAACAGTGTGAGGATTCAATTCACCAATTAATGATTTAAAGTTTCACTGGCAGGAATGACTAAAAAGCCTGGAAGACCCTTATTTTTCCCCCCTAATTAGATCTTCAGTAGTAGTAAGTCCTGTGTTGGTCCTGTTGTGATCAAAATGTCATTGCTACCATAGCTTCAGACAAACAAACAAATCTGCTCTGGTGTTTAATGATGAGCCGCCATACTTTATTTATTTATTAATTAAGTTATTTTATTTACACAATTAAACTAAAGTGGGAGGATAAGCCCCTACAGATGGAACATGTCATCTTCAAGAGGGTCGTCCATTTCAAGAAATCAAGCACAAACGACAGATTGTGTGTGGTCACACAACAGTCTGTAGGCGTAATGCTCAGCCTTTCAAGTTTCATGCCAAAAAAAAGAGGGGGTGGGGGGTGGGGGGGGGGGTCTCACTGTGCTGGTCCCAAGCCCGGATAAATACAGAGGGTTGAGTCAGGACGGGCATCCAACGTAGAATCCAAACACGCAAATCAGAGGGATGGAGAGATTGGGAACCCCTGAAAGGAAATGCTGAAAGGCAAAAAAAGGATCTGTAGCAGTCTGACAATCTCTGGATAGCTGGGTCACAATCAAAGTTGAACTGACATGATTTCTGACACAGCAGCTGCTTTTGAGCGTTGTATAGCAACGATTTACTGATGCACTGTCCAGACTATGCAAATAAAAGCATTGAGATTTGGCTTTATGTGTTGGCTTCAATAGGGTTTTTCTAAAGGTGTCTCCGTAACCAAACCCATGGGCAGCAGTTTAGCTCAGGCGGTAGAGCAGGTCGTCCAACAACCGAAGGGTTGGGGGATTGATCCCCACTCCCCCCAGACAGCCATCGCCCCCCCGAGCGCGGCCAGCCTGCAGCTCACCTCTCCCCCCAAGGGGATGGGCCAAATGTGGAGAAATAATGTACCCATTGTGGGATAATTAAAGTATCACTTATTGCTTTAATTTTATAAGTGTTCCCATTTTTTGTGTGCAGGTTGTCTCTGTGGTCAGTAGTTGTCATGTTAAAGCCAATGTGGGACACAGAGGGCTGTCCAAGAGTGGGGGTTTACTGATCTATGGGAGACTGAATGCTACCTCCAGAGGATGCTTTCTACTACTTTGAAAAAGGCAGTTTTGATGGCTTCATTCAGTACCTTTTCTTTTTCTTGTTCATTCCCAAGGAAAAGGCAAGGTGCATTTGCTTCCTCACCAGTTCAGGGACTTGGTAGGGACTTGGTTCAAAGTAAAACCTAATCAACAGTTAGGGTTTTAGTACACACACACAAACACAAATCTCTTCTTTGAAAATGTTTCATTCATAATTTGAAAAGCTGTTTACTCTTTATTTTTCATTTTATTTTGTCAAATTAGTTTTTTGCCTGCTGTGTAAAATGTAACTCTTACTAGTCAGAATATCTGATTATCTGTCTTTAGCCTTAGATGTCTTGACTGCATAAAAGCTGTTGAACAAAACTTAATGCATTCATAACTAGGAATGATTCAGGGATACAGTCCTTAAACTCTGCTCTCGGCTAGAAGATGCTCCCAGCAGAAGGTGGTGTTTCAACGTTGTGGGCTTCTTGCTTCAGCCTGTTGGCATTTGAACAGAAGCAGAAATGTGGACGGCAAATAGATTGAAAGGCACAGCCTAAACAACTAACTTAAAATTCACTGAAAATATTAATGTAAAACACAGATTGGTTCAAAACATACAAAGAAATGCTTTTTTTTAAGCAGTAGGGAAACATTTAAACTGAAACATGACTAAAACTCGATAAGAACTAAACTTGACTCCCTTTTTATGTATTTTTTAGGAATTGACCCTCAGTCTGACTGTGCAGATGAGTTCCCCCAGCTGCACGTCTGCAGTTTGTCTGGGAAATTGCTTCAACACAAGAAAACTGGTTTATGTCCTTTAAAATAAACATGATTCATGCTGCACTATCCCAGGGACCGTGAGCTCTATGATGTATGTGAGCTTGTGCGAGGATGACCACAGTACGAGGTCGGGTCACAGGTTGGTGGATGCAATCTCCAGTGGAAAACTGAGCTTTTTGCCCCAAACACAATCGTCATTGGATTGGGTCTTTAGGGGAAAAAATGAGTTAAAATATCTAAAGAATAAAACTTTTTATATTTCTGACTTTTTAATGCCGGAGTGCATAGGTTTCAGTAAAGAGCCTCACTGACACATACATGAATATTTCCATGACTCAAACATTTGAGTTCATTTTGGTTTTACTTTCTTTAGAGAAACAAAAAGATTCCATCAAATAGCCCTTCACCTAAAGAATGTACTTTGGGGGCCCCTGTAAGATCAGCTCCTCTGGTGCACTTTTGCTTTTGAAATTGTGAAGTGTACTTGTTTGCTGAAGTGCTCACAGACCGGATGCTTCAACTGCTTCAAACTGCTGCAGACTCAGACACGCGCATGCACTCATGATTACGTTTTCCTTGACTGGCAAGAACAGCCATTTTCTGTGTTGCCAAATGAGCATCCATCATTTCCTGTCATTATGTTCAGGAGACCGTGCAGAGGCCGTGTCCAGAAATAGCTCAGCAGCTTGTTGTTGTAGTTCAGACATTGACTGACTGATTTTGTCTGGATGCAGTCATTTAACAATTATTTGAGTGAAGCTGTTGTTGCTGAGTACAGAAACCTTTTCTGATGTAGTTAAAGACGTTAAAGCTTAAAGGATCCTAAGGACACAAAAGGATAAACTCACAGCTGTTGTAAAGAGTCTGTGTGTGTAAAAAGGATTCAAATATTAGGAATTATTGATGGAATTGGTTGTTTTTTTCTTTGTCTCCTGAGGGTAAGACATGTTGTGGATATTACCAGGAATGCCTCCAGCTTTAGATTCTTGGATATTCCATTGGTGCTCAGAGAAATAACTACTGTCTTTATGGCATTTTTAGCATTCCTAAAGAAATGACAGAGCACAAACGTTCAGCTTTGTAATCGCAGTTGACAAAACAGCATTCTTTCTTCATATATTGGAAATTCTCTAAACTTTCATTTCTTAAAGGCTTCAACCTCCTCTGAAAAAATCTGCTTTTGAGCATTTTAGCTTGTGGAATCGCTACCTGGTGTCTTTATGAGGTTGATGAATCTAAAGGTTCATGTACGTTTGGTTAGTTTAAGAACAATATGATAAAAGACTGTGTAAAAGAAATATGACTACTGCTTGAATGTAAAATAACAATTTCTCATGAAATGGATTTTATAATGTTGATAAAAGTTTGTTTGTATTTGCTAGATAGTTTTTTTAACAGATCTATTCTGTTGATTAAAGCATATTTACTATAAGTCTTTTACTTTTTACTTTCATAAACACAAATTTTTCTATTTGCATGTTTTTGAGTAACTTAATGTATTTGAAGAGCCATTTCAAAGATGCTTTTGGGGTTTTTAACCATCTTGTAGCCTTTTGGAGGACATGTATAAAGAAAATAAGCTTACAATTGCATTTTTGAGTATTTGTTTATGAAAATCATTGTGAATCAGGAGCAGACAAAAGTATGCCGCTGGAAAAAAGCTGTCTGTTGAGTGTAGAACCTACCATGCTGAGCCACCAGCTCCCTGCTCCACTCCATTCTGATGCATCCCTGCAGACGAATAGATCCATGTACGTCTTTGTTTTCCTCTTCCAATCTGGCATCTGGTTCCAAACTGTAGGACTGGACAGCTCCAATATTGCTCACAATTTATGTGTCCTAGCAGGACAGTGTGTAAACAAATGGATGTCAGGAAGGGGGGAAAGGCTTACTCCGCGCCAACAGTCTCGGCCACAACTCAAAGGGGAATTTCTATTGAACTCCTGCTGCTCTGCAGAAACTATGTCCTAGAAAAGGACACATGTTTTAGGATTTAGGCTAAAGAATGGCATCATCATAAATTAAAGACCACTGGAAACACTTTTGCAATGGTTCAAATGATGATCAGAGTGGGTCTTTAAATATATATTGTTCCTTCAACACAAATGTTCATAAGTAATAAAAACAATATTCTAAATCTTTTGCTTCTGTAGCACAGAAAACATTTTCTCTACTTATATTATTCCTTATTCTTCTCGGTGAGCTTACAGTCAGGGGTTTGCAGAGCTTTTTTACTGCATTTACACATAAAAGAGCAGAATGGACACAATGTGGACACTCGGCTGAGGGGGGGGGGGGGGCACCATTACTCGTTTGCATGGTTGTGGTCAGCGTGGCAGCAGGTTCATGCTGGGAATCACTGTAGGGGTGTGGTTCTGGGGTATTGTTTGTGTGGAAGGGCGTGTATACTCACACAAACACACAAACATTATTCTTTCTCCTTAGCAGGACTTGTGTGTGTGTGGGTGTGTGTGTGTGTGTGTGTGCATGTGTGTGTGTGTGTGTGTAAGCTCTTTTATTTTGTTCATCCCAAAGCCTGCAGATGGACTGGGATCCCCTGTGAGTCGAGCAGGTATATGATTGCTTCAGACAATAGCCAGGTTTATCTGAAAGAGGAGACAGAGAGAGACAAGGAGGGACCAGGGGGAGGAGCTTTGCTCCACACACACATTGTGCGTGTCGGTGTGTGTGAGTGCGTGCACGTGGTGTATCGCAGGAACCAAAACAGAAGAGAGTCTCCGTCTGACGTCCTGCAGTGCAGTGCAGTGCAGAGCAGGAAAGTGACCAGACAGAGAGGAATCTGAACTTCTGAACTTTCAAAGCATCATTTCTGGCATCTTCAGAGGAGAGAAAGAGTCCCACTTTTCATAAATGTCATTAGTCTTCAAGAGGAGACCAACAAGCACAAATGGACGTCCCCAGATCTATCCAGAGTGAAATTACTTCTTTAAAAGGTATTTATAATTTTGTAAAGAAATTCCTGAAGGAGTGGTTTTGAACATCAAGCAGTCGTCGTTTACTGAAACCACTATGGTGCACTGACAGAAAGCAGCATTTCGATGTGTTATTGTTGGTGTAAAGGAAGGGAGGGGTGTCTAATTCAGTTATTGTTGAAAAGCAGCAGAGCTTGTCAGACACTTTTACATCGTTTAACTCCGTTTCTGACTATGAGGTCTGAAGTAGCTGACACTGCAGGAAAACCAGAAAGTTCTGGAGAAGAGAAGAGGAGCCTGTGAGGATTTGACTGTCCTACATTGGAACCTCACATTTGCCATGTAAACCAACCATGCAAAGCTGGAACACCCTCATTATGTTCCCTAAATGGAGGGTCTGTGGCTCTCATTTATTATACGGCTTCATTTCACTCTCAATAATGAGTAAGCAGTAACAACGGTACATTTGGGTTTCTTGGTGTACAAATACTGGACACGATGATGAACAATATCTACTAGGACATTATGGAAGAGGTTTGGTTACTAAGTTCAAGATATTTCTGAGGGTTTTATGTGTAAGGTAATTCTTTTGTATGAGCTGTGGGTGATGTCAATCAGTCAGAGAAGCAGCACTTGCCAGACTGAGACTGTCATACAGAGAATTGGACTGAGTGTGATGTCACCCATAGAAAATGACTTACTTCCTTCCCCAACATCGTTGTTTCTGAAAGGAACATGTATGTACTGCTTTCAAAACCAAAATAACATAAACCTGCTATATGAAGAATATTTTAAAACTGTTATAGTTCAATTATTGTCAATATCTAAAAGTAACATGTTATGAATGATTAATGGTCACAAAAAGTAAAAAAAACACATTTTTCTGAACATTGAAGTGGGACTTTGCAGCCCTTCCTGGATTTTGATCAGTAAAAAAAAAAGTGGACCAAATGAGTCTTTTAGTGTTAAAGACTGCATAACACGGTTTAAGTCGACATGCTGTAGTGTTGACGTTTATGAAGAAGTAACAGTGATTTTAAAGACTTGTGTAAGACTATACTGTAAATTCACAACTTTACTAAACTTTCATAACATTGAAAGTGATAACTGGTGATTGTTCCTCAGAGGGAAAGTGGCATGCTGTTTTCCTGCAAAAAAACTTATGGTTATGTTGTGAAAAATAATGTCACTGTACTAAAGTCACACAGTTCATCCATTAGAGTGAACAAAAAAGTCAAGAATCCTCAAATACCTTTTTGATTAACCCTTGTATTATCCTCAGATATTACTAACACATTTCACCCTTGGGGTCAATCTGACCCCAGAGATATTTGCCTCCAAAAAATGATTTACAAAAAATTGTTAACCAAGTTTTTATTTTTTGAATACATAAATAATAAAATTTTATGCTTTTTATTAAGTTTTAGATTAATGCTGGCTGGGATAGGCTCCAGCAACCCAGTGACCCCAAAAGGGATTTAGCGAGTTGAAAATGGATGAACAGATGAATTAATTCTTTAATTAAATCATTTTTAGTCAAAAGTTTTTAAAGTTAAATCGCAAAAGCTTTATTTTTTTTTCAATAATAAACCCTTGATAATGAAACAGATCAGTGACTTGACCTGTTCTTTAGCGCCACCATCAGGCCAAACATTTAAATTAGAATTAATGTATTTTTTGGAAATTTTTCATTCAAATCTTCTTATATTTACTGACAACATTCATGACCACAAGAGTTTGAACCCTATTGGTTTTGGTGATGATATGACGTTTGCTGTAGCGCCACCATCAGGTTAGCATATTGGCTGATGTGGCTGACCCCCCCCCCCCTTTCCTCTCATAAACATGTTAATTTACTTATTTTTATTTATCCTAAAAGCTGCTATCAGTAATTGAAACAATATTTAAGACTTTTGAATGTAATAAAAGCTTGAATTAAGTGGGACAGGCATCACTTTTTTTGTAACATATTTGTGGTCAGTCACTATAAATTCTCACTCACCCTCCTATTTTGTTGTCCGGGCTTGGGACCAGCAGTGGCAGAGTTTTTTTTTTCTTCTTTTCTTAACTTTTTGAGGATATTGTTTCCCCCCTACCTAATGTCACGTTAGCACCAAAAATGAAAATCGATGGTCCCTCTACTCACTTCAACAACAAGGTAGACGTGCTGCAAAGAGTCTGTCCCACCAGACACGCAGTCAGCCAAGTTGAAGACAAAGTCATTATTCATATAACCATCAATTGAAAATATTTTACTTGAGAGGATAGTTTTAGAGGAGAGCCATGTTTAGTAGGAAAGACTTGGATGTGATCAACTCACAAGCCTACATTGGTTGCTTCATTTTGGCAGGAGTTCCCAAGTCCTGTTGTTTCCCACATGCCCACACCACGAGAATAGTTGTTTTCCCCACCAACCTGTTAGGTATCACCTCAAATTATACCATGGTCTGGGTGAATACTCGATTCTGATTGGTGATAAACCACAGTAATAAGGAAAGCCTAAAAAAGTAGTTCCGGCCACCTAGTTTAAATGTTTTGTATCACCGACTTCTTAAAAACAACTTTTTGCTTCATCATTTGGACATAAACAAGCGGTAAAAGGTAACTTTCTCTCTGAACTGATGCTTTATTCAACCCATCGGAAAGATCAGCATACATATATCGCTGGCAGCGGTGGTGCTGCGCGACGCGGACTATTTGTTCGCCATCAAATTAGGAAAAGTCCTGAAATACGAAGTAAAAAGAAAAAGGTTAACTATTATTTTTTGAATGACAAACATTGAATTGGGGTCAACTTGACCCCAAGGATAATAGGAGGTTTAAGTAGACATTTGTCAACTATGACTAAAAAAAAGGGAGCCCAGACCATTTCTCTCCTAACTGTGTTCAACAGTTTGTATTGGAGCTTGTGTTCTTCTATCACGCTCATTCGTTTGAATGCAAACCTACCTTTCCCAGACCAAACATGTTTTTTTTAAATTAAAACGTATTTCCCACCAGCAGCCTCACCGAACAAACCAGTCTTTCTATGCTTGGACCCTCTTTAGCAGAGTGCATGGGACGGCCGGTCTTTTCCTATTGCATTCCCAAAATCACCAGGGAAAAAGACCGTTACTAAAATAACTTGACATATGCAGGTAAATGAAGGTGTTTTTGGTTTTTTTAGTTCTGGATATTTAAACATTCCTCTCATCGGTTTCAATCGTAGAAAACGGCTTTGACCTTGGTGTAGATTTTCCCAAAACATTACCTAAAAGAAAGATGTGAAGCTGCCGTAAAACATAACCAACTATGACTAATTATTGTTGCAGGATTTTGTTAATCACAAACATCTAAAGGCTAAAGCAAAAGCCCATAATTAAGCCTTTGATTGAAGTGTTCCAACTTGCTAGGAAAGAAAATACTCAGGAAAGTTCTCTATGAAGAACGTGCTCTTGAAGTTTTACTAAATGAATAGAAGAAATTCAGTAAATAAATGTTTTCCTTTGTCTATGTTACTCTCTTTTTTGTGTCTCAGAGGATATTTTTATGTGATGACATTGCTGTTGCTGCCTGACTTGTTTCATTCTTTAGAAAGTGGGTGTGAGTTTTGACACCATTTCACTAGTTCAAGATCCTCCACTGGATCTCATGAGGGTGGAAAAGTCACACAGGGACTGTGGACCATACTCATGGCCAAAGCATCACTGTGGATCCGACTCTTTAAACAGATTTATTTTAAATCTGTAGCATCAGGATTTAGAGACACCAGTGTAACTCAAACAGAAGCACAGAACAGTGCGGGACCGGCTCTAGTTAGATTTGCTTTGTTTCAGAGGCAGATAAAACCCTGATACCACAAAATGTTAAGCTTTTTCTTTAGTTTTAGACTAATGCTGGCTGGGATAGGCTCCAGCAACCCCGTGACCCCAAAAGGGATTTAGTGAGTTTGGAAAATGGATGAACAGATGAATTAATTCTTTAATTGAATCATTTTTAGTCAAAAGTTTTTAAAGTTAAATCACAAAAGCTTTATTTATTAAATATCTTTCGTAATGTGTTACATTCAGACTGAGACAGAGTTATTCAGCATTCTGGGGAAAATGCTCACATGCAGCCGCTCTTTGGTCTCCTCTGTTCCTGTCACGTAAAATAATTTTTCCTTGCATATTGCATTTCCACACCCGATTCAACCTTGATTGAATTTGCCCTCCTCCTGTCCCACCTGACTGTTTTTCTCTCTCCTGTTTTACAAAAGTTACCAGCTAGAGGGAAGTTTGCACATTTCTTTACCTCGTCTGATGTAAATGAGCGTAAATTCAGGCTAAAGTTGGGATGCTTTCCAGCATTCCTTGAGTGGTTTTCACACCACTCTGCCATTTTGACTTTGACAAAACCTTTGGTGGGAACCACACAGGTGTTTTTAAAGATGCTGTCACCGGGTTGTTTGCTGCATTTTCCTGTGTGGCTGAACATTCTCTGAAGTGACTCACCGTATGAACGATGAGAGCAGCAGATGACTCATCGTCTGGTTGAGTTATCACCTGTTTGCTGAAAACAGAAAACGCCGTCAGGTGTGTTTGCTGACACTCACAGGAGGAGATGAATGTGTCCTCGTTTGACAGCAGTGAGAGGCAGAGCAGACCTCATCTTACGGAACAGCACCTTTTCACTGAGAGGTGGAAGTGTTCTGCAAACACCAGAACCTGCATGTTTGTCACGGATCTCATGCCTGTGGATTTAGTTTGTAAAGTGTCACGTTCCGTGTGCTTCACCTCCTGTGGCAGTGCAGTCCTGCAGTTTAGCAACACTGACCTCTTATGAGCTTGAATCACATCTACAAATGTATTTTTGACACACACGAGGTATTTTGTGGTGAATGCACCTATTAAACTTTGGAGGAAGTCAGATTTTGAATATTAGCAAAAGGAATATGCTTGTTAAAATGAATCAGAGAATATTGTGAATAAAAACTGTTGGTTTTGACTTTGGTTTAGCCACAAACAACAAACACCAAAATGTCAACGTGATTCTAGATTCTTATTTAGAACATTTGTACTTTATAGTAGTTAGTAAAGGTAAGAGTGTTTTACTGAATTAAGAGTTTCTTTAGTCTGAAATGTACTTCCACATCCCCTTGGTGAATGAGAACATGTTTTCTTTAAAACTTGAAAAACTGTATCAGTCAGTAAACTTGGTGAGTGTGAGATCTGAAAAAAGCATCTTCATGATTGTAGGTTTTAAGAAAAAAGGGGAAAAAAAATGAAATCTGCAAGAATATCTTAAAAAATGCCCTCCTGTCTCATCCCCAACTTGTCCTATTTGAACTGTGACTTTTTTAAGGCTTGGCTGGTTGAGTGAGCTAGTTTACATCTCAGTATTTCATTTAGACTATGAGTTTATCTGGAGGGTTAATGGAGTATGTACAGTACATTGTTTTTCTCCTTTTGGGAAAGTTGTGTGAGCTCAGTCCAGTTGGTTGGTCTTTCTGCTTTGCCAGGATATGTGGTACAAGACCAACCACAAAGCATTAGATTCTGATTGACCCTTACATTTGGAAACAACAAGCAGTTCCATCCTTTTGGCACTCGACAGATGTTCACATTGAACATTTGCTTTTTCATGCATGCTGTAGTGCATAGGTCTCATGAGCCCAAGAATAAAGCACATCCATTTTTCACATCAAGGAGATAAATGTTGGAATGTTATATTTGTTGGCATTTATGGATCAATTTATTTGGGTTTCATCAAAGGTGGAAAGAAACAAATCCTGGAATGGAGACGGAAGATGTGACTTTTCATTTTCATGTCCTCTTTGTTTTGATTTTTCACAAAGCTAATGTCGTTTGTTTGGAAATGAATATTTCTGATATTTCTGATGTTATCTGTGTGATTTGTCTGGGCTGCAATTCTTAAATCAGACATAGCCAACATTTAGCCACAAACGCAGTAGCTTTTTGTTTAAACTAATGGTTAATGGTGTATACATAAATAGAGCTTTTCTATCTACAAGGCAAAGTGCTTTACAGTCACAGACCCATTGATCCAGTCACACACACATTCACACACTAGTGGCGGCTCCACTGCTGAACACTGGCGCCAACCTCCCACCAGAGGCAAGGTTGGGTTCAGTGTCTTGCCCAAGGACACTTCGACTCATGGGCGTGCAAGGCGGGAATCGAACCTGCAATATTACGATCATGGGTCGACCGCCCAACGCTGCACCACGGCCGCCCAAAGTAGTCTGCAGAAAAAAACATAAAAAATAAATCTTTTTTATGATGGAAGTTAAACTTCATACGTATCTTTCTGCGTTGGTTTGAAATGCAATGACTGTGTTTTTAGTTTGTTAAAGCTTTGTCCGGTATTAGAAAAAGAGCCTTTAGCTGCAGAGACTTGGAACACTATTGGACACTTGGACACTTTTTCGAAGACTTGTTTTGTTTGGGTTTCTTCATTCATAAAGGACTGATCACAGTTAATTCTGCTTGTGATAAATTCCAGATGAAAGTAAAAGAGATTTCTTCCTATTAATTATCAGAGCTTTGTGGTTGTGATTGGCTGTCAGTGGTTAACGAGACCATTTTGCAGTCAAACACTTAGTTAAGTCACGCTAAAATTGTCAGACTAGCATTGTTCAGTACTGAAATGTTTTCAGAGAAGAGCCCTAATGTACCATCCACACCAGGAACACTATGCACTACTGTGTGATAATGTTCTGTAAACACTATGTCTGCTCAGGTGATCCTGCAGCATCAAATGCCTCTATTTATCCTAAAAGCTGCCATCAGTAATAGAAACAATATTTAAGACTTTTGAATGGAATAAAAGCTTGAATTAAGTGGGACAGGCATCACCTTCTCATTGCAGAGCAAAGAATCTATAGAATGAAGTGAAAAATGAACGTCTTTAAACCTTGGACACTTACTCCTGGCTCTCGATGGAGGATGGTCTTATTGTCTAACTGTGGGGGTGTTGACCTTCGTGTGGTTGGTTTTTACGAGATAGAAGAGGACAATGAAAGCTGTAAATCTTGTAGACATTCAGCCCTTCCATCCTTTCCTCCTGTTTTTCCTGGTGTTTCACTTGGGAACTGTTAAAATTCCTGTCTGGGATTGTGCATGAGGCTGTTTGTATGATGGCACAAAAACAACATCGTGTTCTTCTGCCAGGGTTTAGGACGGCATTTTGCCTCGCAGAGAGACCCTCAACCATTTTAGTCCTACATTACTCTCCACTGATGCTTTGTGTGTGTAGTTTAAAAACCATGCGCACAACGCAAACATTAAATTGCACAAATTCCTGAGACAGAGCTTCCCTGCATGCCTGCTGGGAAAAGCATTGTGCAGTTTCCTCCCTGTTGAGCTATTTCAAGGGACGGCGAGGCACAGGGAAAGACCTAACGGTATATTTAGGCTGTTCCACAGCTGTGATTTCACTCGGTGTCCCCCTCATCAACTTGACCAAACAGAAGCCACATCAGAAAAAGGAGTTCTTTCTTTGACTTTCTGGTTGTTTAAGTGGATTTAGAAGAGTAGAGAAACTGCTGGTGTTTCTGGTGGATGAAGTTTTCAAATCAAGGGCCAAGTTCTTCACACTGCAGCATTTCTACACAAAGTTGAGACAGAGACTAGAGTAACTAACTTAAATTTAAGTTGCATATGTCTTTGGACTTTCCTTAAACCTTTGCTCAAGCTTCAGTAATGGATATTACTTTTTTTTAGCCTCAGCCTTTTAATGCTTTACCATGTGACACCAACTACCTGGACTTCCTGGGTTTTTCTTTCTCCTGATCTTGGAAGTTAACAGGCTCAGGGCCTGTTAGTCCTTGGATGGTAAAACTTCCTGGAACTACCAAATGCGTTTCTGCAACCACAAGGGGGCGCTTTCTAGTGTTTTTGTGCACCAGTTTGAAGTCAGGCTTGGGTCAGAAAAGGCATCAAGCATAAATCTGCAGCCAGATGACGTTTGAATTAATGAGTTATTTACTGTGGAGACTGTTTCTGCTCTGCACGTTTAATACCACCCTAAAATATAGCAATTGTTCTCTTGTTTTTGCTTAACATCTAGCCAATCTGGTCATATTAGCTTGTGGTGATTTCTGCCACTACGGGATTTTAACTGTAAGTCTTTTCTGTACGGTGGTTCCCCATTTATTGTGGGGGTTACATTCTAAAAAAAATTGCGATTGGTGAAATCCTCAAAGTAGGATTAGGCCCTGGAGGTGTTTTCAAGGCAGTTAAACTCTTTTCTCAGACAGACGTGAACGTTTTCACACTTTTCTGACAAAGAAAAAAATAATTGCATTATAGAATTAAAACAAAGATCTTTTGACGATAGAAGATTTGTGTTTTAATAGCCTTATTTTTTTCAGAAAACGCCTTCTAATCCCCAGCGCCTCTTATATGGATTACTTCTGGTTGTGTTTAGAACGTTTTGAGAAGTTCCCGGCGCTCTGTCAAAATGTCAGGTTTTTTTACTAGTTCTACTCAAAGTTGGGTGTTATTGTGAAAACTCTAACCCAGCAAACGTTTTTTTTAACCTGTTACTAAAAAGTTTTGGAGTTAGCATATAGTCACAGTACCATATGTATTAGTGGTAGCCTATCAGTTTGGTTTTTTTACATGTTGCAAACAAGGTTGGGGGTTACAGGTATGTAAATATGCTAATGTGGCGAACATGTACTACTACTTACTGTTCCTTAGCACTGTTCTCACTTTACACTTATATGTAATCTATATACCTTTGCACTATTGCCACAACATGACTCAATTATTATTATTATTGTAATTATTGTAATTTGTATTGGTTGTTTGCACCGTGGGTTGAGAGGAATGAAATTTGGTTTGTGCTGTAAATCCTCTGTATACAGTATATTTGACAGTAGAGCTGCCTTGAACCTGAATGTAGCGTGTCATAAACAACTTTTAGAATGGCTGTGAATGCAGTTAGTAAAGTCTGATTGACAGACTTGCTCATCTCTGACTTATTTTTGTTACTTAATGCATCTTACAGTTCAGCGCGTTTTATATATGACAGGTTGGAAAATAGACTATTAATTGAGTGTGCTCTATATCAGGTGCACCCTTTAATGTGGAAAACAGAGCAGATTGACAAGGTCAGCAGCCAATCAGGACGCAAAACCTCCTGGCTGTACAACAATGTCCATCTTTGCAGAAGTTTGGATGTTGTTTGTTTTCGTGGCCAAAACACAGACACGCTGCGGAGCCTGACTCTAGGGTGATGTCATGAAATGAAAGGAGCAAAAGGCGGAGCCTCAGAGGTTGAGTCGTCTTACTTCCGGGTAGGAAAAAGGTCTGCAAAATAACTCATATTTTATTAAAAGATCATTCTTTATAGTGCCAAAGGTAATATATATGATCACATATATGGGTATAGTTTACTCTGAAAGGCTAAAGAAAAGATGTTACCAGTCTGAACCTAAAGCAAAACGTAGATTGTAAATGAATCTTTGCACTCCCTTCCCCTTAGTGCTCTTGACACATCACACTTGGGTTAATGTGTGTGAGGCTGTGTAGCAATTTAAGAAGACCTGTCAATCAGTAACCTTGCCAACACCCACTTCACACTGCAACACACACCAGCCAACCTCTGTGTTTGCTGTGCAGGCTCTGAATGATTCCCTGAGCATTCTGCAGCTTGAACAGACATTACAACCTTCAACTAAACTTCCAACTTGATCTCAGCGTTGTAATTCATACGGAACAATTACAGTATTTTACTTCACTAAAGGGCCAGACTGTTTCACAATATGTGTTCAACTAATTATTCTCCGACGTTTTCTCTGTTTTATTGTAGCTTACTCTTAAGCTCCTCAGCTTCATGCTCACACAGACAGTGGTGTCATTATGAAGGGCAGCTCCAACCTGCAGAGGAGGAGCAAAGCCGACTTTCTTTTTGTAGTTCCACACAATGTGACGTGTTTGACAGAGCGCAGTTCGCGACTGAAGGCTAAGGATTCAAAGTAACACGTTGACATCAACAAGAAAAATGGGAGCTGGCTGTGAAACACAGCACTGAAGACAAGTTGCAGTGATTTCTGAAATGCCAAATCTGCAGCATGGAGTGTTTTTCTTCAAGCAAAGGTAAGCCGCCGGACTAAACAAGAATGCAGCTCGACAGAGGAGATGGTAACAAAGCCAGCAGGTAAACTGATACAGGTGGAGAGCAGATGGGGAGAGTCAGTAGGACTGCATATGTGTGTCTGTGAATGCAGCACAGTACACACACGTTGCACACAAACAACACATTCTGCCGCAGTTTAAGTGCACACAAAGGGACTGCAAAGTTCAGTTGTCGTTTCAATGTAGTCGCAATTTAAATTGGTATTTTTTTTTCGTTTTTATGGAAAACATTCTGTTTAGATGTTGCTGTAATCCTAAAAACACTTTAGTCTTCCATGAGAATTGTATTTGTTGTTAATGAATTTTAATCAGTATCTGATATTTAGTTTGTAGTTCAAAGAATTTGAACAAAGGTGTAACACTGTAAAGAAGGTCTGTTTTTTTTGAGTAAATTCCTCCCAAGGTGCATCATAAAAAAGGATATTGTAGGAAGGGGGGTATGAGGATCCATTTGTGCCAAAAATATGAAAATATGTTTTTGCGTCCACTGTCTATGTCTATTAAACGAGTTCATTGAACATTGGTTCATGTCTATGTACTACTAAGCAATATCTTCTCCGTGTCCATACTTCTTTGATTATTTGTATTTGCTTTGTGATGTATATGCTTGCTTTATGCTTAAAACTTTGCATTTGTCTTTATTATTGTTGTTTCCCCATGTCGTCTCATTATGAAAAGTCCTTAGCAACCGTTGCTAGTGTTGTTAGCTACTTCGTTTCCCCGTGTCATCAGGAAAATCCTTAGCAACCGTTGCTAGTGTCGATACCTACATCGTCTCCCCGTATCGTCAGGAAAATCCTTAGCAACCGTTCCTAGTGTCGTTAGCTATGTCGTTTCCCCGTATCATCAGGGAAATCCTTAGCAGCCATTGCTAGTGTTGTTAGCTATGTCGTTTCCCCGTGTCGTCAGGAAAATCCTTAACAACCGTTGCTAGTGTCTATAGCTACATCGTTTCCCCGTGTCGTCAGGAAAATCCTTAGCAACTGTTGCTAGTGTCGTTAGCTACGTCGTTTCCCTGTGTCGTCAGGAAAATCCTTAGCATCCGTTGCTATTGTCGATTGCTACATTGTTTCCCCGTTTCATCAGGAAAATGTCAAGCAACCGTTGCTAGTGTTGCTAGCTACGTCGTTTCCCCATGTCGTGTCCTTAAATCTTGTCATACATCAAATTTTGCCAAAGTTGTCAGAAAAACCCTTTGTACGGCCGGTAAATTGTTTCCTTTACTACCACGGGCCGGGTGGGTGGCTGCCTGGAGCGCGGAGCGGGTCTCCCCTGGGGGGTCCTGGCTCGTACCTGGGGTTGGGGCGCGGGGATGCCCAGAACTCCTGGGTGGTGATGAGGTGCTCGTCTAGGGCTTTGGGTGCCCTTTTCGGGTGGGGCCCTGCGTTGGGCTCTTCCGGCGCGGCGGGGGGGCTGCTCTCCTGGTTGGGCTGGGGCGGCGCTCTCTTTCCCCCATGCCTTCCTGCTCTCTGGGGGCCTAGCGTCCCATAGCTTTTGTTCTATGGGTTCTGATGGATCTGTGTGACACTAATAGACATTCAAGGCTCTAGACGACAGTGGCTCAGGTGGTTGAGCGGGTCGTCCAATGATCGAAGGGTTGGCGGTTCGATTCCCCGCTCCCACCAGCCAAATGTCGTTGTGTCCTTGGGCAAGACACTTCACCCTCCTTGCCTCCAGTGTGGCTACACTGGCGTGTTAATCTGCATAGATGATCCTGGTGAAGGTCAGAGGGGCTGTAGGCGCGAAATGGCAGCCACGCCTCTGTCAGTCTGCCCCAGGGCAGCTGTGGCTACAACAGTAGATACCATCACCAAGTAGGAATAAGGAGTGAATGAATGAATGGAATGAATGGACACACACTGTAAGCGCTTTGAGTGTCTGGAAAAGCACAGAAAAATCTAATCTATTATTATTATTATTAGACTAGGCCTGGACAATAAATCACAAATGTATCGTTATCGCGATATCAAACTGTGTAAGACGCATATCGCAAAAGAAAACGGAAATGACAATACATGGTTATTTTAAATGTGCTAAAACCATTCGATGGCGGCTTGAAGTATTTCACAAAGCAAATGAATCCATTTATGCATTTGACCAATCCCATGGAACCCTTTTATGTTAGATGTTCGCCTCCTATGTCGACGAGGGTCACTTGGAGTTTAAGTTATGTTCACTCTTATTTAACTTAAACTACATTGAAATTGAAATGTTTTTGTTGATTTCGCCATTTGTTCATGTATTGCATGTTATATCGTCATAGCAGTATTGATTAGTTTTCCTCATTTCATGCAGCTCTACTCTAGAGTGAACATGTCTCTATTTTCAGTTAGCATTGGTGGAGATGAACGGTGATGTGTTGGTCAATACTTTAATGTTGTAGGGGCCTGGTTTGATCTTTTCTGTGTGGAGTTTGCATGTTCTTCCTGTGCATGTGTGGGTTTTCTCTGGGCTTAGGTGCCTGCTGACAGCAGTGAGTCTGAGTGTCAGTCTGTGAGTGACTCTGTAATTTATTGCAACGACTCGTTTGTACCCCGACTTGACCCTAAAGGAGCTGGAATGAACTCCAACTTCCTCCTTGACCCTGCATGGTATAGAACAGGATGGAGAGATTGGTGGATGGTTGTTATGTCTTTAAGCTGTTCATTTGTGTGTATCTAGACAAAGTTCTTGGCTGCTGATTTGCTAATTGCTTGTCTAAATGTCAAATTATGCTGCAGCCACTTAGGGGCAGGTACAGGGAAAAATATTTTAGTTGTGAGGAAAACAAAAGAGGAGAAATAAAAGATTACAATTACATTGCTGTGAAGTGTTAATGGAATAGAATGGAAGGGAGGCACTAGCTGCGGTTACATGTGCAAAATATTGGTCGGATTACAATTCAACCGTGTACATGGGCCCAGAAAACCTTATTCCGATAATAACAAACGTTTACATGGGTCACACTTAATAATCATAATCATAATAAATCATTCGCACATGTGAAGAAGAAATGAGTCCCGCTGTAAAAAAGCAGAGCTGCAACATACATAGATATCTGGCAGCTCGTTAATATACCAGATGATCTTCTAAACGTGCTTTAATTGGCGTATACTTATATAGCGCTTTCTACCTTCTTACAAAGGCCCAAAGCGCTTTACAGTCACAGTCCCATTCACCCATGCACACACTCATTCACACACTGATGGCGGCTCCGCTGCCGAACACTGGCGCCAACCTCCCACCAGAGGCAAGGTGGGGTTCAGTGTCTTGCCCAAGGACACTTCGACACATGGGCGTGCAAGGCGGGAATCGAACCTGCAATCTTATGATCATGGGTCGACCGCCCTACCGGTGCAGCAGTAATTATTGTTATGGTTATTATGAAGCTTCTGTTCACTCATCGTTTTATTTTTAATCCGTGTGGTAAGTACTTTTTTTGTGGAAGAACGGAGCTGGAAGAAGCCAGGGCGAGGAGAAGGCTAACACGCGCTGACAACATTTACCATATGATGAACATGAAATCCATGCGGGAAAAGCTGCAATCTGCAACTTGACTGCACGTAAATATGTGGGAATAACATCGGCCTTTATTTTGTCGGGACACGACTGGAAATACAAATCCATGTGATTGTTTAACGGTTTCTCAGGACTGAGCGACATTTCTGCTTTAGGCTCACACACCTGAGTCTGGCAGCTCACCCAGAGCGGCGGGACAGAAGCTTCCCCCTGAGCGCACACGTAACAAAGCACCCCCCCTTGCCCGCAAACACAAAGCTAGAAGTCCAGCTGCTCTGGTCAGAGACACGGTTCAGTCATGTGGAGCAGCTGAGCTCTAAGGAGGGGAAACAGATAAGAACACAGCTGCAGCGCTATCAGAAAACATTTATTGCAACATGTCCATCCTTTCACAGTCTTCCCACATCATCTCTGGCCCTGCAAAGTCTTTTGTCACAGATAACTGACACACAGCGTTCTTTGATTCCGGTCTGGTAGCAGATAACATGCTGATCTTGGGAAGACGCTTGGACAGTCGGTTTCCTCCCAACAGTTTCACCTTCACCTCCCTGTGAAACAGAACTTGGGAACAAAAACTTCTGCAAAAATTATTATATTACCTACATAGCTAATTCATAAAAGCAAATATGAGATAACTTATATACATTATTCCAACAATTCTGAACGGCGTGTTTCCATGAGACGTTTTTAATCTGATCAGGCGTTCATTGCGATGACTTTTGTCCGTGTAAACGCAGCTATTCAAAAGTGACCATAACAACACTTGGAAAAACGCACATTTGGAAAAAAACAACAACACTAAAATACCTAAAATAATGATGTAATGTTGAAGAAAGAAATGATTACCCAGTGCAGTAGTTTTCAATAAACTGGCTCCATTATACTTTCATGGTCTGTCTGCGTTGGTTGATGACCCATAATTCCTCACTCTGTATACTGCAAGGCCTATAGGTAGATGGATACTTTGATAAAATGCACTCATGCAAAAACATTTCTTTTTCTCATTTTTTTTATTTCAGCCAGAAAAAAAGAAATATTTTACCAGCATTACTACTTTCCTTCCCGACTAAGAACTGAGATTTGTGTGAACTGAGATTTTTGTAGATACTTGTTCAATTTACTTGAGGATAGGACTTGATAAAAAAGTTACTTAGAGAATGCAGTATTCAGTTATACAGCTCACTAATGAGTTTTTCTCAGTGTTTTTCACTTTTCCAAATAAGATTTCACATTTATAGTTTTCTTCCCATCTTTGCTCAGTTTAAATCTCTGAACAAAGACTGTAATTCACTGTTTGAATCATGTTGAGTCAGACATTAAATACATTGTAAACATGTCATTTGGTAGTGAGAACCCTGTCCAAAGACCCATTACATGGGATTGATACATACTCCTAAATGTATTGGTGTGTGATGTCATAATGCAACCTGGACACCTGCAGGTTGGTGCTGCACAGATTTCCTGCTGCCTCTTCTTCCTTCCTTTTCCTCTAATTCAGCAGTTTCTGCACATTACACCACATGGTGTGCTGGCTATCAAACCACTGAGATGGATTTTTTTCCACTTAATGCTCTTTTTACTGTCAGAATCTTGGGATTATTTTAGAGAAAGTTCCCACCCTCTTTTCAACAGGCTGCTTCATGATTTAAAGACCTACCACAGAGGTAGAAGAAGAGCTTCTGTAGTGTCGCTGTGCGTCTGGGAACACAGATGGTCGAAATATGTTTGCTTTACAGAGAAAGGGCCTTCCTGCTTGTGCTTTCATTTATCAATGCATGTCATAGTTGGTGGTGTTTATTGGTGTGGGCTCCAATTACCAACAATTAGTTAGAAAATCAGGTTTGTTTTTTTTATATTGTGCCAACACTTTTAACTGTTATATTTATTGGGTTACTGTCCCTAAATGTCAAAAAATTTGAATAAATATTCCTGATATTTGTTACATTTTCTAAGATCCCATCCATTACGTCTAATGGTTAAATGACACTAAAGCAAATTTAGGCTGGTGGAGCAGAACCAATAAGAGAAATAGATCAACCAAAAGTTTTCTAAGAAATCTAAAAATCTCATCAAGAACAGAACCAGGGACATGTAGAAAAACACTAAATACTGTTGTCAGTTTAGGAAGAAGAGCACAGAATGGAGCGGCGGTAAAATGTAAACAGATTTTTCTCATTATTCCATGTGAAGGCAGTTTCCCCCTGGGATAAATGACATTTTCTGACTCTGACTTATTAAAACAGTGTTTGTGTATTAATGTGGAATGGTTTCAACAAGGCAGAGTTTTAAAACCAAACTGGAATTTCCACTAAAGAATTCCTCATTTGACAAATACATTTCCCTGAAATACGTTAGATACAAAGTTAGAACTTTAGAAACTTTACAAAAATAAACAACTAATTCAAGTTTAAAGGGAATAGTTTAAGGGCACAATTATTTATTTTTGGGATTTTTTCTAAACAAAATGATAAAAATAATTGTAGCTGAGAACAATTTTAAGATGCCATTCAATAATTTGTCAAATATTTACCATGTTCAGTCAGACAGTCATGTTAGGTGTTTAGGAAGACAGCTTTACAGCTGTGTCTGTAATCCCCTGAAGTAAAAATAAATCTAAAGAAAAACAAATGGCACATGTGGTTATTCATAAATCTGGCCACATAAGTGAATATTTTTATATAACAATAAATATTCCTCCTAAACACCTGCAGTCGGATGCTGAAATCCATACTTTCCTGTCAGGCAGATTCTATTTTGGAGTGGGATATTTCCTGGAGCAGTGTTGTCGGTGGATGATTTAAGGGAGAACTTGGACCTCACATGTGTGTGTGAGCCCCGCCTTTTTATGTAAGCAGCAGGGATGCCTCTGAGGGAATGTGACGCTCTCTGCTTGGGCAACCTGGGTGGTACTGGGGGGTTCAGGAGGAGAAGAGATTTAGAGCCTCCATAAAACACTCTGTGAATAGTTTTAATCCCACAGTTTTTGAAGTATTTAATAAAGGTATTTGAAGTGAAAAACACAGACGACATGTAGTTTTTCCATTTTTCAATCATTCATGTTCATGGGTCCATTGTAAACAGATTTTTCTCATCAAGAAAGTCATATTTCGTTTACCAGCACCTTTGGGAGCTCTGAAAGTTTTTTCTTTTTTTTTGGCTTGCTGCTGCTCTTTTCCACCAGCAGATGGCAATATTCCACAGTCCAATTTGTCTTTGAGCTTTTGGGAGCACACCGCAAAGGAAGATTGTTCTGCCAAAAATAACTTATTAAAATTCAATTTTTCCATCATGTGATTAAAAAAACTTGTGATTTCTGAATCATTACAAGCATCAGACTTCACATTAACCTGTCGTGTCACTGACACATGACAAAGAAATGTTCTTGTTGTCCTTTTTTCTACTTTTTCTGACCATACACCTTTTCTTTCAGGTGAGTGCCCCCCCTCCATTCTTCTGATGCTTTTTCTGGATGGTTGGGAACATCTGAGACTCTCCAACCATAAGTACCTCAGCTGACCTCTTTGATCAGAATGTATGAGCGCTGCCTTTGCTTTAGTAAAGTCTATCCTAATTAAGAAAAGTGAAAAGGGTTTGGTCACATTTTTGCTCCCACTAGTCATAACTTTCCAGCTGGAATGTCTCACAGTCAGTGTGGAGAGACTGTGACTCCAGGATGTAGCCGGACCCGTCGTGGTTTGGGAAAACTTGAGCGTTGATTTCTTGTGGCTGACCCTCAAGCATAATCATGGAAAGAGTGGCTTGCTCTAAGAATTTATGTTCAAACAGTCTTTGTTTAGGAAAGCTAGTATCATGGCTCTCTGCTATTAAGGGTTAGTGATGTAAAGTGAATGTAAAGGGCTTATTTAATGTAGTATTCATTCATTCATCTTCATCCGTTTGTTCCCTTTCGAGGTCACGGGGCTGCTGGAGCCTATCCCAGCCACTTATGGGTGAAGGCAAGGGACACCCTGGACAGGTCGCCAGTCTGTCTTAGGCTCACACATATCACACACCCATGCACACTCACACCTATGGACAATTTGGAGTGACCAATTAACCTATGAGGAATTTATTATTTTATTTTTTAATGTAGTATTAAAGATACAATAAGTTATGCCTTTGATGTCACTGTCCACATGTAAAATTGATTGAAGCAGTCACCATATAAGTGTAAAAAACAATAACTATAGGATAACAAAATATAAAAATGCCTGTTTTGTGTAATAATATTTGCAAAATATAAGCCTGTTAGCTGTGTGTGCATGAGGCGTTTAACAGCAGGACGGTAGAAAGGTATTGCTTTACAGACAAATAAAAACCTAAATAAACAGATCTGCATATGCATGCATATAAACATATAGACATGGAGCATGGAGTTTTTCTGTGCACATCTGGCAGTTCCGGTGCATCTGTAGCGCCTCCCAGAGGGCAGCAGGTCAAACAAAATCAGAGGTGGGGTGTGAACTGTCCTTGATGACGTTTGCCGCTCTGCTGCTGTAACCCTTGTGCTATCCTAGGCACTTTACCAATGGGAGTTGGGTCATCTAGACCCACTAGACAGTGCTCTGAACCTTTTTTTTCTTTAATGATTTGTGATCTTCACTGGTGTCCATAGATTACATGAAATCTTTCCACCTTTATCCACCTTTGTCATGGTAGGGAGAACACATCAATGTAAGGGTGGGGTCATCTAAGATAGCACAAGGGTTAAATTAATGTGAGGCTGGGAAAAAGTAATGTGAAGGAGTGTAATTAAAATGAAAATTCGATCACTATAACTCTACCTAATTGCTGCCA
This sequence comes from Oryzias sinensis, assembly GCA_037389245.1. NCBI lineage: Eukaryota > Metazoa > Chordata > Actinopteri > Beloniformes > Adrianichthyidae > Oryzias > Oryzias sinensis. The sequence goes on along the minus strand of CM074491.1, from coordinate 29,184,173 downwards.
CGAATGTGTTGCTGTGTGTTTGGATATCAGGACAGTAGCAAACCTCTGCTTCTTCACACTGTAGCCATTTTTCCTGGTATTTGGACATCACTACTGCAGAAATATGTCTTTGTCCTCTTGCTGGCCTCCAAAGCTCGGCGGATCAGGTTATTTCACCTGGGGGGTGAGCTGTTGCTTCACAGCAATGCCTCTGGAAGGTTGCAAAGGGACCAGTATGGCTGGTGAAGCTTATCCAACTGGTTTGCTTCTCACGTTTCGAGGACTTTTTGGCACTAGTTTCCTTGATCACTGCGATCTACTGCAGAGAATGAAGTTTACATAACATTTGTTTGGGTTTGTCACAAATTTACACGTTAATACAAATGATCTTGTTTAGCGACATCCAAATTCAGTCTGTGGGTGTGGTAGCACATTTGTATTAAGAAAGCATTTCTGATCAGTGGGTTTGTTTCTAAATCTTCACCAAAATTAGTTTCCTTATAAGCCACACGGCCTTATGGACTTATTGAATACTGCTTTAATGTCTGCAGAGTTTTCATGGCGGTATTCTCTTATGTGTTTGGGTGCCTTTGGCACTCGCCATTGTTCACTTTTGCAGCTGCTCCCACGCTGAAGGAAAGGGAAACTCTGGCATTGTTAGCGTTGTTATTCCAGCCGGACAGGTGAAGGATGCAGTGTTAGGTTTGTTCTCAGAATAAAAAAGCTAAATAGCATCGCCTGCAGGAATAAAGAGGCATGAATTGTGGGTGGGGCTGGCTCCTGGGATAGAAATGTTTTGTATTCTCAGTCATGTGATGCTCACTTTAGATGTGCTGGATCTTAAATACGATGCAGCTTCAAGTCTGACCTTTAGGAATTTCCCGTTTGGTCAAAAGAATTGCTTGTGTGTCGCGTTTTCTTGTATTCTTTTTATTTTGTTAACTTCTAACAGCAGGTCACTCCTCTTTTGGAAAACTGTCATCTTCCTCTTCGAAGTGTTTTTCAAAAACAGAAAACTCGTCTGACATCACTGATGAGGCTGTTCTGCAGCATCTGTCAGTGCTGGAATGAAAGAATTTCACTGAAGAGAACATCCAAAGGTTTTCAAAAGTCAGGCGCCCCCCCGCTGCTGCTGCTCTTCACCACAAGAGCCTCTTGTGGGTCATTTTGCTCAGTGAAAGCTAATTTGTTGAAGTTTAGGAGATGATAATGATGGTGAGTCACCTCCGTCTCTACATGGACTTACAGCAGAAGCCGAATGAGTTCTTTGTTCCCAACAACTGGAGGAAGTTTTATGCAAGTCTGTCTTTGAGGAACTGAACGTTCAGTTCCCTCCCTAAAAAACAAAATCCTGCAGATAATGTTCTCCACATTTTCTGCTGGAAACTGCTGCATGTGTCTGAGGTTCATAAATCTTTTAGCATGCGTGGAGCCGTGTTTTGTTTGCAGCAGCCGGCACCCGTGTTGTGTGTGCATTTCACTGGTCATCAGGACCAGAGTGTGTAAAAATAAAGCTCAGCTTCTTCAGGTTACCATACTGCATATTGTGGCACGGCTTCAGAAAGGCCAGACTCTGGATCCTGTGTCAGGTTTTGTTGTTTGAGAGATGGTTGCCGCTGGCAACAGCAGCAACAAGTGCATGTTTCTGGACCTCAGTCGTGGGTTGCTCTTGGTATTTGCCTAACCTGTGGGTAGTGTTGCTACGGCAACCCAAGTCCACATAGCCACTCCTTTGTGTGGCTTGCAGATGATGAGTCATACAGTTCCTCTGTTCTTCAAATGTTGTTTTGTTTGTTTGTTTGTTTTAAAAATGTGACCATGCTGCATTGTCTGGAAGGCTGGTTGTCCTATTGTTCTATTGTTTCTTGAGATTTAAAAGTCGGTCTTTTCCGAAACTGAAACTTTTTCTCAGTCTCTGTGACTCAGACTGATTCTTGCTGGCTGGCGCTACCCAACACCCCCGCCCCCACCACCATTTATGCCCTTCTTTCTAAGCCGACAACATTATTTAAGTTTTACAAGTGGACTTTTTTCCTCTTTCAAAGCAAATTAATTACCACATTTTCATCATATTCTAAAATGTATAAAATCATTGTACCTTTTTATTCTTTTTTTTTCCTTTTTTCTTTTCTATTGTTTTAGTCTGATCTTAATTTTTCGTATATTCAAAACAGATTTGTTTGCTTTTTCAGAACCTATTTCAGTTAACTGTCATGTACACCCAATAGCTGTACTTTCAAAAAGAGACATTTTATATACTTAGAATACAACATTATTGCAAATATTCACATTTTCGGGAACAGATCGCAAGTATCCGAGTATTCGGATACTTGTTGCAGCCCTACCGTCATCACCTTTGATTTGGCCAATAAATCCCCTTCAATATCTTGTTTTATAGGCATCTCACTTTGTTGTTCTTTTACATTTGACATCATTACATTTTAGCCTTTGGTTGTTACGGTTCTTTCAGTGACAGAAGTACACTGGGCAAGTCATCTCTGCCATCAATCAATGGATTGTGTATGGTATAAATGAAACTTTATTTGGGAAGGGCACTTTGACTTCTGTCCCCCCATCTCAACAACTTCTGACGGCAGTTGGGTGGGACAAAGTAAAGCTTTGCTGGTTTCACCCACTAAAAAAACAACTGCCAATGAAAAGGAACGTGCCACTAAAATGCTTATCATTTTGATTGATTGAACCCCTTATGGCCTGAAATGTATTTCCAGATAGGAAAAAAAACAATCCATTTTGATTTATGCGCTTTTGCTTTCATGTAGATGCTTACAGTATTTCTCAGTCGCTTTAGTCCAATTTTCAGATCAGAATTGAAGTTTGCAAATATGTGTGTGCATTTCTCAAAACATTTTGTACAAACAGCAAAACACTATGGATTTCTTGCAAAAGCCTGTAACTTGCTCAAAATCTTTAGTTGATCTCTCCAAACTAAGTCTTTATGTCATTGAACATTTCAGTGCCATCAAAATGTCAAGTCCTTGTGTCATTGTCTACGAACAAGACAATCTAATGACTTTGTCATGTTGTCAATATAACTGTGTACTTTAGAGGGAGGTTCTGATGTAAACTATGGCTAAAGTTTGATGACAATTATTGTAAAATGGAAGTGACACCTTTTTTGTTTGATTGCAAGAGACTGGACAAGATTCACATTTACACTTTTATTGTTCATATTGTAATTTATTGACAGACCATGTCATACCAACGTAGAAAAACCCCACTGCAAACAGTAACACAAAGGGAAAAACAGAGGACAATATTCTGTCCAACAGTACAGGCAGTGCAGTAGGAATTGGTGTGGTCTTCCTACACCTCTTGTCGTTCCTGCATGTTAGGACACAAATTCTCATCCACATCACAGCGAATATCATCTCTTGCAATGCAGCCAAATATGTTTGTCACATTATGACAACTTGGTCAACCATTTTACAGTTAATGACTCATACGATGAACTAATGACTATGTGTTTTGAGGAGTAAGACTATTGCACAGTGAACTATAGAATACATTTTGATCGACATGACATAAACAATTGATAATGTAGCAAAGAGCAGAGAATTGCACATAATCATTTGCATGGATGTACCAAAGCAATTGCAACTTGTTCAAAGAAGTGAGAAACTTGTTCAAAGAAGTGAGAAACAGTCTGCAACCTGCCTCCAGATGACTTTGGTGGAACTGCAGTATTTGCTTTTGGTTTGAATCAAACATTAACACAAAAGGTGGGAGTTTTTGTACAACACCCTTCAGCTGAAAGACTAAAATAAAACAAGCTGACAGTTTTCATTTTGCCTCTTCTTGAAGTGTTGGGACACAGGTTTGTTGTTTGCATTGATGCTCTGTGGTTGGTCCATTTTTTATCATGGTTTTCTAAATTGTAATTACAGCTCTAGGATTAACACACTTGGTTTTTTTTTCAACATACAAAAGAATTACATACTCTCCATAAACCAAATTGTAGGTCTGGAACAAACAAAGGCAGAGTGGTTGATGGGTGTATCATGGGGGCCTGGACAGCACAGAGTACTTTTTAATTTGTTGCTTTCAATCTATCTCTCTTGTTTTCTTGTTCTTTCTTTCCTTCATCCTAATCTCCTGTGCTGTAACTTGCACAAACAAAGAGTCCAGTGTGTATCTGTTCAAGCTGATGCCAGAATAAAGCGTGGGTGCCTTCAGAATATATGGAACATGGAGCGGGGTATCCGGGGCAGCAGAAAGGATGTGTCAGCCGGGCCTGGGCCTCAGATTTATAGTGTAGATGTCTCTGCATTTACAGAACGGAGATGAAAAGATTCCCTTGTTCTCTTTTTCTCACAAACTTCCTCCACCCTGCACTGCCCCAGCACGCCATTCCTTCTCCCCCTTAGCCCCATCTTGCATGTTGGTGCTTTGAACGGGCAGCAGGTCTGAAAAGGAGATTTAGCAGTGTGGTAGCAGACTGTGAAGCAGAAAGAAGCTCCGTTTTCTGGTGCTTGTGAGGCCGCTGCGTAACATGTCATACCAAACCAGCACACAGACAGGAGATCTACTTGGGGACCGGTTCTGGCTTAGCCCTAAAAAAGGTGAGTGAATATGTTCCACCATGCAAACTGAGTACAGAGGAGCCAAGTTAATGATTCACAGCACTGGCCTTGTGTCACAAAGGTGTTGCCCTATGCAGGCAGCATTCATTTTCTCTTCAAATGTTTGGCTCTTATGAGTTCAATCTGATTTTGAGGCTACATCTTGTACAACAATCCTAGAGACTTCTAATTTAACCCTGCAGAGTCAGATCTCTGGCTGTTGTTTAGCTGAGCCGGCAGAAGACTCAGCGGGAGAGAGTGGTTCACATTTTCTGTCCAGATCTCATTCTGGAACCCGTTTACAGGGTTTTTGGATATGCTGCCTGCTCACGGCATTCACCACCAAGGGCTGACTTTCATTATTTTCATGTCCAAGTGACAAGGAACACATTTTGCTTTGTGTGCTTGATCATGGGTTCAAAATGCTGACATTCTGTGTTCTCCTTCACTGGTTGCAGAGGACATATTGATGACTGCTTTGATTTTAGAGGCTGTGCTGAGCGCTGAATGGCTGAACACAATGGGGTGAACATGTGTTGTGCAGCTTGTAGGAGAGACAGTAAGGGGCTAAAGAGAAGGCCTGGGTCAACCTTCAGGGTGCCCTGACTTATTTTTGGTTGGTAAAGAGTCTGATGGTTCTCATCGCTTGTGACTTCACTTCTTTCCATTCTGGAAAAGGAGAAGCTGGTAAAATCTATGACTCATGAAGCTAAAAATACAAGGAAAGCCAGGAAGTTTTACCTTAAACTTACTTTAGTGTGTGGAGTTTTTTAAAGAGAATATCACTTAGAAGAAGCAGTTTTCTTACATACTACAGGCATTATTTTTTTGTTTTTGCCTTCAACTGTTTGGGTTTTACTGCTAAAGTCCATCCATCCATTCATTTTCTAAATCTGCTTAATTTCTTTTAGTTTAAGGATGTTCCTGGACCCTATCCCAGCTGCTGTCAGAGAAGAGCCATCGTTGCAGTAGCAGCAATGACAAGGCTTTGTACTAAAAGAAAGCCATTTCTTGGAAGCAGATGGGTAGGTAGTCAGACAGGCAGGCAGGCAGGCAGGCAGGCAGGCCAGTTAAGATGTTTCCTCCATTGGTCCAGGTTTAGAAGATTCTTGACCTGAAACACCAGACAGTTGTAGTCCATCTCCTGAATGCGTCTGAATTGAATGATCCCCTGAAGCCCAGGCTCGTCTCTTTTGCTGCTGCATCTTCTACTGCCCTATTTTGCTGTCCATTAGGCTTTCTGTTGATCTGCTTGGACACAGCGCTCTGTGAACAGCCAGCCTCCTTTGCTAGGAACTTCTGTGGCTAACCCATAGACGGGATCAATGGTGGTCTTCTGGCTAGTTGTCAAGTCTAGTCTTCCCCATATTCAACCCAACCGAGACAACTGAACCAAATTTAGTGACCTGTGGGGAACCAGTACAGCTGCGTTGAGTTTAGTAGATGATTAGTTGGTGAAACTAAATTTAAAACATTCATGTAACGCAGATTTCTCCACTACATTCTCATTTTTGAAGTCATATTTTTGTGGTTTTTATGAGCTGGAACCGCAATTGATGTAATTTAAACAAATAACTACTAGAAATCAAATGAACAATTGTTCCTAAATGAATATTCTATTAAAGTTGATTTCTTAATGGACTTATGGAAATAAGTGCACTTTTTTATTATATTCTTATTTTTTGGAAAGTGTCTGTATAATTGTATAGTTTATTAAAAAAATAAAATTTGTTTTTGTAAAGTATGATTATCTGATCAATATGAAAAAAGCTCAACCTAACCATAGCATTAAATGTGTATCCTTTTTCAGTCAGCCGACTAGTGATCTTTGTCTGTTCATGGTGCAGACCATGTCAGCCTGAACAACATCTGGAAGTAGAGTCAGTGTGATGTTAAGTCATCCATAATGGCCACATTTGTACTTCAACCCTTACCCAGTAATGGCTGTACAATACTTTATTTGGAAAAAACAAAACCATCAGAGGAGATCCAACACAACTTAAACAATGTGTTGCTTGGACTTCCTTGTGTGCAGTGAGATTAAAACATTAACATGGTGCTGCTAGAAATGCAGGTTTAAATTTATGTTAGAAACTTTTAAATTGCCATTAAGTAAATGAGGTTAAATATAACAATCTTTTATAGACTAGAATGCTTGGTCTCTATGCAGACACTTTCTACTGATCTGTATTTATCATCTGGGAAGTTTTTGAAGGAAAAAACATTAAGTTTTTACATGTACAAGGCAAACTCCATGGAGAAAAATAAAGTTATCAACTAACAAAGTATTCTCAAATAAAAATCAAAATCTGCATCTTTTCAAAAAGATTTAAAAAAGTAAAAACACAACTGTCCATGCAACTGAAACAAAACGGGAACAAATAATCAAATCAATTGATGCGATTTAGTCCGTCCTCACTGGTCAGAAAGGGTTCAAAAATAAGCAGATGACAGTCATGACCATAATATAAAAGTGCTTACTACCAACTCTAACTAACTTGTCTCCGTTGTGTCAAAGGTCTCAGCTGTCACTCTCCTTTATACCAAGCACATTTAGGGGGCGAGCTCCTCAAATAGAGCGGCCTTATCATCCGGTCAGAACAGGAACACCCCTGCATAGCAGAAGGATTTGTCACTATACAGCTACAGAGGCACAAGTCCTTATTTCCATCTGACCAAAGTCTAACTCTAACCCATTTCTGAAAATAAAGCTTTGCTTTTTCTCTTTTACTTTTGCACATGTCAGTTTTCAGGTTAAAGAGAACTAAACACCACATTTAAAACCCATACTAAGACAGATTGATGGGCCTGAAGACTCAGGCTGTGACTGGTTTACGGTGCGATGAGTCAGCTCCAAAGGTTATATTTGGCTCATGGATATTCCTCTATATAAACTTGTTTATTTAATTTTTTTGTGGAATTTGCATTTTAAAGGTCTGCTTTTGTTGGCAAAACCAGCATTGATCAGGGCTTATTAACCAAATACATGATATCCTTTCTAATACTCCAATCAGAATGTAATTATTCCATACATCCTTGCCCCATTTTTTCTATGTATTTGGTTCCCAGATTTTAATCTCAGACTAAGTGTTGGATGCTTGATTTTGCTTTCACTGATGAACTATAGGAGTTAGGTTGGAGCTCATGTTGGGATTGGGGGGGGGGGGGGGGTTACATTTGTGTTCCACTTAACCCCCAAACGGCAGTGCTTTACATCAGCGCAGCTCCCAGTTACACACCAGACTTCCTTAATCTGAAATCTGCACGGATTACATCCGTCTGAGTGAGTCACATTATCTAGAGAGTAACAAAAATCATTTTATGAGCCCTGCATGTGCGATGGACTGTTGATGTTTTCCAAGTCCCAAACTACAATCATTTACAGACCAGCATTGTGTCTGAAGCCAAGTCACGCTATTGTGGGAATGGATCATGTTTACACATGTGAAGCTTTTTGGATTGCACTCAAAGATGGTTGTAAATTTAAAGTTTACTGAATTGGTTTCTAGGTTTAAACATTGACAACTGTTACATGCCACACGTCCATGTGGCAGAAAGGCTGATGTTTTTGTAATCACTACATTTATCCAAAAATTTCAATAAAAAGGGACGTTTATAAGATCAGCAAAGAACTAACCAGCGGAAGCGCTGATGATTAAAGGAATAAATCACTAAATGTGACGCATATGCACGTGTCTGAACAAACAAAGCATATTTTTCACAGGTTGTCCCCAACACTGCTGAGTTTCTTCAGTCAGACAAACTTGAACATGTCAATTGCAAAATGCTTGTTTGAGAATGCAGTGGAATGTCTTTGATTCCGCGCCTCAGCCCACCGCGGGCGGCGCTGCTTTTACTAGCAGGGCTGACATTTGCAGAGCGCAGACACCTGAGGTGAGTGAATGTAAAACGCCTGCAGCGCTGCTCCAAGTCTGACAAGGAAGATGACAGACAACCCTGCTTATTGATTAAGGGGAATTCCTTCAAAGTCAGCGTTAGACTAAACAAAGATGTATTAATATCCACATCGTAATTACATTGTTAGAACATGAACTCGGACTAGCTAGTTAGCTAGTAACTTCGATTTGGACATTTACATTTTTGTTGCACAAAACGATGTCATGAAAATTTGCACAAATGTGTGAATGTAACTTATTCCAGGATTGGTCATAGTTAAAGGTGTATTACATTTTAACTCACTGGTTAATGAAATACTCTAAGATTGATCAGAGACTTCCGCTTTAAATGAGACTTGAACTTTGGAACTTGAGCTTTGACTGCAAGTGAGACCTGGACTAAGTGACCCCGCCCCCATAGTGTTCCAAGAAGCCAAAAGACTTCTGTAGAAAAAAATGAACAGCTATTACTCAGTCATTCTATTTGTCAGAATAGCCATTCTTGGTCTGCTGCCTTTTTTCTATGTTTCCTTCTTTATTGTAAGTTATTTAACCCTTGTGCTATCCAAGGCACTTTAACATTGGGAGTTGGGTCATCTAGACCCACTAGACAGTGCTCTGAACCTTTTGTCTTCAATGATTTGTGATCTTCACTGGTGTCCATGGATTACATGAAATCTTTCCACCTTTATCCACCTTTGTCATGGTAGGGAGAACACGTCAATGTAAGGGGGGGGGGGGTCATCTAAGATAGAACAAGGGTTTATGTTATAAACTGACCAATAAAATGATCTGGTTTCACGTTCAAAACGTTTGATTGACAGATTCTTCTAGCCATTTTTCAGGTGGTAGGGGTGTGGACCTCCAAAGAACTCCCTCCTGATTGGTGAGAGTAGTTGCAATAGAAGTAGTACTGAGATCGGCTCAGACCAATCACTGCTTACTGATGTCATGTGATTCCAACATGGCGGCGTCTGAGCCACGAACAAAATGGTGACTGAATTGACTTCATTTCGTTGGAATCAGAAGTAAACCATTTTCTATGGGTGACGTCACACTAACTCTGTCCAGTTCTCATATACAGTCAATAGTTTATTTTCATTTTTGACTTTCGAACATGTTTGTCAGATCAAAACACCCAAAACTATCATTTGCACTTGTGACTCCCGATTTATGACTCACTTAAAACGGGTGACTTGTGGTCATCCATGAGACGTATCCGTGTCTTCTTTTAGAGTACATTTGTTTTACAAACTACCGAGCAAAGTGAAGCTAAGGCTTTTCAAAGCACTTGTTCAAATAATGAATCTAGAATTTTGAAGTATTTCCAACAAATGACAGTCCAGCGAAATATTAGACATTTTTTTCAAAAATCCAACCACATATAATAAACTCATGCTTCTAGTAAAGATTAAGGATGAGTAGAAACGTTCATACATCACAGTCATTATACCAATAAGGTGGTGGTAAATGACACTGCAGGGCAGTTGGTTCTCTGCTGCAGCTTGTAAGCGGATATGTGGCTCACTCAGACTTGGCTCACTTCATTTGACTGTTGCCATGACATTCAAAAGCAACACAGTTTTCCTCCAGGATTTGAGTGTGTAATAAGTGGTTTCTCACAACATCATTTCCCGGCTGCCCGTCAACCCCCTCTACAATTTTGCCAACAGATCACTGTCCTTAAGTGCTTCCTTGTCTTCTCAGTGGGATAAGTGAACACGTGCTGGACTGCTCGTTGCAGCAGTTGTCAGTTCCGTTCAGTCTTCCTGCCTATGAGAGGACACTTTCTCTGACACTCCGAGATGAGCAGTGGACAGATGTACAGAGCAGAGAGTGATCCAGGGACAGAAATCTAATATCATGTTCAAGAGTGCAGAAAGGGCTAGCTAAAATGCACACTTCTTTATATAGTGCTTTAGTTTCAGACTGTAGGCTCTCATGTCAGCCATCTTCAGCAGCAATACAAGTTTAGAGAGCTTTCCAGCCTGTTGCATCATTTAAATAAGTTGCATGGCAAAATAGTCATTGGTCTATTCTTTGCTTGGTGTCTTGGAGATCTTCCAAACAATGCACCTATCGGTTTAGCATTTAGCGGCAGTGTTATCTTTTTATAACCTCTGTTTAAAAAAAAGTTGCTGACTGTCTTCCATTCTTATTTATGTAGTTTATCCTAAAGTACTGAGTATGATGGGTCTGAAAGCCATTTCTTACATGTAAAGGCTTTTTAGGGATACCTAAGGAGGACATGTGTAAAAGTGGACACCTTTCTGCCCTGCACACACTGGAAGCCGCCCCAGGAGAGGGTGGAAAAATGCCAATTGGTTGTCTCCATTTCCTGTAACTAATCTCTATGAAGCATATTCGTTGGAAGAGTGATTATGACACTCCAGTGGGGTGGGGGGTCAGTCATTTGTAGTGAGCAGCCAGAGGTGTGTATGTGTACGCTGAAGTGGGTGGGCGTGTGCTTTCATGCAGTGGGTGTCTCCGTAAAAGTTACAGAGCCACAGGGCATGTGCTCGTGCCCACTTCAGAGAGGTGTGCTACAACTGCACTGACTTTACTTTGGTCTGCATCTCAGTTGTTTGATTCCAAGACTGTTTTTCTCTTCCTTGCTCTGTTCACATTTACCGGGTGAGAATTTTTTTCCGTGCAAGTTTTTTTCTTTTTCTTTTTTTCTTAGAATGAACAAGAGAAGGTAGGTGGAGTCGGACAGAGAAGTGTGCTTTCTCTGCTCTCCCCCTCTGACACGCTCCCTCTCTTCCATTCTCTCATTGCCATCTCAGAGAAACCGAGACTTTTCATTCCCTGCCACCCTCATTTTAAGAGGAACAGTGGAGGAAGAGGAATATTTCTCATCTTCAAAACATCTAAAGGATCATCAAGAAAGCAAGGAGGAGACAGTAAGAGCTTCAAAAAGAACATTTGAACAGTAATTCCAAAGCGTTTTTTGCTCTGGTAATCATCTCCTACGTAATTCTGTTTTGCTCTAGTACTTTTTCTATACATTGAGAGTTGACTGACTTTAAGTACAATGGTTGCTGGAATGCTGATGCCATTGCGGGACCTTAGGTCCATTTATGAGCTCCTTTTTCGAGATGGGGTAATGGTGGCTAAAAAGGACAAACGGCCTCAGATCATGCACCCTGAAGTTCAAGATGTGAGAAATCTACAAGTAATCCGTGTCATGGCCTCTCTCAAGTCCAGAGGCTATGTTAAGGAGACCTTTGCTTGGAGACATTTTTACTGGTACCTGACCAATGATGGGATTGTTTACCTGCGTGACTTCCTCCACCTGCCCGCAGAGATTGTTCCAGCCTCTTTGCAAAGGATCAGGAAACCAGCTCCCACTCTCGCCATTGCCCATCGTGCTGCAAGGGTCCAATCTGTTCAGGGTCCGTCATTCTATGCTCCCAAGCCAGGGGCCATGGTTGAAACGGAGAGCCAGGTAGAGTTATCTGAACGTCAAGGCTATCGCCACAAGATGATGGGTCCAGACGAACGGGGTTCTGTCATTACCCCAAGATTCAGGGGTCGTCCACTGGCCAAGGAGGCTGTCAGGCCAAAAGCTTTAGGAGATATAGAGGAACAGTCGCAGTCCCTTCATAGGAGGAGAGCTAACTTCAACAATGAGTTGATGATGAAGGAAGAAACCAAAGGCAGAAGTTTACCACTTCATCAAGAGCCCGCTGCAAAAAAGCAGATGCCAGTGGTGACAAAGGAAGGCATTGGGTTGAAGGTTCAAGAGGAGCCGAAACAAAGTTCAGCTGTTGTTCAGCCACAATTCATAAAGAAAGATTCTTCAGAAGCCACTCTTAAATCCTCCACAGTGAACCAAGCATTACCTCTAGCTGCTACTGGTGCAGCTGGAGCTGCAGGTGCTGCTGCTTCAAAGACTGCAGCCAAATCCTTTTCTGCAGAAACCAGTAAGGAAAAGCTGCATTTGGCAGCAGAAGAAAAAGCTTCTATAAAACCAAGAGAAGAAGCCACACGTACTTCTGGACTTCCATTGCGTCCTGGTATGGAAGTCAAAGAAGAGAAAGCAAAGCAGGCACAGATCGGTGTCACAACTGAAAGGGAGAATGTCACAATTACAGATAAACCAATAGAATCTGTGGAGGGAACCTTCAAAGCTCCTATTGATGCGCTCACATCAGTCAGCCTCAAACCTAAAGGTGGACATCTGCAGGATGGGGATCAAAGGAGAGAAAAGATGATCGAGCTAGGAAATATAACTCATATGAAGAGTCAGAATGATGAACTAACTCAGGAGAGCCTCAAATCCAAACATCACAGCTCTGCAAAAAAACTGTTGGGATCTAAAGATGCAGCTGAGGGAACTTCTAAGATGATTCAAGCCTCAGGAAACCAAGTGGTACAACCTAAAATGGACCAAGCGGCTCTGAAAATGAAAATGACACATGCGTCCCCCACAGTTGAGGACAAAGTTGCATTTGACGCTGCAACTGCCCCAGCACCAAAAACTGAAGCTGCACAACCAGTCTCTGTAAAACTGAAAGCAGCAGCTTTTATCTCACATCAGGAGAAATCTGATGTAAAAGAAGTTTCACCTGCCAAAAGAGACGAGGCAATGGTGCCACAGGAAGTTTCAGTCGTTTCTGGAGTGAAAGCGACGCCTGAAAATGTACAAAAATCCACTAAAAATGCTGCTGGGATAGAAATAATTACAGACATGGAGGAAATAGTTGAAGGGAGCAAGAAATCAAAAAGAAAGAAAAAGAAATCTCCAGGTGAGATGTCCAAGATTGTTAATGGTGAGGAACAACTTCAATCAAAGATGGTAAAAGAAAAAACTTCTGAAGACAAGTCCCTGGAGCCAGAAAATTCCATTCAGCCTACCCCAGTTATTACCACAGAGTCTGCAACTGTGTCCACCCCCATGAAGACAGTGGAGAAAAACAAGGTGTGGGCTAGAAAAGACTGCAAAAATGATCAAATGGAAGAAGAACCCAAACAATCTGATGAGAAGTTAAACCACAACAACGAAAAAATGCCTGAAGATGCTTCCATGGTGCCCCTGCTGGCTGTGCAGAAAAAAGACACAACTAAGGATAGCAAGGTCAACACGCTTGAACCAATTTGTCCCAAGGGTGGGCTAAATATTGTGCTGTCCCAGAGGGAGCCAGTGAAATCTGAGGAAATGACTGTGGCCAATGGAGAAACAATGACTGTTCAAAAAATACGCCAAGTGGAACTTATGCACGCAAGTTCTAAACCTGCAGAGACCCTGCCAGGGTCTCAGAAAACTGCCGCTCAGACCAAACCCCCAACAGGTCCAAGTGTTTCAGAGGACCCCTCAAAGGGAAAAAAGAAAAGCAAAAAGAAAAAGGTAGAAACCACAAGTACAAGGCCTGTCCCTTCGTCTGATGCCGAACCACGGACATCCTCTGACATGACAACACCGCCTGAGGCCAAAGCTAAACACAGCCCTGTCATGGCCTCTGAACTGACAGAAACTAAAGTGCTCTCAAAGACGACTCCTGAAGGAATTTGCAGTGAGGAAGTCAGGCAGGCAGCAGCAGCTGGGCTCTCTGAGGCCCCGGCAGACAAAGGGGAGGTGGAGTCAGCTCAAATCTTTGCTGAAAAAATCAAGCAGGAGGTTCCGAAACTACAAACAGCCTCCACTGCGAGGGAAGCACCCACAGCCGGAGAATTAACGTCAGCAGCAGAGCCGGCTGAGGCGCGGACCAGCCCTCTCGTCAGCCAAGAGGAGCCTCCCAGAGTTTCACAACATTTGTCCAGCCAGGCAGCAGAGAGCAGCACAGAGGAAAGACTCCCTGATTCGAAAGCCTTAAAACAGGAGGCAGAGAAGAAGAAGAAAAAGAAGGCGGAGGAGGACCCGATCCCTGCAACTACCACACCCTTAGTCCAGCCAGATCAACATCACCTGGGTGACCCTGCTAGGTCTAACACAGACGACGCCGCCATGAGAAAGAAAATAGTAGTAGTAGAAGAGGTAGTGGAAGTAAAGCAGCTCATAAGTCCTGAGACTGCTGAGGGACAGTCACCTCCTGCACCTGTGCAGCTCAAGGCGGAGGAAGAAGAGCTGGACCTGGATGTTCTGGAAGAAATTGCCCTGGAGCGAGCTCTGTGGGCTGAGGGGGGCTCCAAGCTGCACAGATCCTCACCTGACGCTGACTGGGACCACTCACTGCAGGAACCAGACCAGAAGACATTTACATTTGTTGAAGGTTGGTCTGAATGCATGCAAACTCGACCTCCTCTTCCCCTAATCTCTTTATAAACACGATGCACAGTATTTACTCTGAAGGTCCCACCTTAGTTTGAAGTGTGGGAGGTCTTCTTTGATGACAGCACCACAGCCACTGCTGCTTCACATTCTGCAGCTTGGTCATGTCTCGTTGTTTCTTTTCTGAAGTGGCTTTTTATTTCACACTTTAGACAGCTTGTACATTCCACTGGCTCTTCTTTGTGATGTGGAAAGAGTCCCCGTTGAGGAATAACTTGGTGGTTCATGTGACTGGGATTTAATCACGTCTGTGTTGAAATAGGAGAAGAATCAGTGATTCAATCAAATCCAATCATGGTTGCATTCTTTAAAAGTTTCAAGTTATCACTAAGTTTCTATTTAATTCTTCTCCTCGTCAAAGTTTAACACCTTTTTTATGAAGGATACATTTGTAGAATCGGTGACAGAAATGACTGGTAATATGTTTGAGGTGGGAATTCTGCTGCTGCTGCTGCTGGGAAATGGGAAAAAGTTGCACACCCTGTTGGGTGAAAGCATAATCTCAGAAGGCATCTCTTGGCATTAGCTAACAGGGTTATGACCTGTTGCCTATCCAATGAGGTGGGGCTGTTTGCAGAGATTGAGCCTCGCCTGTTCCCTGAGGAGACAGCAGAGCAGGAGTCACGCTGAAACGAGGAGGTGTGGTGCTTCTGGCAGAAGTTCTCTGCAGATGTGTAACACTGCTCTCCTGGTTCTGGTTCACACATGGTGGTTTCTGCTCTCCCCCCTGCCTGTCAGGTATTGGAACTGAACATACCACTTGCATAGTGTTGTGCAATACTGTGATAGGGGAGCTATGCAGGCAATGTAGTGATACTGCTGAATGCTGCCCTTCTTTATTGAACTGAGAAGGAAACTTTAGAGTCCAGATTCAACTTTGGAGAAGTGAAACTATGAATACTCGTTTGAAAGGAAGGAGGAAACCCGTTCATATGATGATGACATTTATAGGTGTCAAATCCTTAAAGAGGCTCTAACTTTCACTCGTATTTGCTGCTCCCATGGAAAGCAGGGAGACGAGTTGACATGGGCGTTGCCTGTTGTGGGTGTGCGCAGCAGACAAAGAGTCAGGAAGTTGGAAAAGGTCCTCTAAACTCTGTGGGTGTGTTTGTTTGGATCCAAACGTGACGGCAGATCTGGATTCAATTAGCAGCTCGGCTCCGTGATTCAATCAGTGAGAGTCGGAAGGAAAAGAAATCTACTTTGGAGGAAAGAAAAACTTTCGCACATAAGAAACAACATAAAGATCCTTGCTACCAGGAGGGACAGGGCACGTATTTTAGGAATCTGAGAAAGTGTTTTTTTCAGGGAAAGATTGATTCACAAATGGAAACTCCAAAAGATGAGGCCTGAATTCCCATATGGACAGAGCAGTGCACTGCTGACATCTGCTGTCCATTAATATCAAATTCATGGCTCCACTTGGTCCCAAGCACAGCTTTCTTTAATATAACCTTGTGGGTTGTTTTTTTTTCTTGATTTTTATTTCATTTAACAGGATTTGATTTGATTTTTATCCTTTCCCGTTTCGACAGCGTGTGTTTGGATCAGACAGCAGTGTTGAGAAATGTTGACTTCAGTGCAGTTATGCTGAAAGTGCGGCATTCCTGGTATGTTGAGCAATTAAATGTCTGTATTTTGAAAGCTTGGTCACACCCAGGGAGAGACATCCTCAGTTAGGTATGTCTCCTCTTGTAATTTGGCTTATGTAGGAGACAAATGACCTTTTAGAACAAGCTCTGTCATAAAGACAGTTAGATTTTTTCAACTCGTGCTTTTCTGTTGATTTCCTGAGTGGAAGTTGTAAGCCCAGCTACCAAAACATTAGGTTTGGAAAAACCAAGGCTTGCTGAAGGTTTTGTCACCACATTCAGGTTTAGGAATTCTCAGGTATCCACTGCAATGTCCCTGAATTCATGGCCAGTCCACACTTGTACTGTATGCAATCTGAGAAAACCCGCACTTACAGCGTGCCGAGGCGTTCTGTCTTCTATAATTGTGGGGAAGATGTTCAAATTGTGCCTCGGACTGGCTGCTCTGAAGTCCTGGAACCCACCCTCAGATACATAGTCAGAGTCGTAATCTTTGCACCGTTGGGATTGAGCAGCTGAAGATGTGTCATGTTGCTGTTGGCCAACCGAAATGTTTGGTGCAAAACAAAAGATTTGACCTTTCCTGCGGTGCCGTATCTTTTACTGCTGACTGCGCCTCAAGTCTTTTTAGTGTCAGAACATATTGCTCCACATTCCACAAACCGGACATCAGTAAACCAAGCAAACATGTGGGATGGTGTTTGTTTGCCGGCATGAAACTTTAGGTGAAGAAACATGACTTCAGGATTTTTTGAAAGAAATGACAGCCAAGCTAAAATATCCAACTAGGAAAGCTTAAAGTGGGAAAGCAAAATGTTCTGGTTGAGTTTCCACTCTAGGCTCCAGCTCAGATTGTTTTTATATAAAACTCAGTGCCAGTAAGTTGCAACATAACAGCTAACGGCTGGGGTGTGGTGCAGAGTTACAAATGTGTTGCTGCAGTGTAATTCTGATTCAACACCAAACTCCAAAAACAAGGGATCAATAACATGTGGAAGATATTCAGGGTTTGGCTCACATACTTGGGACGTTGGTCATTTCCTAAAATCACTTTCCCATCGAGGCCAACAGGACTTCAGCTTTTTAATGCAAATTGTCTAAAAATCCAATATTGTTATTACTCTAAACTCTGAGTTATACTGTCATTGTGTCTTCAATGTTACGAGCTTAGTGTGTGCTTTGTAACCCGATCGATGGCGTTTGTGACTGCCGCAGACGAGCATGTTAATGGAGGAAGTCCTCTGTAGGGGGAGATTCTTTACATTTCACCACCAGGCGGGGAAGCGGCTCTGCTCCCCCGAGGCTCTCTCTTCTGAGCTGCTGTTAGCATTACAGGGAAATGGAGCAAATGGTCATCAGTGCAAATGACAAAGACACAAACCTTTCTATATTTAGGGGATGTTTAGGATTAGTTTGATCCCCTAAACAGTGGGGATGATCTCTGTTTATTTTTGACTGTTGGGGTGGCTGATGTTTTGCTTTCATCACATCTTCAGTTTAGGTTTTCAGCTTTTCTGTTCGGGGCTGTTTGACACTAAATATCAGGACGACACTTTGGTGGATTTTTATCTAAATGATTCAGACCTGTGACAGCTCTGGGCTGTGGGTGAGAGGTGAAGCATCAGAGAATGCTGATGAAGAGGACGGGGTGGTCTGTGTGTGTCTGGGGGGCCGGTTGTACCCTAGTGACCCGTTGGAGATCTTCCATCAGCTTCTAACTGGAACTGTGTGGTCATCTTGCTCTGATAGGTATTTTTAGCCCTCAGTCTGCTCTGACCCCCCCCCCCAGCAGCCACCCAACCCTCCTTCAGCCCCTCACCTCCCTCGCTCCTGCCCCCTGCCCCAGGCTTGCCAGCCCTCCTCCCTTGGACGTGGGAGAGCAGCCTGACGGATCTGAGCAGCAGGCACAGCCTGTCAGAGTGAAGAAACGTTCAGAGCAAACAAACAGAAGCCGTCCTCCTCCGTCCTCCTCCTGCTTTCCTACTTTCTCTTAGATGAAGATAATACCTGGTAGGTCATCAGAGTGGGCTTTCTGTGTTGTCTGTTGGCATGTTTTTGGCAAACCCCCCGTGTGTTGTGATCCCGAACGGCGTACGCTCACACGCCAACCGCACTTACACATTAATTAAACGCCAATCCTCAGCCGCCGCGGTGGAGACAAGCCTCCATCTGTAATCCCCGGACCACAAAGTCACCCACTCAAGTTACCAGTTCCTGCTTTTCGGTCGGTTTGTCGGCACGTTGATGGGAGTTCTGTTCATCTCTCCTCTAACATCAGTTGGTTGACAGCCAGCAGTGATTTATGATGGGTGCATTTATGAGCATTTTTCTGTCTGCCATTAAGTCACAGCCATCTGTTTTACGCTGCACACACACCTTCTCTTGGAGACAGGTTTAAAACTTCGCATTTTAATCACATCTTCAGAATTCACTTTCTTTTTGGGCAGTTTTTCTTCAGCTTTTGGTTTTTCTCTCACTAAATGTCTAAAGTTGATCAGATCAAATATACTGTGTTGGATTGTGTTCATTAGAGTCTGGGAAAAAATTACCAATGAGCAGAAAGGAACTCTTTTTTTTGTTGTTGTGATAACTGAAAAAAAAAACTGTGAAAAGATTAAAACAAGTAGTTTATCAAGATCAGGACCTGTTCTTATCTCACGGCCCAAACAACCCGTGAGATAATCTGATTTGCAGTTTCACAAACAGAAACTACTGCAGAAACGTAGACGTGTGTGGAATTCTTGTCCTTTTTTTCAAACAGCAGTTTGCTTTTGTTTTTAAATGAAACAGTTTAAGGGTTTAAACATTACAGACTTGCAGTTAATCTCATGATTTTATAATAACAAAAGAGAAATAGAATTAGAAAACAACAAAAAATATTGTCTTGTCTTTTCTGAACAAATGTGTCTTTTATAGAAAATTAACACAAAAAGATAAAAGAAAAAATGCTAAAAATGTCAAACTGATGAAGTTTAATGGCGTTTTCCCTTAGATCTTAGTCCTGTCATGGCATTTCATGGTAGTGTATAGGTAACCGTCTTAAGGCGTTGCCTTTTTTCCTCAGCTTCCAACTCCTTCCTGAACGTCTATCAACAAGTGTCCCATTCAAGATGGAACACATCAATAGTAGTCATAAGCACATGTCTGCTGGGGAAAACTGACAGCTCCAGGATCCGGGTTTAGATCCTTTGCTTGGATCTTTGTCCCCCCACTCACAGAGAAACACACGCTAACACCTGCTGGAATACTCAAAGCTGCTCATTACACCGAGTTTCCTCCAGGAATGTGTTTTGCTAATAAAATAGTCTGCAGATTATCTGCTCTTCTAATGTTGCATACGCTCAAATGTTGGGAGGCCTGAGCGTGCAGAGACTTTTATTATGAATTCCTGAATTCAGTTGAACATCAGGTAGAAATGTTTCAGCTTGAGTCTGAAAAAAAAACTGGACAAATGTTGCTGCCACACCCATTCTCTTCCTGGTTCCTCCCCCAGTCACACCTGTCACTGCAGCCCTCCCTCACCCTTTTGTGTCCCCCCTAAACTAAAGTTAACTGCTGTGAAAGATGACAGAAAGCTCCACTCTTAGCCACTCCGTATTTCCCTGTAGGTTTAGAGGACTTACTCAAGCTATAATCATAAGGATCGGGCTTGAAGTATTATTCTTCCAGTTTCAAAATGCATTCTTTTTCCACATTTTAGTGGAGAAAACGGCTTCTCTGGTTGTTAATGTTAGCCACTTTAGTTTAGTTGACTTGTTTTTAAATCAAAATGTTCAATGGAAATTTGGAATAAAAATTTGCTGTTGAAATTAATCTAATTGTAAATTAACAAACCCAAATGATTTAGCATGATGTGAATCTGAATCCATTCGATTCAGGCATCTGGCATGTCATGCTGTCCCTGTGTGTGTATGAAGATACGCTCACCACGCCATCCGTAACGCACATTCAAGCGACCTCTTCGGATGAAATGGCTATGTAAGCGCATGTAAACGTGCGTTTCAGGCTTCAGAGCTCAAAACTCTTGTGTGCACGCACAGCTCAAAGGTTTCTTCCACTAGTTTCAGCCTCTACATACAAAACGCGGGACAATTGAAAGCACGTCGAAAGCTAAAACAGGTCGGACTTTTACAAATCAGGGACTTGGATTTAATAGTGATGTTTGGGTGGCGTCCCTGTTACTCACGGACATGCCAGCTGTTTGATCCCGGAGGAGGTGCACCAACGGAATTCTGTGACAGCTAGTCGTTCATATATATCAGAAAAGAGCTGTGAAAGAAAAAAGCTGGAGCAACATTCACGAGATGTGCGACGCTTCCACATTCTGCACCCAGCCTCTTCCAACTGTAGGTGGTGGACATGCGCTAGTAAACAGTAGAACACATGCGTCAAACTTGAGGCCCCCGGGCCAAATGTGGCCCCCGTGTCATTTTATGTGGCCCGCGAGAGCATAAAAGCTTTTAATTTCTTAAAATAAAAAACAAAAATTGGTGTTTAATTATACATATCTAGGGGGAATCAGACATAAAATATGGGATTGGGAAGCTATACATTAGGACTTAAACACTGTCCATATAACCTAACCTGACAGAATCAAATGTAAAAGGATTTATGCTACAGTAACAAGTAAATATATGTTTTCTATGCAAATGGAATTGTCATTCAAAAAAGTGATAACAAATAATGAGTAATTTAACATTAAAGAGAAGTTAAATTTATCTTTCATTACATTTAGTTACATGCATAAGTTATATCTGGCCCTTTGAGGACAGCCGCTATGCTGATGTGGCCCTCAGTGAAAATGAGTTTGACACTCCTGCTGTAGAAGAAGAAAAAGCAGAAGAAGCCCCTCCCTGCTTGTCCAATGTGAACACCTTCAAGAGTCTGCATTTAGTGTGTTTTTTTGACCGGGCTTGAACTTTACATAAGCAACAGTGTTGATGCTGGATGTTCACACCAAAGACGTAACAAACTGCATGTCTGTGTTTTCTTAGTTAAACTCATAAAGCCAAGTTTTTTTCCAGTTATTTCTAAAGTTGTGGTTTTCTTCAGATAAATAAACTATTTTGTGTCCAGAGTAGTTTTACAATTCTTCATTCTTCTGCCCCCTGCAGAGCTGACCCATCGTCTTGTCTGACTTGTTTACTCTCCCTCCGAGTCTTTTAACGTGTTAGCAGCTTCTCAGACATTAGTGTGTCCTACTCTCTGTTATGTTCCCATCTGCTGACGGAAGTGTCTGTTTTTACATGCAGCTCTGAAGGATTAGCTCTCATTATGCACAGACTATGTTTTAATCAGTCATATGCTCCAGCTAATGCGTGCCACGTCTGTGAAGTAACAACATAGAAAGCACAGGCGCCACCTGCTCTGATTCCCTTTGACTTGGTTCTGTTTTTAAAGATTCCCTTCAAACTGGTCTGATCCCGGTCCTCTGCTGATCACAGCGCCGTGCGCTGGCTGTCTCTTTTTAGTTAGTGCCTCATTTTGCTGAATCTCTGGATGTGTTTGGACAGCTGTTGTCCTGGAAGCAGTCCCCCCATAGCTGCCAGACTTTCAACCAATAAAAGCGAATCTGTTTTCTGTAGACACTTTGATAACCTTGGAGTCAGTTTTGAAAGTCTTTTGGCTCTGACATGAAAGCACTGTTGCTTTTTTAACACAGAAGGTCAAAGCGTCACGATGTCAGATTAGAAAGTGGGAACATAAATGAAATGATGCTCATTTTAAACCTTGTGCTATCTTAGATGACCCCCCTTCCATTGACGTGTTCTCCCTACCATGACAAAGGTGGATAAAGGTGGAAAGATTTCATGTAATCCATGGACACCAGTGAAGATCACAAATCATTGAAGAAAAAAGCTCCAGAGCACTGTCTAGTGGGTCTAGATGACCCAACTCCCAATGTTAAAGTGCCTAGGATAGCACAAGGGTTACAGTAAAAAGAAACTGTTAATGCTGCTTCACTAATGTGATAAACAGCTGATTTTTGTTTGCACGGGGATGACATGGGTGCAGCTGCTGTCCTGTTTATCTGTCCTCTTCAGCTCAACCGGGTCACACGGCCCTCGAGACTTGGCCGTCCTCGTTTCTCTGACCGCCGTTCTCCGGGATGAGGCCTTTTATCAGCTCATGAGCTCAATGTGGCATGGGCTCACTCAGAAAAGCAGACACTCCACAGCCACCGTAGACTAGTTTGAAGGGTCAAGAGGACGGGTCGTCAACCCAAAACCGCCCGAGTCATCCAGTCAACCCCCAAAGAGTTTCTGTTGCTGTTGGTTTTTACCACCAAGATTCATGAGATCTGAATGTGAACCATTTCTGAGTGAAGGGTGTTTAGACGCAGGGCTGTTCATGATTTAATGATGAGGTAACTGCTTTGCATAACTGGTCAGTAAAGAATTTTCATAGCCTGTAATTTTGTGCAGTGTAAGGGGGGGGGGCTTTTAGGCAAAGAGAGCTTCAGTAACAGGAATTGGGTATTTATTTACAATACAAATATTGGAGGATCGTGTAAGACATTTAACATTCACGCAGTCCCCCACATACACATAAAAGGCAGGTTCTTCAGCAGATAAGGCTTTGGCCACTCAGCTGGTGTATTATTTTTTCCAGAATTCATGAGTGGACATACAAATCTAAATACTGACGTCACGATAGAGCCCCCTTTGGAGGGAATCCCCATGACTGGAGGGGGAAATTAAAAAGCCTGAGAGAAACAGAAACCCCCATCAGATCCCGCTGTGTTTATGTGCAACCATCCAAACACTTATGAATGCGCTTTAGGACCTTTATCAGTGTTTACAATAAAACTGTAACTTCTGTAAAACCTCTTTTTTTTTTCAGAAATCTGATACTTCTCTTAATTCATAGTTTGCTGTCAGCTTAGATGTTTATTGTGGAACTGTGTTCAGGTTTATGCAGGCAGCTCACAACCATTGCAGCTGGACAGCTAAGGTGAAAAATTGTAATGCCAAGTTTGTGCTACTGCTAACATTTACAAGATGAGTTTATGGCCGAAAAGAAGAATCTACAGGAAAAAAAATCACTTTTCCTGGTTGACTTCTGAGAAAAGTTAGAGGGGTTCTGCTCTTTTGACTATTGCAAAAGCCCTGAAGCATCCACTCTGCCTGAGCATGGCTGGACTTTATCACCTAAAGATACTCACTCAAGGAGGGAGATTCACCCATTACCTGTTGTGAGAGGTAATGATGGTTTTCTTATTGTCATCCCTTCTTATGTCCAGTTTCTTCAAAATATAAACCAGAGAGTGCTAAGTCTTTTTGCAAACTCTTAAGTCCCTAAGAGCCTTGGGCAGCCAACATGTATGCTACATTCACACCAGACAAGTGATGCAGCCTCAGGAACACACGGAATGAGGGTTCTTAGCTTACAGTGTTCACACTGGACTGTCGCTACCTGAGAATAGCGCGTGTACTCACATACATGTGCCAGAATCACAAGAGGCTTGGTGCGAAATGTTGCAATATGTGTAGATCTCATGAATCACGCTCCAGGCATTTTCTTTTCCTGCTCTATTCCAATTTATGAAAGTCTTGGTGTCACAGACTTCCGGCCAGGCACGAACCACAATGATTCATTTCTCCTCCATGATCAGTTTTCAAACGGCTGTGTGTTAAAAGGGACACCATCCACACATCACTACCAAAGCTGAGTCCCTGATTGGTCAATGTTCATCCGGCGTAACTTTTAACGTGTGTTCAATGGTCCCGCGTTTGACGACTTTGACAGATGCTGAGCAACAGCAGTGTTGTAGGCCCAGCTCCTGACGGTCATTAGACAGAAGTTAGATGACAAACCACACCGCTGGAGTTTGTTTTCTGGAGTTTGTTGCACATTTTCATCTGCTGTTGATCTGCATGAGGTGAAAGAAATCCGATGACTTTTCTAGGTGAGTGGCAGCAGTGATTTAAGATAAGGGTTTGTTTTTGTTGGATCATTATACTGACAACACATGGTTTTCTTTTATAACCACAGTTGCTATGGTGACGCTGCTTCAGTTTTTGTCAGTTCATTAAAGTTTCGCATAATTTTATTAACCAACTGTTTTTCTTGATGCTTGACAGGATTGATAAGTGTGTAACATTCTCATGAAATTATTATTCATTTTGGGAATAGATATTATCCAGAAAACGTGGGCAGCAGTCGCTCCATAAATGTTCCTAACTCAACAAATGTCTTCATGAAATAACAGAGTTTCAGTGTAAAAGTACCTTAAGTTATGTTCAAACCAAGACTCTTTGTTATGAATTTGAAGCAAAGCTGGAAATACCAAATATTGCAATCCCTCTAAAGACCACTAGAGGCTGGGTTCAGAAGAGAAATACTTTGCATTGACTTCTATTCTAAAAAGTCAGACTTTGCACTATAACCCTGGGGTCAAAAACTTTTCTAATAGTTATATTTTCGTTCTCCATGTTATTTTTAGATAACAGTTTTGATTTTAAATCTGTCTATGATTGTAGGTGAATGTAGTCCCTCCCAAATGCTCACTTTTGGAACATGTTTGTCTCAGAGTTAAACAGGTCTCTGAAAGAGTTGAAAATCTCTTCAGGTTAAAGGAATTGGTTTGTGGAATAAAAGGTCAGAGTCAAACAGCCTACAATTCCATCAGATGTACAAATATACTTCATTTCTGTAAATAGCCCAGTGATTCTGAGTCGTCAGGGTTTTTGAGCGTTTGTGTGTTTTTGGTTTTGTGTCCCTGTTTGTATGTCATGAGATTAAGTGTTGCCTCATTCAATGTGTCTTTCACAAGTTCACTAAATCCATATAAGCACGTTAACTTTGACATTTATAAATATTTCCTTATGTCATTAAACTTATTTTTTTGGTTTTCTGAATAGTCTGCTGTTTTGGAGGACGTAGATGAACTTTGCTGCCACCTTGTGGCCAAAGACCTGCTTCTCTCTTCTGACGTTTTTGTTCAGATGAGGACGTTTTTTTCTGCACATCAAATCGCTTAGTTACAGGAGACTTTGTCTGCTCTGCCACTAAAAATACAGAAAGAGGAAGACTCAGCTGCAGTCTGCCGTTTGGATGAAATGTTTCTCGGGTTTCTGAGAGATTCAGTTTTTCCTTAACTGAACAATAAACGATGAGCATGTAAAACACCATCTGACACACGTAGCAGATTAAATGAGGACATTTATTCTAACTTTTATGTGGAGATTATTAGAGTTATCATGTTTGATAATATAATAAATAGCTAAAACAACAATTGATGCTTTTGTTTATCTAAAGACGAACAACAATTTCTTCATTTCTTGGTAGTTCCAGCAGCTTCATTCACAGCAAGACTGAATTCATCTTAATCGTAACATTGTCCAACAGCAATAATTCATTTTCTTAAAGAATTAAAGAATATGAAGTAAGGACATGCTGGTGCTTATATTCTAACCAAACACAGTAAATATCTGAGAGGCAGTAGCAGCATCACTGATGGGTCAATCAACTGGAGTCAAAGTGATTCCATTATAATTTAATATCTTATCAACTTTGTTGACAACTTTCTATTTGAAAACACGCTTTTCTCATATAATCTGAGCAAACATGGAAATTCTGTTTAAAAACACACTGAAAACAGATTTTTTTTTCCTCAGTAATACAATAAATTGCTATAAGAAAAACACTACTCATGGATTTGATAAGTTACTTTTTAGGTATAGGTCTATTCAGTATTGACCCTTGATTTCTGAGTCATTTTAAATAATTAAGCGACGTTGCAGTGTGTGAACTTTACCTGTAGATGGAGGCATGTTCTCTGTTCTCACGGTTCACTCTTCATCCCCCTGTTGTCCCCTAAATGAAAACATTAGCCGCTGACTCAAGCCCTGATGTGGGACTTTCCGCAGATTCTGTGTGGCTCAGCCCCGAGCTATTTTAAAAACTCAGCTGCCGCGGCGTATCTGAAGCCCCGTTGAGTTGAACTGGTTATCTGAGTTTAGCTGGTCTGATGCTGACAGGATCATGTGTACGGAAATAGGCTAGCCCATCATAGCCCAACTGGAACTATTGTCTCTAGTAAAAGGAATGAAATTATGCTTTAAACTTCAGACTCAACTATTTTGTCTTATATTTTATAAATGATGGTTGTAGATGTTTTTTGACTATTTTTTAAAAAAATGTTTTATTAAAGTTTGGGCTTTTGTTTGTTTAAATGTGTAAGAGCTGCACGCCATGCACCGCCTGCATTGACCTGCAATGGAGTTCTCTGAATCTGGACCTTTGGAAGGATTTTTGCACATGCAGTCGACCTTTTGACCCCATATGTACTGTCATCTGTGTGATGAGCTGCTCCGTGTCCTCATCCTTTCTCCTACTTAGCTGCAGAACTGGTGAAAAATTCCAGGGTGTGGATGAGATCTTCTTCGTCTTATCGTTGTTCTCTAAAGGTGTGGTAATCGCTTGTTCTAGAAAACACTTTCATCTAAAGATTAGGAGGGAGATAACCTGACATTGGAGGGCAAACTCTCACTTTTTTGTGTCTTCACACAGAAAGGTGTTCCTCCTCCTCCTCCTCACTAAATCCTTGTAATTTCCCTGCAGCTCAGCCCTTGTAGAAACCATAATGACACATTCTCTGGATTCCTTTTTTCTCCTAATTTGGTTGCTTTGCTGTTGCCAAACGTTTAATTTCAGGTTTTTCTCTGTGGCTGCAAGATCAGCCTTGTCTATTAGAAACATTTCAATCTCAGCTTAATGGATGAAGAAAGATAAATATCAGTGATAAAACTAATTAACTGTAACTTAGCTATTCCTCTAGGAGTACCACATGTATGTTTGAAGTCAGGCTGCTGCTGGCATGTTTAGGGGGCTGAAATTGATTTGAATGAGTTCAAAAACCCACTTTTTGGAGTTTTTGACATGTTGTTGTTGTTGTTGTGTCATGAAATCTATTTTTTCAAAGAAATTCAAATAGTAATAGTAATCAGGAGCAGACACAAAAATGCTGTAGCGTAGAAGCTACAACGGCTCCCTGTGGGCTCCCTGCTCTGCTCCATTCTGATCATCCACTGTCAGACAAACAGATCCATGAACTTTGTGTTCTTTGTTTTCCCGCTCTGAGCTGGAATCTGGATCAGAACCCTTTTTTGGTGCGCCGGTTGTGTTAGGTTGGGGTTGTGAGAGGCTGTAAGATGGTGGGAGAACACATAGGTCTGTTCTTTTACGTGGGTGGGTTTACTCGGCACCAACAGTCCCAGCCACAATGGGACTGTTCTTGCCGCTCTGCAGAAACTATGTCTGAGAGAACAATATTGACTAAAAACATCATAATCAGAATTAAAAGACCAAACATTCACTTATTTTTGAGGCAATATAGAAGAGGTAATAGAAGTCAATCAGAATTATTATTTCTTCGTTATTTTAAGCATCCTTTGTTTTGTCACCCAAACTCAGCTGAAAAAACTGTTATAACTTTAGGGAATCGACACCAAAACTCATCTAGGATTCAGATTTTAGTCTGTAGTCCAGAAATTCTCCGTCACATGGCAGCACCATGGACACTGATCGTATCGGACACACGAGCGGCGTGGGTACGGTCATTTCAATCCACCTATCAGCTCAGCCATAAATAGCCCTACCTCAAAAATGTGAACAGGAAACCTTTTCCATCTTTTCTCCTGGCCTCTCTGCCATCAACATAAGGCCACCGTGGTTTTGATGAAACCAGATGAATGAGCAGAGTAATAAGCATGTCAAGCACTTAATGATACGTTTCTTTTTATCGGGGAGCGGCCTCATGACTAAGATGTTCCACACTTTCTGCCTCATCGCCCGTTTTCCTTCTTGAATTTCCCATCAGGCTGAGAGTGAAAAGCCTGAGAATGTGTTTGGAGCCCTTCACTGCACAGCACCACTGAGGTGTGGGTTACAAGATCTACATTCTTTAGCAATCAAAGATTTGACTGTTTTCCTCAACTTAGACCTACAATCACCAAAACATCCAAAATATTGATTTTACCTACAAAACACAAAAAATTCAAGATCCTAACATTAGATTTAAGCAGCAAATGTATTGATTTATTTGGGGGGAAAGAGCAAATGAATGAACGTTGCATAGAAACAATACACATAAACATGATAGCCTCAGGGTAATCTTTTATTCCTCACAGTTGTTAAAAGATTCATTATTTAGTGCAGTTCCTTTCTCTTAAAAGATTGAAAGGTTTGCCCACACGCCACTCCTTAATACCAAAGCTTGCCTAGACAGCGGAGAACTACAAAGGTGTGTCTCCAAATTTTGCAAACGTGGCTCAAAAATGATTCAAGCCTCTGACACACACAGTTAGTCACATGTCTGCACAGACCGGGTGCCACTAATGCATCATGTGTGTTCGTGTTCAGACAGGCCCAGGTAAAAACCCTGGCCTCAGGGAAGAAAACGAACTTTAAAGCCTGCCGAGGTAAAACAACAAGACAAAGCAAGGAAACTAGATATGTGGAGGGGGTTTAGGGACTGGAGGGAAGAGAAGACGGGCATGATCTTCATCACCAGTGTGAACGGAAGACTTAAACAAGTACTTAGAAAAATGATAAAGAGCTTTAAGAAAAGATTAATAAAAAACTCTATTTTCCTTTTTACACAAGTGTATTTGTTGCTATTTAAACACAAACGTTTATCAAACTCAGGCAAAATGTCCTCATCTCACCTTTTCATAGAAGTCATTCTACTGATTAGAAATCAGAGTTGCTTTTTAAAGAAAGCAACCAAAATACACATTATCTTTTTATTTCTTTGTGAATAGTGTCTCAAAAAATCTTTTTACAACCAGGTCCTGCACAACTGCACCCGTGGGTGTGACTTCCTCCATGGGTGGATCCCAAAATGTCATCCACATCACTTCCCCTTTTTTATCTCAAAGAGTGTAAGCAAAGTTTGTGAAGTGCTGCCATTAAGTAACAGTCTAAATAGAAGTAAGAATCTGAAGATGAAAGGGCCACACTTTCTCTGACGCAGGAGTTCTTGCACAAACCTTCCAGGGATTGTCCTCCTATGCAGGTTAGTACACCTCGCCCTCTGCTGCCACTCCCCCCTCTGCTCACACCGCAGGAAGGGGGCGTGTCTTCAGCCCTGTGTCCTCCACACACCACAGCCGCCAAATGCAGAGTTCACCATAGCGCACCAGGACAGGCCCAGACTTTCCACAGGCACCATAAGGAATATAGCGGTTAAAGGGGAAGGAAGAAAGAAAAGAAAAAAATAAGGGGCAGAACCCAAAGAGGGAGAGAGGAGGTTAAGAGAGGATAAGAATAGGGAGAAATCATAGGTTTGTGAAGGACTTAGTGGATTGTGGCCACAAGACTGCACACTCTGGGACCAAAAGACGGCCAAAGACACAGATAAGGAGCGCAGGGAAGGAGAAATAATCTTTGTACCTGTTTGTGAGCCGGCAAACTGTGACGATGACCTCCCAACAGCAGAGGATCAGGAATTTCTCCATTGACAGTTTTGAAGGAAACAGGACACCTTCAGATGAAGGCTATTACCAAGGGATGCTGAAGGCCATGGACGATAGGAAAGGTATCAGTATGTTTGCCCTCAGTGGAAATGGCTCAACTGGAAGCCTTGATCGTGATTTGCCCTACATTAGAGGTCAGTCAGTGAAACAGTCAAATTGGGGAAAGATTGGGAAATTGAAAGAGTGTTGGTGTTTAATCCCTGAGAAAATCCTCTTCCTTCTAAATGCCATTACTTTTAAGAGAAGTTCCATGTAAAGCTTAGAATTCATATTTTGGTATTGTAGTGACTCACCGTAGCTCCAGTTTGTTTGCACTCACTTTGAATGAGTGATGCTCTACTTCTTTGTTCCTTTTTTCATTCAGACTCTTCCCCTTTCTTCTGGATTTTGTTCATTTAAAGGATTGGGAAAATCTGATTTTACTAGACTAAAACTGTCCAGTTTTGGAGTTTTGACTGGACTTCAGTAAAGTACCTAGAACCTTTTTATTATTTCATTTTACAGTCTTTGTTGTTGCACAGTGTCCTGCTTGACATGGAAACCAGTTTTATACGTACTGTCATTGCTGAGATAGAACAGCATTTTATGCACTAAATTCATTTTTATAAATCTGGATTAGTTGAAACTTTGTCATATATTTTAAATAATTGAAAGAAAAAGTCAACAGTCGAATCTTTAAAATGAGCATCATTTTAAAGATTTGTGCAGACTACCCGTGGATTATTTACATGGGTCACCTGAAAACTGAAAGTTAGGAAAAGTCAAATATATTTTTAAATAATTCACAGAAACAGGCTGATTGTGGTCCTTTAGCTCACCCAGGTTCTGACATCACATAGAGTAAAGTTTCAGCTCATGTCCTGTTAATCCGCTCGGGTCGCTCATCATATGTTATCTCCAGGTGATGATGGTTAAGCGTGTAACCCAACACATACTTCCACTCTTTCCCAGTTAAGTTTGAGGAAACCCCGAGGAGGTTAAAGGTCTAATGGCTTCTGTGTGAGGTCTCCATGGCAACGCAGTCTCATAACAGACCCAGAGTTGCTGCCTGCTCCTGAGAAAACAGATGTAGCCCTGGGGTGCCAGTTTTATGTTGGTGTTGAATCACTGCCCTTTGCTTTTCATTGCTGGGTGTGTCGCAGCCTGACTGTCTTAAAATGATAAGACTGAGGACTTTGTGTTGAGTGTGACGGAGCGGGACTGAGTCAGTGGAGATGAGTTTATCAGTAATGAGAATAAACGGAGCATCGCTCAGTGATGCCCAGGGTACCCTGATCCCAGGCTGTGTCAAGCATTCTGGGAAATGTAAAATGCTGAGAAACGTCTTATAAAGCAGTCTGGGTCATGGGGGCTTTTCTTGGAATCCCTGCATGTTTTGAGGGACACACCTCATGTTTCGGTGCTAATAACCCTGTTTGTTGTCTTAGTGGGTGTGTTCCATACCCAGACCGTGTTCCTTCTTGTTGGATAACTGTTATATCATGTCATGCTGTAATCACAAGGAGCATCTTCAAACCCTGCAAGAGGAAATCTCTTCCTCTTTGTGTTTTTCAGTCAAACCAGAGCAGCTCTGAGTGAGCAGTGCTCTCCTGAACATCCGCTGCAACACTGAGCAGAAGCACATGTTAGTGACCTCTGTCTGAAGAATCCTTTTGACATAGAACTGCCTGTGTCTGTTTCAGATGAACGAGACCGAGTGCAAAAGAAGACATTCACAAAATGGGTTAACAAGCACTTGATAAAGGTGAGGCATTTCTCTTTCTGCTTTAATACGCTTTCATTTGGGAACACAGCCACATGTTTGCACAAATGCACAGACATGCAGGTTTTTGGAAAAACCTTGTTGAAAAAGGGATTATGTGTGGTTTATGGAAGAATTACTGCTCAGCATAATTTTCCTTAACAAATAATACAAATGGAAACTGTAGATGCTTTGAAGCAACTCAATGCCTTTATTTATGGCATTGTCATTTTTTGTTTGACTATTCTTCCAGAATATATTACCCATCTAATTTTCTCTATGAACAGCAAATAGTCTGAAATAGCTGGGTTTGGTTGGTGTTTATGTTGGCAAACGGATGATGTAATCAGAGGTTAAGAATCACTGAACACAATGAGTCGATTCTTTCTCAGCTTTTAGCTGTTTTCCAGTAGATTTAAATGAAAAAATGTCTTTATTTTTTAGACAAAGTAAAACAATAAATCAAAACTTTATTTTATTGATAACCTTTTATACAATAGAATACAGTAGCATATAATCCAATAGAATAACTTTATGAATCCCCACAAGGAGAAATCCACCCTGTATTGGAATTAGTTTCAGTACAATCCAAACAAAGTCTGGCAAACAGAAATACGCACATTCAGCTCAAGGTTGAAGCAGATCTACCGTGAAATAGCGTGGGTGTAGATGGATTGTAAGAGGAGAGTAATGTCATTGGTGGCCAAAAGAAAGTTGCACCTCAACCCATATAATGCAAAGTACTTTACGTGTTAAAAAAAACTCAAGAAACTTAAAAATAACTGAACTCCTGAATCCTTCCCCTCAGCGTTTACCTAAAACCTGCAGAAAAATGGCCAAAGGTCACAGACTTGCAGTTCTGCATGGAAGCTGCAGAACTCTCATGTGGACAGTAAACAGTCAAATCTGTCACTCACCTGTGCATTCTATGTATTCCTGCAGAAATGATTACCAACATGACACCCCCCCCACCCCCCCAGCCTCCATAACCTAGCCGTAGCTTACCCAGTCACTGTTTCACACCCACCCATCGAATGTCCAGTGTGGTAGAGAGGCTTGCAGCAGTCCAGCCTGTCATCTGCTGTACGTCTGTGTGTGCCCTCCATCAGTGCTTCTCACTTCCATCGCCCTTTGTTACTCTCATATTAACCCCCCCCCCACACACACACACCGATGCATCACTCAGAGAGCTGAGCGGCTCAGCAGGACGAAACCCTGCATCTCAATCTGCAGTCCCTCATTACTGGTCAAACATGAGCTGCAGCCCAGAGCCCCTCCTGCAGAACAGTTGAAGGGTTTCTGCGTGTGCTGCTTTTATTTTCCAGGGAACACCCACTGCCAGTAAAAAATTCACAGCCTTCGGATACCTCCATATAATTTCCATATTCACTCTGCAGACACAGGGCCATTCATTTATGTAAAAATGGAACAAGGAGGCAAAATAAGCACAAGGAGGCTGTTATGTTTTCCATAAGTGTGCTGCCTGTTCGCTACCGCTGTGTGAGAACCAGCGGTCCAACGCGTGACTCACACACATCTGGACTTGCTTAGCTCACTTTGAGAAGGCAGATTCTGAGTCCGGCTCAAAGCCAGCCATGGTTGAAACCCCCAGTAGCACGTGCTGCACAGCCTCTCCGGAGACTCCTTTGGAGCCCACGTGGACCTGGCTTAAACAGAGATGCATGTACAGAGTGTTGCATAACTCTACCTTGACCCTTATAGTTTCTATAAAGGGATCCAACTGATAGTTGGTTTATATCTTATTAATACTAAAATCTATCGCATTGGAGAAACTCAGAACCATCTGAGTTTTGGGTTTCCTAAATGGCAGCACCAACAGAAGGAACTTTGTTGCCATCTACAGTCAGAAATAAGGAATGACAGCATGCCTGGAGGGGAAACATTAGGCTAAACCTGGGAAAATACTCTCAGGGATGGGTATCGTTAAAACCTTAACGATGGGGTGGAAATCTGTCCACATAGAGACTTTTAGCAAATCTGAAACTATTCTTGTATTTTCCCCATTTTCCTGTCATTTCATCCCAAGAAGAATGGTAGATGTCGTAGTAAACCTGTGGCACGGTAAAAAATGCTGTGTAGAAGTAAAACGGAGAAAGCACTTGGTGTGTCTGTCAGCCATGCGCAGTAATGATTATGATGAGAGGCTGACAGAACAGCTCACTCTGACTGTAACAACACAGTTTGTTGTTTTTGCACCGATGGAGGAAAAGCCCTTCTGTGGGGAGGATTGAGAGGCGGTGATAGATGACAGATCATCACAGGAAACATCTTTTCAGTCGGCGATGCTTAAATGAGCAGAGAAAAACAGACGTGTCAGACGGGTCACAAACTTCTGTCTTTGCAACGTTCCTATAAAACACTTTGTCATGCTAACACGGTAGCTTCAACAAAACTATGCAATAATCGTCTGACCTCAGCTTAAATATGAAGTCTCCTCCTCCTTATTGACCTACTTCACCTAGATGTGTACAATCCTACATATAATACCTACGATACAAAGCAAGAGTTTAACTAAATGGATCTTTTCTTCTATTTTACTCAACCCATCTGTTCTCCTCATCCAGGGCCGGAAGGTGGAGGTAGGCATATCTGCATGGAAACAGTCCTGCTCACCTGTTTTTGTGGCAGCTTTCTCCCACAAATGTGTTTTTGACACCCCCCCCCACGGTGCTTTCTCTGCCCCCTCTCACCTTTCTCACTGCCGCACCTCATGCCTGCAGGTTACCGTCAGTGTCTCTCTGCACAAAGTTCCAGAGTCTAAAAAGTGTTCACAGCGACTTTTGGTTGACCTCAGACTCCCTCTTTTTTTAAAAAATGAAGTGTTTCATCCATCAGTTGTCAGAGATGACAGCTGCGTTTGGCATCTGAAGCAGAAGACGGGCTTGGCCGCTCACGGCTATGCATTCCTGACGGGAATGGTGTTATTTCAGAGAAGACTCTTAGCTCTGTAGAAAGCTTATTTAACTTTATGATCATGCCGATGATATTGTAACTTTTAGTTCTTTTTGTTTAATGTGCTGGAAAATGTCACAAAGAAACTGCAGCATGTTCTATTGTTTTGTCATCATGACACAAATGCTCACACCCTGAAAACCTTACCAGGCTCAATACCTTCAAAACAAGAAAGTGCTCAAAACGTGTTATGAAGATGCAAATAAAACCAAGGAAGACAGTCACATTTATGCTTCCTTTCTGTCCGGCAGGCCCAGCGTCACGTGACAGATCTGTACGAAGACCTTCGAGATGGACACAACCTGATCTCACTGCTGGAGGTCCTTTCTGGAGATACGCTGGTGAGTCCGGAATCTGCCTGAGGCCACAGCTGCATCTCTTTGCCTAAAATATCTTCCATACCATTTAAAGAAAGATACTTATCCCGCGTAAACATGGAATGCCTTTGGGACCGACTGGAGTCCTTTGCAGTCTAGTTGTCTTTTTTGAGGCTTAGTCTTGCTGGAATGGTGCTTAATAAAACAACTTACGTTTGATGCTTCCTTGTTTGCACTCATTTTCTCTCTTTAAAACCTGGTTTTAAAGAGGAATTGATGCTTCTACTGTAATGGGAAAGCGAGTCCTTCGCAGGCTTCTCTGCTCATCACTCCATCCCTAAACGTGCTGAGCTACCGTCATTTCCCATTGCTGTCCTAACTTCTGCACATTATTGCTCCATGTGTGTCTGTGAACTGTACTTCTCTCTGATCTACGCTTTTCCTTTCTATTCCGTGTTCTTCCTCTCTGGTTTGCCGTCTTTTTTAACCCTTTGTGTGCTGACCTTTGGTCCCTGGCCTCCGCCTGCTCTCCTTGGCACTGCTCTTGCTGGTGTTAGCTGAAGGAGAGAGACGTGGTCAGGAGCGTGCAGTTGGTGAGTGGCTTTGTTACTCAGACTTTCCCCCTGGAGTGTTGTCACCTGTACTCCACCTGTAGTTCGGCTGTGCATGGCATCCACGGACCTTCGTCTTGATTTGTGTTTTCCAGCTTTCAGTTCCTTGACAGAATGGCTTTTTTTCCCTTCATTTGATTGCTTTTTGTTTTCCCATCCAGCTAAAGCAGCCTTTCTTAAAGACCCACTCCAATGAGTATTGTCTTTTGGTGTTTTCAACACGTTTTTGTAGCACTTTTCTCATGATGGAGGACATGCATAAAGAACATTGAGCTTAAAGTTGCATTTCTGAATATTGATTTATTTAAATTGTTGTGAATCAGGAGCAGACACAAAAGCTTGTAGCTGTGATGTAGGTGCTACCATTGTTGGGCCACAAGCTCCCTGCTCTGATCCATTCTGATGCATCCACTTGAAACAAATAGATCCACATTTGTTCTCCTGGTCTGAGCTAGAATGGATCTAAACTGTACGGCTGGATAGCTCCAGAATTGATCACCATTGTTGTCGCAGCGCTAGTGTTAGGTGGGGGGTGTGAGGGGCTGTAAGCTAGTGGGAGACAGTGTAAACCAAAGGGTTGATGGGAAGTCAGGGCAGGCTTACTCCATGCCAACTGTCCCAACGACAACTCAGAGGCTAATTTCCAGTGAACTCCTGCCGCTCTGCAGAAACTATGTCCTAGAAAACAACTCTGTTTTTGAAATCTTTCCTAAAAACTCCAATATCCGAATTAAAGGCCACTGAGAGGACTTTTTCAATAGATCAAAAGATGATCAAAGTGGGACTTTAAGTTTGTTTTTTTTCTTTGTAAATTCTAAACTTTTTTTGTAAACTTGAACCTTTAGCTCTTTTATTTTCCACTTGTGTTTTTCTTCATTTTTCTTTCTCTTTTATGTTTGTTTTGCATAAGTAGATGTACGAAGGATTATCTGTATAAAAAGCATCTTTATCTCTTCTTCGTCCTTCCCAGCCTAGAGAAAAAGGCCGCATGCGCTTCCACAAACTGCAGAATGTTCAGATAGCACTGGACTTCCTCAAACACCGGCAGGTAGGATGCAGCACACGATAATCTGAAAACATCTCACTAACAAGGTGCATTGAAGTGTGAGGAATTCTCGGCTTGTTTTGTCCCTACAGGTCAAGCTGGTTAACATCAGAAATGATGACATAGCAGATGGAAACCCCAAGCTGACCTTGGGGTTAATCTGGACCATCATCCTCCACTTCCAGGTCTCCTTTTCTGTCAGTGTTGTGTTTCATTATTTTATACCTGTCACCTCTGGGATGCCTGCTGCTGTTTCCTTACCTCCTTGGAACCAATCAAGATGGGTTTGGGTATTTAAAATCATTCTGCAAAAAACAAAACATCTCCTTGTCTCATTCTCACCATATTCTTAATCTTGGGAGGAAAACATTTGAACAGAAAATACATTGAAAGAAACAGAACAGAATCAGGGTGTGTTTGGTGGGTGAGTCACTTATGCTCATCCCTGAGGGGAGGGTGTGTCAGAGTTACAACTTCTGGCATGTTGCGTTCAGGCACACCCAATCCACTTCTGTTGATTCTCCTTTTCATGCAGAAACACCTCGGCCCCCCTCTCCCACCCATATAATTAGAGCTTTGGGTTTGGATTGCAGAAAGGCAAAGGAAAGCTCGGGAGACGCTGACAGACACATGCAATAGAAACACAGCTGTGCTTTGCAGGAAAATTGTATTTTCATGGTTTAAGAGAGTTTAAAAAGTTGACACATTAGGGTCAACAGTGTATGTCACACTGCTTCCTGAAGTGCTGCTTTCAAAAAAACCTGTAAATCAGAGGACTGGATTTTCTCACAGTTTGTGTTAGTCAAGGAGACAAACGTGAAAAAGCAAATATAATTCACTCCAGAGTATAAGTCGCATTTTTGAAAGAAAAATGTAAGAATTCTGAAAAATGATGCCAAGCTTAGCGTAACGCTACGTTCACACAGCGAATGTGATTTATGCGTCGAATTCAAAAGTACTGTGTGAGAATCTCCCGTCAAGGTTTCCGCCTCATGGCTACATGGAAGCGTGGACTTTTAGATCTCACACTTTTAGATAGACACAGATGATGAGAAATCAGACGTATTTGTGTTCTTCTTCTCCACCATGTTTGTTTTGGACCGTGCTTCTTCTGCAATGCTGTCAGTAGCAAATACTGATACTCACACCTACAGCGCCCTCTAGCGGTGGTCAACAGGGAACAACCACTGAAGGGTAACCGGTTGTTTGTGGGAAATAAACAAATACTTGAGCCTATTTATGTTAAAAGAAAATCACAAAAGTCGCTCTTGAGTACAAAAAAACACCACTTATACCCCAGAAAATATAGTATGATGGAAAATCTGCAGCCCAACTACAGTTTTCAGTGTCTGTTAAAATGATTTTATTTATTTTTATGCAGCATAAAAAGTTAATTTTTATTTTTCTCTGATGGTTTCCGTTAGTTTGCTTCTCTCTGCTCCCTTTCATTAGTTGTCTTGATTTGATCGAAAAATAAAACAATACTTTCATTTGTTTACATGTTTTATGTATTCAATGTTTTTTTAAAGCAAACAAAAAATGAATACAAGTTAAAGTTCTTGGTATGTTAAAGGATATCTTCGCCACATTATTTCATACTTTGTGTGGGGGAGGGGCGTTAGAAAAGAAGCAGAAACTTTACTGTTCGTGCTCAGAGCCATTAAAATGAAAATTAAACTTATCTCCCAGTCCTGATAAATTCATCACTAATTCATTTGTAATTATAAATGATTAACAAATTGATTAATTTATCACTTTGTCATAAAATGATCTCATTGGGTGATGGGTAATTCCATTAAATTTGACCTTTTGGTTTCCACTGACCTACTTTATTCCAGGTTTATTGTAAACCCTCCACAAATGCTGTGCTCATGTACTTTGATCGTGTCTACGTTTAGATCTCAGACATCCAGGTGAACGGGCAGTCGGAGGACATGTCGGCCAAAGAGAAGCTGCTCTTCTGGTCTCAGCGGATGACGGAGGGCTACCCGGGAATCCGCTGCGACAACTTCACCACCAGCTGGAGGGACGGCAAGCTCTTCAACGCTGTCATCCACAAGCACTAGTAAGGGTGGAGGTCATTCACTGGTTGATGCAAATAGTATCCAAAGAAACGATTGCAGGCAGGAGTTTCCATTGCAGCTCAGTGCACCAGCAGGCAGGCTTTATCCCCAGCTTCATACTCATACTGACAGCGTTTATGCCTTTCTTGTCACAAGTTTAATTCAATACTGAGCTCACTGGAGCATGGAATGCACTCCAATGTCAAATTACACGTCGTGATACCAGTTAAAACCTGCTCTGTAATTAAATCTCACCCTCCGTCCTAAGATCCTTTCAGATAGGATAACCATGATGGGAGTTTTATAACTGTGATGAATTAGAAGCAGAGAGACGGCAGCGGTTATGGGCATCTGTACACTTCTGCACTGACACTACTAAAACTTTCATTCTGTTAGCTGTGAAAGATGTTCCCAGTTTGGCATGGGTGCCTGTGATCAGTCTTTAATTACTAATCAGGAAAGTCCCAGCGCTCCAGTTACTGTCGTCAACATTTTTGTTGTTTCAGATGCTGCCATAATTTGAGCCACAATTCTTTTTTGTTTTGCATACAATTTGTGATTCATTTATTTGGCTTTTTTGTTTGTTACTAAAGAAGCTGAAAATGTGTCTGTTGTATTTACAATAGACTGATTCCCTGACTGATGATGTCTTTTTTTATATAACAAACTAAACAACTGGAGATTATTCAGCATCCTGGCAAGGCGTTGTATATATATGTATATGTTGGATACTCCAACAACTGTGGTATTTATTCACAAACGGCAGAAAAGCAGGATCAGATGAGGGAAAATGTTTTGGTTCCTTTACAGCCGTTATGATTTGAAAAAGAAAAATGTGCCTGCGGGGACAAGTTCCCTTGAACTAGAAAATGTACCTGAATATTTTTTTCTTTTCACTTTTTGAGACTCCTGAGGCTGGCTCAGTGTTACTTTTCATAAAGGTCAGGGGTGTGGTTTGTGGGTGTAGCTATCGATCCCTGTCAGCCACAAGAAACCGTGGCACTACGACTTGGTGTTCCTCTATCAGCTTGGAGAGTTCCCAGGGTTCGTGTGCGTGCACTTTGAGCCGGGATTTGAAAAGCTTCAGATGAATTCATTCCAACCTTGACAAGACTTGCTGCACCAACCAGACTTTTTTCCATCTAAGCGAAATGTGCAGAGACTTCAGGAGGAGTGGATGAAGACAACAGACACTTCATTGCAAAAGGACCAACCTGCAACCATCAGGCTCGTCACAGAATTCCTAAAAAAGGGACATGCACGTTTAACCAGTTTTTACATCGTTTTCTTTATTGGTGCTGCAGAAGAACAATTTGGCAGATGTTATCATGCTTAGTGCAAGAAGTAAGTCCAAGCAGAGGAAAGGAAGTCTGGGCTTCATTCGCGGTCTATCAGGGTCCGTCAGCGATGTGGACAACCGAGTGGTCATGTTATGTGAAGACATTCCGTCTGAGGGATCCTCTTGGGATTCAGGCCGGGGCTCTCACAGCTCAGGGGCCCTCTCCAGCATTGAAGAACTGGGCCACGGAAGGAGGTCGCGTAGCTTTCACGGAAGAGAAGACCAGAGCGGCCCTACAAGGCCAATGAAGCAGCACTCTGTACAAGAAGTCCGTCACGGTGCAGCTTCTTCTGTTTACGGGCGCTACCCAGGCCAATCCACGCCACGCATCAGAGAGCTGTATGAGATCAGACTTACTGTGTTTGCTTTCTGATTCATTGCTGTTGCAATATTCAACTGATTTGTAAAGTTGGAAAATGCTAAAGTTATAGCTACCATGAGAGAAAGATGGTTAAAAGTTGGAAGCTAACTGCATGGATGATTGATGAGGTGAGGCTATTTGACGCATTCAGTCACTCCATCCTGCAGTGTAGTTTTGAACTTTTGTCTCTCCTCTGAGTCAAGCCTTGGCTGGTTTCTGACTTAGAATGTGTCAGATCTGATTCAGGTAGTCGTCCACTAAATTACATTCCAGCTGTAGATTCTCTAACATCTGCCAGGAAGATTCAAACCCCCAGAGGACAAACAAGCAGGTGCTCATGTGGGTTTGTCAGACTTTGAGCAGGTGGGCTTTTTTTTACTGCGTTTAGCCATGGGCAGTAGAGCTTAAAAACCCTCTGCTGCCATTTTTCCTGAGATTTACCACAAATAACCATTAATGTTTTCACTAGCTGCAATCATTTTCAAAATTCATCTACCTGCAACTTGTTTCTTGTCACTTACTAACAATTTATTCAGTAAAATTTAAACTTGACTCATGGATTTATGAAGACATAACTGTTTAGGTTCAACTCAAACTTTTGTATGAATAAGGTCAATAAAATTGATTGCAAATGAAAAATCTAAGTTTTGTTACCATTTGTTTAGATTACAGCTTGGTAGAAAACTGTTATGGTCAAGCTTGTGTATCAGATGACTAATGTTGGAACATGTTTTTTTTTTTCATTACGTTTTGTGTCTGATAATCATTGAGGCTCCTCTTGATCCGTTAAATGTCTTTGCTCAAAGTCCCAGACTCATCGACATGGGTAAGGTGTACCAACAGTCCAACCTGGAGAACCTTGAACATGCGTTCAATGTGGCGGAGAAGGATCTGGGAGTGACACGCCTCCTGGACCCTGAAGGTACTGATGTCAAAAACAATTTATGTGGCTAATGTGGTTTAGAGTTGGAAAAAGGCCTTTTTAACGTGGATTCTTTAATGCTTTAGACGTTGATGTTCCGCACCCTGATGAGAAGTCCATTATTACTTACGTCTCATCTCTATATGATGTCATGCCTCGTGTTGATGTCCAGGACGGAGCTAGAGCCAATGTAAGTACAGCTCAAATATTAAATATACAAAGAGAAGCTGAGAATTAACTTTAAAAAATGCAGGTTAGTTTTGATAAAACATTAATCATATTCATAGTTTTTAGGTTAATGTGTTTCAAACTGGTGACTTATCTGTTGGCTGATCGATCGCTAGATACCTTATTTTCCAGACTATAGAGCGCACCTGAGTGCAAGCCACACACACCATTTTAAACATACACACCTATCTACAAGCCACATGTTGTAACAACTCAATTAGTAAGTCACCAATTGTCCTCCACGTAACAATGCGACTATCACCAGTCTCAGAGAGGGTGAAGTACACAGTATTTAAGCCTATTATAAAATTTGGGTTGTAACACAGAAGTACTGAGGTAATCTTGTTAAGAACTTGGACTCATTATTAAACAATATGAACTTTTTGAGCATAACTATTGACCTTAACCTAGATTCTTTCCCTCATGACATTCTCTTAAACCCTGAGTATGACTGCAATGCTATCTGGAGAATCTTTCCAAAAAATAAGCTGCTCCTTCACCACCCTGCCTGCAAGCACAACATGTAGATTGTTTCTAGCTAATCCAATTCATGGTGGTGTGTGATTGAACAAAAATGCTGGAGAAGAGGAGCCGTCCTGCTTGCTGTCGTTGAGCCTCATGTGTTTTTCTGCTGCATTGGCTGAAGGAGCTGGAGCTTCGCTGGCAGGAATACTATGAGTTGGTGACCATTCTGCTCCAATGGATCCGTCAGCATGCCATGATCTTTGAGGAAAGAAAGTTCCCTGCCAGCTACGAGGAGATAGAGGTGACTTTTTTGACATTGTCATTAATTACTCTTAAATCCAGGGGTTTTGACTTTATTTACAGTTCTGAAAAAGCTAAAACCTGTCTAAAAAGTGTGTGTTCAGTAAAATTCTGTGAAAAAGGGGCAGTGGCAGCATCCCATTGTTGGATCAAAGAATGCCCTGGTGTATTGTGTAGCTGTGGGCAAATAAAGGCTACTGTATTCAAAGCATTGTTCTAATGGGGTGTAGTGAGACCATACTTAGAATGCAGCCAAAGGCAGATAAGATTTCATTTCATTAAGCCTCGGAAGATACACCCTAACCACTCTCTGTCAGTGTCCCAGTACAAAAGCATTGCGTGACTTTTTTATCTATCTGGGTGGTAAAGGGACCTGCAGAGATGAATTATTGAATATAATCCTTCTAACAATATTGTTTAGTATAGTGTTAGACAGAATTGGTCCTGAAATAAAGGTGGGGAAACCTGTGACTCTGTTCAGCGTTTATTGAGTTTACACCAGTCATGGGAATGTGTGTCCATCTCTTTTAGGTAGATGAGACATCAACTCCCTGTTTACTAGCTCAAAATACCATGTGATGTGTTGATGTACAAAACTGTGTTTAGAGCAAAAGTTAATTAAGGATAAATCAAAATCAAATTACTGGTCTGAATATTTCCTTTGTTTATTTATACCACAGCTTCTTTGGCGCCAGTTCCTAAGGTTTAAAGAGACAGAGCTTCCTGTGAAAGAGGGCGACAAGAGCCGCTCCAAACAGATCTACCAGTCATTTGAGGCAAGCTAAATCAAATGAAACCTTTTCTGTTCTTTTTTCTGACCTTCCTGTCATTTCATAAAGCTATAAAGATGATATTGTTGTTCACAGAGTGCAGTGCATGCTGGCCAGGTGAAGGTCCCTCCAGGCTACCATCCCATTGATGTGGAGAAAGAGTGGGGTCGTCTTCATGCGGCCATCCTTGAGCGAGAACGGCTGCTCAGGATAGAGTTTGAAAGGTCGGGAAAGTGGACTTCAACCTTGCATGGTCATGTACAAATGCAAATACAAGATTGTTATTACTGGGATATGCAATTCAAGACATGACTTAATGCAATGGCAATCAAGGGGAAGCTCTAATAATATGAGATAAACTTTGATCCATCGCTGGATGTCGCCCATCACTGATAAAATACTTTTAAAAAATTAATATAATGTGGGTGTCATCCGCTTCGGCTGCGGGGTCTGGGGTGGGGTGGGGGGCTTGTCGGCCCTGTCCTGTGGGGGGGGACATTGGTACCGGGACGAGGGGGTTGACGGGAGTCGGGTCTCCGCTGAGGCATCGGGCGGTTGCCCCAGCCGGTTGGCTGCCTCGGTCCCGTCGAGGCCTGACCAGAGCTCTTCTAGGGCCGGCGCTTGGGGGTGGGGGCCTGGGCTTGTCTGGGGGCGACACTTTCTGGTTCTCTATCCCCTTCTCATATAACTTCATATGATGAGGGGTGGGTTTAGCCTGGGATGCCTTTGCTATTTGGCAAATGGCCCTCCTATGGTTGCCGTATGGAGTGGGCCCCCCTCTCTCGGTTTTATTTGCACCTTGACATGCAGGGCCTCAGGGGTGCTGGACATCACTGCCAGCAAGCAGCCGATGTCCTCCCAGCACCCTACCCGCCACCTTAATCCACCTTAGACATTTAGGCCCCTTGGTGGGGAGGTGTGAGGACATCACTGTGAGTAATCAGAGATGTCCCCAGTGCCCTAACCGCCACCTTAACTGCACTCCCTTAGTACATACACACCCCCACAATATATACATTCCAACATAAAACACACACACATGCACACACACACTTCTCTCAAACACATACACGCACACACATTTTGCAGAAGGTGGGACCTAGGACCATCTGTCTCTACCCCTTCCTCTGGTGGGGTATTTAGCCCCTTGGCAATGCCGCCCGTGTCCCCTGGGTGCCGGCTTCCTGGGCCCGGTGGTGCTTTCTCTGCGTGTGTGTGTGGGCCATTACACCTGAGCCGGGGGTGTTCGTGTCCCTGGGGGGTGGGGTTCTGGTCCTTGCCCCTGAGCGCTGGGCCCCGCCAAATTTCCAACTGTGGCCGAGCCTGGTTGGGCCATATTTACAACACCAAATGTGGGCCCCCTTTTTTCCCCGGGGGGACCCCCCCACCTGGGCTGG
Source organism: Oryzias sinensis (assembly GCA_037389245.1). Lineage (NCBI taxonomy): Eukaryota > Metazoa > Chordata > Actinopteri > Beloniformes > Adrianichthyidae > Oryzias > Oryzias sinensis. Next base: position 29,139,842 of record CM074491.1, on the reverse strand, counting down.
GGAGGGGGGCCCCTGCCTTGCTCCTCCCTGGATCAACCGTGGGCCGGGTGGGTGGCTGCCTGGAGTGCGGAGCGGGTCTCCCTTGGGGGGTCCTGAAGCGTACCTGGGGTTGGGGCGGGGGGATGCCCGGAAGTCCTGGGTGGTGATGGGGTGCTTGCCTGGGGCTGTGGGTGCCCTTCTCGGGTGGGGCCCTGCGTTGGGCTCTCCCGGCTCGGGGGGGGGGGGGGGGGCCTGCTCTACTGGTTGAGCTGGGGCGGCGCTCTCTTTCCCTCCACGCCTCCCTGCTCTCTGGCTCTGGGGGCCTAGCGGCGGTCCTGCTGGCCCTGGCCTGGGTGGCGGGCTTGGTCGCCTGGGGGGCGGTTGTTCCCTGCCTGCTCCCGTGTGGCGTTGGGGGGATTCCGGCTGCCGCTGCTGCTGCGGCGGGGGTCTTGGGGTGGGGATGGCTGGGCACTCTCCCTCCTTCTTTTCACATTCCACCATCCATTTTAGAAGAACGTAAACACTCACCTGAGCACAGGAGTTAGCTCACCTTTGCACTAACAGTTTGCATGACTGAATGACTGAAATATTTCACACTAGTTGGTTTTAAGGCATAAGTATGCGTGTGAACACTATCTGTTTTGTGTACATGTTGACATGTGGACATTTTTGCAGCTAGCAGGTATGTTGATAACATTTCATTGTGTGTGTGGACAGGCCCCGCCCTTTTTGTACTATATTTGAACCTTACCGTAATGATAAACAACCAGTAAACTTGTTGATTTATGCTGCTTCATGGTCTTATCCCCCCTCCCCTCCTATTATCACCCTCCTACCCCCCCCTCTCTCTAACATCCCTCTCTCTTCTTCCCTCCTTTCCTTTTCCGTCCGGTCCAACACCCAATATTTTCAAACATGGTTGAAATTAATAAAGTTTGGCCTTAATTACAAGGGGTTTATTCAGACATACCTCTGGTTTGTATGAAGATTAATAACCCCTATTGTTAAAGTAAAATATGTCCAACACAAGAGGCCCTCAGCTCTCATCTGGCTGCCCAGCTGTTGGACAGGACAAGTTAAAAAAAAAAAAAGAAAGTGATTGCTTGAATGGGCTTTGCCGAGGAACGTAGCTTTAGACATTAAATAAGCCTGACACTTCCAATCTGCCAAAGCCTCTTGACTTTTACTAAAACACAGTCATGCTAGTTGTTTCCTTAGTTGGCTAGCTAGCTAGTAGAATTACTATGTAGAGATATTTTTTTATAAACAGTTTTATCATATTTGGTAATTGTAAATAAAGCAAATACTTTTTGTCTGTGTTAATTTGTAAAAAGCCAGAGAATCTACTGTGTACTGGTACACCATTTGATATAATTCAATCTGATGAAAGAGGATTAGACGTTGTCGATTATTTTTACAATTGGAGTGAGATGCCTGTGTGTGCACAGAGGGAGGGTTTCCTGTCATAAGACTTTCCTCTCCTCCTTTAGTCTGACATTCTTGTTTTCAGTTTGTACATGTGGATTGGCTGAATGAACAGACTCGATGTGAGGAAGAACTGCAATGTTTCGCTCTCATTTTTAGCTTGCTTAGTATCGAGAAGTTTTCTAGAAGAGTGCTTTTTTTTTACCTGAAATGGCATTTGTGTCTGACCCTCATAAACTGGAGTATTTGCTGCATCGTGGACGGTTGTAAGTGTTGGGAGTGGTTTGTTTGCTGAGCCTAAGGTGAAAAATGAGGAGTTTTGTTGTTGTGTCATTGTTTTATCAGTTAATCATTCTTTTTACTTTGATTTCCTCTCTTTCAGGCTTGAGAGGCTCCAAAGAGTTTTCGGTAAAGTCCAAATGGAGTCAGGCGTCTGTGATGATCAACTCAGTCGCCTGGAGAGTCTGCTCCAGTCGGTAAGATCCTCATTTGGTTTAACAGTCACACACCGCCTACTACGTGCAAAAGTCACAAAGTTACTTCATGTAGTAGGAGCTGTGTCACTCTGTTGAATTCCTTACTTGTCTGAACTTTAGACTTTATGTCATCCTATAATTCGAGTCTTTTGTCTATTTAAAAGTAGCTCCCATTGACAGATAGTCTATCTGTTACAGTGGTCTGGATGGTAGTGTTCATGTTCTTCTTTAGGCTTAAATGTGACAGTGTTATTCTGCATGTTTATAGTCAAAGTCAGGAATGAAACAATGAAAAGCATGACGTCATTCTTGTCTTTTTCTAGGACATCCGTCTTCTGAACGCTGGGAAACCAGCTCAGCACACAGCAGAGGTAGAGAGAGAGCTGGACAAGGCCGAAAACATGATTCGCCTTTTATTCAATGATGTGCAGTTTCTCAAAGATGGGCGCCACCCTCAGGCTGAACAGATGTATCGCAGGTGAGCGTTCTCTCGAGCTGCATTTAAGTGTACTGACAAAAATAAATAATTCAAAGGACCTTCTTTAAACTAAAGGAATTAAATGATAGTTGGAACACAAAACAGAATACTGAGCTAACTAGTGCCTGTGTTCCTAAACTCAGAGTTTACCGCCTGCATGAGCGCCTGGTGAACTTGCGGAGTGATTACAACCTACGGCTGAAATCCACTCTGACTGCCGCCCAAGTCCCTCTGACCTCCCAGCAGACCTCCATGAAAGTGCGGCCAGAGATCGATGATGTGACCTTGCGCTACGTTCAAGACCTGCTGGCGTGGGTGGAGGATAACCAGCGGCGCATCGACTCTGCAGAGTGGGGATCAGATCTGCCCTCATTGGAGTCGCAACTGGGCAGCCACAGAGGCCTGCATCAGACCGTGGAGGACTTTAAGTCCAAGATCGAACGGGCCAAGTCTGATGAGGTACAACAGGGATAGAACTAGAGCACCAAACTTCCCTCTATTCACAAACTGAAATAAGCTCGGTGTGGACGTGTTTTGTCCTGCTTTCATGTCATCTCTTTGACATTTCTTGTATTTTCAAGGGCCAATTATCTCCTGTGAGTAAGGGAGCATACAGAGAGTACCTGGGAAAACTGGACCTTCAGTATGGCAAACTACTGGTAAATATTTTCACATTTGAAACATTTCTTGCAGGTAAAATTCCGATCTTGGAGTAAAGTTTTTCTGAATATTTTGCTCCTGTAGAACTCCTCCAAGTCTCGCTTGAGGAACCTGGATTCCCTCCATGCCTTCATCTCTGCTGCCACAAAGGAACTGATGTGGTTGAATGACAAAGAAGAAGAAGAAGTAAACTTTGACTGGAGTGACAGGAACACCAACATGACGGCTAAGAAGGACAATTATTCAGTTAGTATAGCCGTGCACATTTTAACCCTGATGAAGAGGGTGCAAAGAAATGTGATCATCAAACATTTCCTTTGGGCCTGTTAGGGTCTCATGCGAGAGCTGGAGCTTCGGGAGAAGAAAGTCAACGACATTCAGGCTTTGGGAGACAAGCTTGTCAAGGATGGACATCCTGGCAAGAAGACAGTGGAGGTGAATGAAGCAGTAATTGTGGCTGATGGATTTAGGGAGGAGCTTCTTGCAGAACCATAGTACCTCAGTGGTTTCCTCTTTTTTCTCCACCAGACATTCACAGCTGCACTGCAGACACAGTGGAGTTGGATCCTGCAGCTGTGCTGCTGCATTGAAGGTCATCTTAAAGAGAACACGGCCTACTACCAGGTGTGAAAGAGGGAAATGAATGGATCATAACCTGCAGTTCCTACACCCCTGCTCCAGAAAGGGCATTGATCTCCTTATGTCACATGGCTTTACAGTTCTTTGCGGATGTGAAAGAGGTGCAGGAGAAGATGAACAAAATGCAGGAGAACATGAAAAAGAAATACAGCTGTGATGGCTCCACAACAGCAACACGCTTGGAGGATCTGCTGCAGGATGCTGCGGTGGGTGGGATCTTTCTTGGATTCTGATTATAAACAGATAACTGTCACTGGTTTTATTCTAACATGGCTTTTTTTTGGGCTATAACAGGAGGAAAGGGAGCAGCTAAATGAATTCAAGACTCTGATTACAGCCTTGAACAAGAGAAGCAGATCCATCATTCAGCTGAAGCCCCGAAACCCCACCACCTCCATCAAAGGCAAAATGCCCATTCAGGCCGTCTGTGACTTCAAGCAGCAGGAGGTTAGGGGCCTCAACAAACAACAGTGCCCCTGGAGAAACACTCGATCGGATTGGAGTTCAACAGAAGCTGAATACTCCTCATTTGGTTTGTTCCAGATCACCGTCCACAAAGGGGATGAGTGTGCTCTCCTGAACAACTCTCAGCCCTTCAAGTGGAAGGTCTTGAACCGCTCTGGACACGAGGCGCTGGTCCCTTCAGTTTGCTTCATTGTACCTCCGGTCAACAAGGAGGCTCTGGACAGCGTGTCAAGGTGACTGTAGTCAGCTTTCACACGGATGCCTGACCTGCTCACGTCCTCGGAGTGTCTCAACTTTAACGTGCCTTCCTTCTCTAGTCTGGATGCAGGCCATCAGCAGATGCTGTCCATGTGGCAGATGCTCCATGTAAACATGAGGAGTCTGCTGTCATGGCAGTACCTGACGAAAGACTTCACTCAGATACGGTCTTGGAACATTACTATGGTTGGTTTCAACCCTTTTTCCAAAAAATCTCAAATAAAATGCATAGAAATAATTGAAGGTTTTCAGATTAAAAGAAAACTTGGAGTTCTTGCCAGAATATTCGGATAAATAATCAGCATAACATTTTTTTTTCTTGCCTCCATTCAGTTGAAGACCATGAAACCAGAAGAATACCGGCAAGTCATGAAGAACCTGGAGCTCCACTACCAGGACTTCATGCGCGACAGCCAGGACTCCCAGCAGTTTGGTCCCGATGACCGCATGCAGGTGGAAGGGGAATACAACAGGTGCATCAAGCACTTTGATGAGCTGATTCACTCCATGGAGAAGGGTGAGGATTGACTCTCGAAAGTACCAAGCATCCATAACTTTTCTTAACCAGTTTTAGAATAATCACCTAAGGAGACGTTTCACAGTCTACAATTGTTGGTTGATGTTTCAGGACAAATATTTAAACTCAAAGGTGAGTGGCGAACAGCGAGCCGAAGCTCCAGCTAACCAACAGATGTGTGAACACGCTTCAGACATGAGCAGCACTTTGACTGCATGAAGAGTTTACTGTCAGTCTGCTGTATTGGCATTTCTGCATCAAATCAGAAGCATATTGTTCGGTAGTGATGGAGACTGTGACGCTTCAAACATTTACCGGATTCTTTGGACTATAAGTCGCGCCTTTGGGAGATATTTCTTTAGCAAAATACAGGACAGAGAACAGATATTTTATCGTGAAAGGCAAATCATAATGACAGATAATATAATACTGAAAGTATGCACGCTTCACTACCGTAACACATAGATGCTTAATATAAGCAATTGTTCAGGTAACCAAAGCATAAAGAACATGCTAATGCTAAGTCAACTAAACTTTTTATCTCTTTAAATCACCAAAGATGTTGAATTCTTCATCCTCTGTGTCACTTTGGAGCAATTCCGCCAAGCTCGGCGTTAGACTGACTGGTGCTTCTTCTTCTGTGTAGCAGTCAGTAGCATATACACACATATACACACACACCTACAGCGCCCCCCGGTGGTTGTTGCTATTTATTTAAAGAAAATCACAAGTTGCTCCTGAGTATAGGTCCCACTTCCGGCCAAACTATGCAAAAAATTCCCGACTTATTCTCCCAAAAATTCGATATTTGAAGAACATGCAGTTGTGTTGGCTTGTCTAATAATGTGCTGCACCAAATTGCCAATAACTTTTGATAATTATTTAATTCACTTTATAACAATTTCACTAGACTGCATTTAGCTCCTTGTGTTGTTATAAACCTGTCAATGTTTTTCTTGCCTTTTAGAGCGACCTGATTTTTTCCAAAGTATTAAGCAAAATGCAACGTGGGATTGTGTTTCACAGGTCAGCAGGATGAGACTCTGTGTAAAAACTACATCTCTGAAGTCAAAGAGCTGCGTCTGCGCATCGAGGACTGCGAGGCGCAGACCGTGTCTCGCATGCGCAAACCCCTAGAGAAAGAGCCTCTGAAAGAATGTGACCAGAAGGCCAAGGACCAGAGGGTACTGTTGTTACATCCTGGAGTTTAAATACACACAAGTTTGGGGGGATTATTGCATACATTGTATAAGGAATAAAATGTAAACTGTGTCAACCAGAAGCTGAGCTTCTTTTTCTTACAAGTTTTATCTGTTCTATTTTATTTGTTAGTTTCTGAGACCTCTGGTTTCAAGCTGCTGACTTTGATCTTGCTTTGTTCTTGCAGAGAGTGCAGCTCGAGCTTGAGGGCCTTAAGAAGGACCTGGACAAGGTGTCTGTGAAAACAAATCAGATCTTGAACTCACCTCAGCAACCAGCCTCAGCTCCTTTGCTGCGTTCAGAGCTCGACCTCACCGTGCAGAAGATGGAGCAGACCTACATGCTCTCCTCTGTCTATCTGGAGAAGTAAGACACCAGCTGGGGATTCTAGAAAGAAGAGGCATACATTTGTGAAGCAGCTGGTTTGTTTTTAATGAAGACACTTCATCCTGCAGGCTGAAGACCGTGGAGGTTGTCATTCGTAACACACAGGACGCTGAGGGCGTGCTGAAGCGGTATGAGGACCGTCTGCGGGAGGTTCACACTGTGCCTGGTGACAATAAAGAGGTGGAGAGCTACAGAACTAAACTGAAGGTAAAAACACAACATTCTGCTTCCAAATGCATTTGTCACAGTTGATCAATCATTTTCTCTTTTGGTGACGTTCGGCAGAAAATGCGCGCAGAGGCCGAGGGTGATCAGCCCATCTTCGACTCCTTGGAGGCGGAGGTAAAGAAGGCCTCTGCTGTGAGTGACAAGATGTCCCGCGTGCACAGCGAGCACGACGCCGAGCTGGACCACTACCGCCAGCTGATGAGCGGTCTCCAGGAGCGCTGGAAGGCTGTGTTCACCCAGATGGACCTTCGCCAGCGAGAGCTGGAGCAGCTTGGCCGCCAGTTGAGTTACTATCGCGAGAGCTACGACTGGCTGATCCGCTGGATCGATGACGCCAAGCAGAGGCAGGAGAAGATCCAGGCTGTGCCCATCACCAACAGCAAAGCTCTGAAAGATCAGCTCGCTCAGGAGAAGGTATTTGGAAAGGTTCTTTATAGAAAACACAGTGAACTGGTAGATGTCTAATGTGAACACTTTCTCAACACAGAAACTTCTAGAAGAGATTGAACAGAACAAAGATAAAATCGATGAGTGTGAAAAGTATGCCAAAGCATACATTGACACCATCAAGGTGAGTGTTGAGCAACAACTTTGCATCCATTGTGTGTGCATTGCTGTGTGTGACGGTTTGCCTCTGTGCTAACAGGACTATGAGCTGCAGCTGGTTGCATACAGAGCTCAGGTGGAGCCCCTCGCCTCCCCAGTGAAGAAAACCAAACTGGATTCTGCTTCAGACAACATCATTCAGGAGGTAGATGTTTCAAGCTGGGCTAAATGCCAAGAACAAAACTCTGAGTACTGCTGAAAAAGATGTAAAGATCTGGGGAGACTTTGGATTGTTTGTTTGTTTTTGCCACAGTGATGCCATTAATTATCACAAGTATTATTAAAAATTAGCAATAATGTTTTACCAACAGTGTTTTTGGAGGGCATCAAACAAACAACACTCATCACCAGATAGATTTAGCAAAAGTCAGGTCAAGTCTCTGAATTAGATTCTTTGTGATACTAAAAAGTCACACAATAGTTGTTGTGAAAGTTGAACATTGCGATACTACGTTCACAGCGTGCGTGTGACGCGCTCTCTTGAATGAGCTAAACACACACGCGTTTAGCATACGGCGTTCACACTGGACGGTCGCTATCGATTCTAGTGCTGCCCGCCACCTACAGTGGGAAGAGGCTTGGTGCAAAACGTTGAAGCAGTGCAAATCTCAAGAATCTTCCCCCCAGGCTTTTTCCTTCACAGATCTATTCCAAAATATGAAATACTTGATAATTATGGCCGGACAACAACCGCATTTATCAATTTCTCCCCATGATCAATTTTTATATGGCTTCTTGAAATAAAAGGATGCCAAGTTTGAGTCCTAGTTGTCACAGTTCGACCTGGTTTAACATTTATTCTGGGTTGATCATGTAGAGCCTGAAATCAGTCCTAGAAGGAAGTGTAGCGACGCATGAACCCAAGCGTTTTGAAGGCGGAAAAACTGTCACTTTATATTCAGAATGAAAAGGCAGGTGAAATCAGATGCAAGTTAATTTTTCTGCAAGAAAGAATGGAAGTAACATTTTGAAAACTTGGCGTTCAAAATATTTTTTAAACCATTAATTTAGATTTGAGATTCATCCGAAAAGTCTGAGCGCTGATGTTTCTGAAACTACTGAATATCGAATCTTAAGAAAGTCAAAAGACTGTTGTTTCAAGAAAAACAGTCTTGTTTTCTGTCTTGCAACACAAAAATAATATCAAGAAAGTTTTCCAATAGTAAAATAATTTTAGTTTAGGCAAACATGTCTCAGTGGCTAGAATGTGTTCTTGGTAAGACCATCTTTCTTCCCTCATCACCAGATTTGTTTGTTTGGGGGAAGACATTTTGACTTCCCTCTGTGGGTCTGTTTTTGCAGGATGCGCTGAGAAAACAGTAACATCAGTGAATAATAAAAAATGTAAACAAGTGCAGTTCAGTAGTGAAATGTTTGGGCTTCAGCTTAATCCACTGAAATGTGAAGACCTCATTTAGAGGAAATGGTCTGTTCCTAAATCTCTATTCTATGCTTAATTATTGCATTTTTTACTGCAAAGAATAAATGGATGCTATTAAAAGAAAATAATGTTTACAGTAGTTATTTGGATGGAAAACATGGATTTAAGATCCAGTTTGGTACTGTGTAAATGTGGACTGTAAAGCTAAATCTGATCAATTTGTGGGATTTCTTTCCTTTTTCTGCATCAGTATGTCACTCTGAGGACTCGATACAGTGAGCTGATGACGCTCACCAGTCAGTACATCAAGTTCATCACTGAGACGCAGCGCCGCCTGGAGGAGGAGGAGGTGCGTGACATTTGCCTGAGGGTCCCAAACAAACTACATTCTAACGCAAACTTAACCCAAGCAAACCGTGCAGTCAGCAGACAGACTCCCAGCCGATCACAAACATGCATGCCCGTCTCATGCAAACACAGGCACACATTACACCTAATGTCTGGCTGACCATCACTGGCATGCTGGAGCTGACTCTGCAGCCAGACGAAGCTTCAGGAAGTCTTTTAAAGGGAGAATATCAAAATATAACTGAATGTGATGACTGCAAAAAGATGCGATGCACGTGTTTGGAGTGTGCTCACATTCAAGAAAGTGAGGAATCAAAGAAGATGAGTATTGAAATGACGTCCATCCGTTCCGTGTGTGTTGAACATTTAGAATGAGGGGTTCTTTCTTTCACTCCCTTCACTTTTCATTTCTTTCCCTCTTATTTGTGTTCGGGGTAAACATCGCATCCTTTTTCCCACAGATTTACAGATCCAAATTCTTTTCTAACCTGATGCTGTTTGTGTCCTTGCTTCTTTTAAATGCTTGCCAGTGCTTGTCCATGATGAATGCTTAACTTGTCTGAGCGCTAAAAAGGTAAATGACTCGCTGTAAAGTGTCTTGTTTCATCTTAACATCTGCGTTTCTTCCTAACAGCATTTTGGCCCTTCTTGCATTTTTAATTTTCTGAACTTTTGCAGATATTCTGTAAACTTTATGGCCTCCCTCCTTATTCTAAAAACCTTACTGAGGCTGCAAATGCTCAGCTTATTCAACGCAGTCGGCTTTTCTGATCAACACAGACTGTAACTCACAGTCCTGTCTTGTGTTTTTCACTAACAGTGATTCAAAGAACCCCCGATGCATGGGATGGAATACATTTAGAACTACATTTAGAAAGAAAAAGTAAAAGAATGTTTTTATAAATGTTATGATGGATTCATGAAATGATCCTTCAATCAAGTCTAAAAGGAGAGGGGAGGAATGTTTGTCTCACTGCTGCTAACAGCAGAAGATTCCGTCTTTACGTAGCATTTTAGTCAGCTGTGCAGCTACAGATGCATGTCAGGATTTTCTTGCTGTGTTGTGAAGTGACGTTTTTGTTTCCATGCATTCACTGATTTATTTTCACTTTTCCTAAATTGCCTTGTGATTTTTTTTTTCATTGCATCATGAATTTAACATCACCTTGATGAATGTGCATCTAATTTGCATCGAGTTGTTGATTTCTTCTTTGAGCTAATCACATTATTAACATTACTGAGGTCATACACTACATTCATTTGCTCCTAAACAAGTGTGTTTTGGGCCTGATTACCAAAGTAACAACTGCTGATGCACACACTGTTGTGAGCAAATTGATGTAAAGTATTACCCTTAACCTGTCATGCTTGATTATAATCCTTTCTTTACCATTTGCTTCCACTAATGCAGAAAGCTGCACAGAAACTCAAAGCGGAAGAGCAAAAAAAGATGGCGGACATGCAGGCTGAGTTAGAAAAACAAAAGCGGTTAGCTGAAGCTCACGCAAAGGCCATTGCTAAAGCTGAGAAAGAGGCTCAAGAGCTGCAGCTCAAAATGCAGGAGGAAGTAAGCAGGAGGGAAGTTGCTGCTGTAGATGCAGAAAAGCAGAAGAGCAACGTGGAGTTGGAGCTGCATGAACTCAGGAACCTCTCAGAACAGCAGATCAAGGACAAAGGTCAGCAGGTGGACGAGGCTCTCAAGAGCCGGGCCAAAATCGAGGATGAAATCCACCTCATCCGCATCCAACTCGAGACAACTTTGAAACAAAAGTCTACAGCCGAATCTGAGCTCCAGCAACTTCGCGATAGAGCAGAAGAAGCTGAGAGACTCCGGAAAGCCGCCCAGGAGGAAGCGGAGAAGCTCCGGAGACAAGTTCACGAAGAGTCGCAGAAGAAGCACATCGCAGAGATGGAACTGAAACAGAAATCTGAGGCGGAGAAGGAAGCTGCTCAGCAAAAGCAGAAAGCTCTCGAAGTCCTGGAGGACCTCAAGAGACAAGCCGAGGAGGCTGAGAGGAGAGTCAAACAGGCGGAGATGGAAAAAGAAAAACAGATCATGGTGGCTCACGAAGCAGCCCAGAAGAGTGCAGCTGCCAAGTTACAGAGCAGACACATCTCATTTGTGGAAAAGACCTCAAAGTTGGAGGAATCACTCAAGCAAGAGCACGGTGCAGTCCTCCAGCTCCAACAACAAGCGGCTCAGCTCAAGAAACAACAGGAGGATGCAGAAAACGCCAGAGAGGAGGCAGAGAAGGAGCTTGAGAAGTGGAGGCAGAAAGCCAACGAGGCTCTTCGCCTCAGACTACAAGTGGAGGAAGAAGCACACAAAAAGAGCCTGGCTCAAGAAGAAGCCGAAAAACAGAAGGAGGAAGCAGAGCGAGAAGCTAAGAAGAGAGCCAAAGCTGAGGAGTCTGCCTTGAAGCAGAAGGAAATGGCTGAGAGGGAGCTGGAGAGGCAGCGGAAGCTCGCTGAGAGCACATCCCAGCAGAAGCTCACTGCAGAGCAGGAGCTCATCCGTCTCCGGGCCGAATTTGACAACGCGGAGCAGCAGAGGTGTCTCCTCGAAGATGAACTTTACCGTCTGAAGAATGAAGTCGCTGCAGCCCAGCAACAGAGAAAACAGCTGGAAGATGAACTGGCCAAAGTCAGGAGTGAAATGGATTTGCTTATCCAGATGAAGGCAAATGCAGACAGAGAATCCATGTGCAACACCGAGAAGAGCAAACAGCTGCTGGAAGCTGAAGCTGCCAAAATGAGGGACCTGGCCGAAGAGGCCAGCAAGCTCCGAGCCATCTCAGAGGAGGCCAAGCATCAGCGGCAAATCGCAGAGGAAGAAGCAGCTCGTCAGAGAGCCGAGGCGGAGAGGATTCTCAAAGAAAAGCTTGCTGCCATCAGCGAAGCCACTCGCCAAAAAACCGAGGCCGAGATTGCCTTGAAAGAGAAGGAGGCAGAAAACGAGAGACTCCGTCGGCAGGCAGAGGACGAGGCTTACCAGAGGAAAGCCCTGGAGGACCAAGCCAACCAGCACAAACAGGACATTGAAGCAAGGATAGTTCAACTCAAAAAGTCCTCTGAGGATGAAATGGAAAGGCAAAGGGCGTTAGTAGACGAAACGCTGAAGCAAAGACGGGCTGTTGAAGAGGAGATCCGAATACTTAAGCTCAACTTTGAAAAGGCCTCATCTGGAAAACTTGATCTAGAGCTGGAGCTGAACAAGCTGAAGAATATTGCGGAGGAAACTCAACAAAGCAAGCTCCGAGCAGAAGAGGAAGCTGAAAAGCTGAGGAAGCTTGCCCTCGAGGAGGAGAAGAGAAGGAGGGATGCTGAGGAAAAAGTCAAGAAGATTGCTGCTGCAGAAGAGGAGGCCGCCAGACAGCGCAAAGCCGCCCAAGAGGAGCTGGAACGGCTGAAAAAAAGAGCAGAGGAAGCCAAAATACAGAAAGAAGAGGCAGACAAAGAAGCAGAGAGGCAGATCGTTGCAGCCCAGCAGGCAGCTCTGAAGTGCAATGCAGCTGAGGTACAGGTACAGAGCGTCCTTGCTCAGCAGAAGGAGGATAGCATCACGCAAAAGAAGCTGAAAGAAGAGTACGACAAAGCCAAGAAGCTGGCCATCCAGGCAGAGGCCGCTAAGCAGAAGGCTGAAAGAGAGGCAGCTCTCCTTCGTCAACAAGCAGAGGACGCAGAGCGGCAGAAAGCTGCTGCCGAGCAAGAAGCTGCAAACCAAGCCAAGGCTCAGGAGGACGCAGAGCGGCTGAGGAAGGAGGCCGAGTTTGAGGCCGCCAGGCGAGCACAGGCGGAAGCCGCAGCCCTCAAGCAGAAGCAGCAAGCTGACACCGAAATGGCAAAGCACAAAAAGTTAGCCGAGCAAACCCTGAAACAGAAGTTCCAAGTGGAGCAGGAGCTCACCAAAGTTAGGCTTCAGCTGGATGAAACAGACAAGCAGAAGTCCCTCCTGGACGGGGAGCTGCACCGGCTGAAGGATGAGGTGGACGACGCCGTCAAACAGAAGACCCAGGTGGAGGAGGAGCTTTTTAAAGTCAAGGTCCAGATGGAGGAGTTGGTCAAACTAAAAATGAGAATAGAGGAGGAAAACCAGCGACTCATCTTAGATAACAAAAACAACACGCAGAGGTGTTTTGCTAGTGAGGCAGAGAATTTGAAAAAACTGGCAGAGGAAGCTGCCATACTAAGTGTTGAGGCCCAAGAGGCGGCACGCCTGAGGCAGATAGCCGAAGAGGACCTCAACCAGCAGCGAGCGCTTGCAGACAAAATCCTCAAAGAGAAAATGCAAGCAATCCAGGAAGCATCCAGACTCCGAGCTGAGGCAGAGATGCTCCAGAGACAGAAAGAGCTGGCTCAGGAACAAGCACAAAAGCTTCTGGAGGATAAGCAGCAAATGCAGCAGCGCCTGGAGGAGGAAACGGAGGAATACCACCGCTCACTACAAGCAGAGAGGAAGAGGCAACTAGAAATCACAACTGAAGCAGAAAAACTCAAGCTCCAGGTTTCTCAGCTTAGCGAAGCCCAGGCTAAAGCCGAAGACGAGGCCAAAAAGTTCAAGAAACAGGCAGATGCAGTGGCTGCCCGTCTTCATGAAACGGAAATTGCAACCAAAGAAAAACTGACTGTGGTTCAAAGACTGGAATTCGAGAGACTAAATTCCAGCAAAGAGGCCGATGATTTACGCAAAGCTATCACAGACCTAGAGAGTGAGAAGGCTAGACTGAAACAGGAGGCTGAGGAACTTCAAAATAAGTCCAAAGAGGTATTGTGTCCAAAATGGCATAGCAGAGCAGCTCATGTCATTGTTAACTCGAAGGACTAACACTTCTCTTAAACATTTCTCTATTTCTTTCTTTGATTTTTACTAATCATGAATCTGTATTTTTAATTTTAAATATTTTACTTTTCTTACAGTGCACTGTGCTCATGCTCATCGTCTCCCTGAATGGTTTTTTTTTTTTCGCTTTAAGTTTCTACCCGTCCAAATCCCCTATGAATTGAGTAGAATCCTGACCCAGTAGCATATAAACCATTATAATAAATATATTTGTTCCTTTACATTAAAGTGGTACCATAAAGTATTTAGGGTCCTAAAAACTTTAAATGACACAGTTGTTTGCTGAACAAGCACAAAGTACCCTCTGACTACCTAATGCCTTACAGTTTACACAAAGTTCCATCATAGTTTGTAAAATTTCCATCGGTTAAACTGACCTCCATTTTTATTGACCAACTCAATAAAACACAGGATTATCCGGCAAACGGGCAAACAGGTTAAAGTAAATCTCAGTGTTTTTTATCTTTATCGTTCCATTATTACAATGTAACACGACATTTTGACAAAAGATCTAAGACCTGCAGCGCAGTCATACGATGGGCTGAAAGACTGTTACTTTTTACTTTTCTGAAACAATCTGGTTTGAGGTTAAAAGACCGTCCAAATGCAAAAGAAAGTTCAGAATAGTCATATCTCTTCGCCCTAGACTGTATTTGTGATACTGAGATGGACTTTAGAACGTCCTAACATGACCTATATTAATGAAGCCTTTGCCATTAATTGTTCCCAGGTTTTACAAGGCCGTCACTGCCTTTATCTCCACCTTAAGTCAAATAAAGATTGTCTACACCAGGGCTCTTCTATGGGTCTTCTCACACCAAAAGACCCATATGTTCCAGTTTCTTAGGAGCAGGACCAAGCACAGGCCGCAAAGTCCCACATCTTAACATTTAGAAAAAAAGAAAATCAACTAAGATCCTCCTGCAGCCGCAGATGTTTTGCAGTTATGTACTTTTAAGGACTTTGCCTCTTAACACCAACTAGACACGGTTGAGCAGCTGAAGATGAGAGTTGGTGTTCAAACATATTCTTGTAAAAATTATACATTTATCCATCATTTTGCTTCTGCAATTTGGAGGAGCAGTCAGGAGTGGTTTAATTTTTTTATTTATATTATCAATAAAAGATGATGTCAGTTTAAAGATCTAAACATAAATCCAAAAGAAAATTGAGTCATATTGTTATCATTTTTCTTCAAAGCCAAAAAGTCAGAAAGGAGGAATAAAAGACCCTCATGTGGTTCCACGGCCTCAGGCTGCAGACCCCTGTTCTAGAAAAGCCAGAGACTATTCTAGTATTTTTTATAATATAAGATTTTATCAGACTGATAAAATTCTGACCAAGGGAACAGTTTGGTTGCTCAGCTCTCAACTCATTGATATTTGGATAATTAACAATTTTACTTAAGATTCAAAGTCCAGGTATGTAAAGTGAAGACTAATTTCTGGCGAGTTGAGGCGCCGCATTGTCGTTTTTTTCTTCAAACTTAATATTCTGCTTAACAGTCGTCACTCGAAGAAAAACATAAGCAACAATGTTGAAATCCAATTTTGTCCTTTTTTTATATATTTAAACGTGACTCCTAGTTTAAATGCAGTCTGCATTGTTAAAAAAGTCATGTTTGTTTTTACACCAGACTTACATTTTGCCAGAAGACATCGTTAAGTATTTTCCTGGTCATCATTAATCTCCATTAAAAATGCAAAATACAGAAGTGGTTTTTGTTCATGTGTGTGTGCATAGCAGAGTGCATTGTACAGCTACTTTTTCCTAAAAGTTTTGTCGAGAAAATACATGAAAATTGAAGTAAGAGTGAATGACTGTTGTCACTTCTGCAAGTAACTGCTAACTAATTTGTTTTTCTTCTCCTGTCAGATGGCTGATGCTCAGCAGAAACAAATGGAGCATGAGAAGACGATGCTTCAACAGACATTCCTGACCGAAAAAGAGATGCTGTTACGGAAAGAGAAGCAAATTGAAGATGAGAAAAGGAGACTGGAGAGCCAGTTTGAAGAAGAAGTCAGAAAGGCAAAGGCTCTCAAAGATGAGCAGGAACGGCAGAAACAGCTGATGGAGGAGGAGAAGAGGAAACTCCAGGCTAACATGAATGCAGCCCTTAGTAAACAAAAAGAGGCGGAGCAGGAAATGCTGAACAGGCAAAAGGAAATGCAGGAGCTGGAGAGGAAGAGACTAGAGCAGGAAAGGGTCCTTGCTGAGGAGAATCAGAAATTGCGTGAGAAGCTACACCAACTTGAGGAAGCCCAGAAAGTCCCAGACAAAGAAGTGATCGTTGCTGAGACAACAAAGACAGTTTACAATGGTCAAAACGCTGGTGACATGGTAGATGGTTTAGACAAGAAACAAGATCCATTATCTTTTGATGGCATCCGGGATAAAGTGCCTGCAAGTAGACTTTATGAAGTTGGTCTTTTACCCAAGAAAGACTTTGAAAAGCTAAAAAATGGCAAAACCACTGTACAGGAGCTTGGTGAGACAGAACATCTGAAGAGAATTCTTAAGGGAAAGTATGCTGTTGCTGGTATTTTGACCCCCACTAATCAAAAGATGTCAATCTATCAAGCATCAAAAGAGAAGAAGATTACACCTGGAACAGCCCTAATCCTTCTTGAGGCACAGGCTGCCACCGGTTATATTTTAGACCCCATTAAGAATCAGAAACTCTCAGTGAATGAGGCTGTCAAGGAAGGCGTGATTGGACCTGAACTACACAACAAAATGCTCTCAGCTGAGAGGGCTGTCATTGGCTACAAGGATCCATACACCGGAGGAAAAATCTCAGTTTTTGAAGCGATGAAGAAGGGGCTGATTGAACATGACCATGCCATTAGAATCCTTGAGGCCCAGCTTGCTACTGGTGGCATCATTGACCCCATCAACAGTCACCGCGTACCCAATGCAACAGCCTGCAAACAAGGACAGTATGATGCAGAGATAAATAAGATCATGGAGAGTCCTTCAGATGACACAAAAGGATATTTTGACCCTAGCACTCAGGAGCCCTTGACTTATTCTGAACTAATTGCAAGATGCACCACAGACCCTCAGACCGGTCTGTTACTACTGCCAATCACAGACAAAGCTGCTCAGTGCTCCAGTATATACACAGAAGAAGAGACCAAAGATGTTTTCAGTAAAACTACAGTCTCTGTACCATTTGGGAGATTCAAAGGAAAAACTGTGACAATATGGGAGATAATAAACTCTGAGTACTTTACTGAAGATCAGAAAAAGGACCTCCTCCGTCAGTACAGGACTGGCAAAATCACAATTGAAAAGATCATCAAAATTGTGATAACTGTGACTGAAGAGAAAGAGAAAAAGAACGAAATCACCTTTGATGGCCTTCGAGGACCTGTTCCTGCCAGCGAGCTTCTAGAATCTGCAATCATTGATAAAGATCTATACAACAAATTGAATAAGGGAAATATAACCGTCAAAGAAGTGTCTGAAATGGGCCCAGTGAGTAAAGCACTGAAGGGTACAAACTGCATTGCAGGAGTAATCATCGACTCATCCAAGGAAATAATGTCCTTCTATCAAGCTATGAAGAAGAAAATGATGAGACCTGAGCTTGCCTTGAAAATGCTTGAAGCACAAGCAGGAACAGGCTATATGGTCGACCCTGTTCAAAACAAGAAGTACACAGTTGATGAAGCTGTCAAAGCAGCTGTTGTTGGTCCTGAATTACATGAAAAGCTCCTGTCAGCTGAGAGAGCTGTTACAGGTTACAAAGATCCCTACACTGGAAAAGCTGTATCTCTTTTCCAAGCAATGAGAAAAGATCTCATTCCTAAAGAACAAGGAATAAGACTGCTTGATGCTCAAATGACCACTGGTGGTATAATTGACCCAGAGAAGAGCCATCGTATTCCTCATGATGTGGCTTGCAAAAGAAATTATTTTGATGATGAAATGAAACATTCACTTGGCAGCCCAACTGATGACACCAAATGTTTCTTTGACCCAAACACAAAAGAGAAAGTCACCTACGCACAGCTCTTCCAGAGATGTCTTACCGACAAGAAAAGTGGTCTACAACTTCTTCCTTTGTCAGATGAAGCAATCAATAACAAAGAGGAAGCAACATACACTGAAGCCCAAACAAAAGAGGCAATGACTCAGGCAACTGTGGAACTTGAGTCTGGACCATTTAAGGGCAGAAAAATGACCCTCTGGGAAATCATAAACTCAGAATATTTCACTGAGGAGCAAAGGCTTGACTTGCTAAGACAGTTTCGGTCTGGAAAGCTTACAATTGAAAAGATCATCAAAATTATTATCACAGTTGTGAATGAGAAAGAGGCCAAGAAACGGGAGGAGTCCAGTTTTAAGGGACTTAGAGCTCTTGTACCAGCAGACTCTCTGTATGATTCCAAAATCATAGATAAACCAACATTTGATCGCCTTCAACAAGGCAAAACAACACCTAAACAGGTCAGTGAGAATCCCAAAGTCAGCAGTTACCTTCAGGGAACAGAGTGCATTGCTGGTATTTACCTTGAACCAACTAAAGAGAAAACTAGCATTTATCAAGCAATGAAGAAAAAGCTCATCAGACACAACACAGGCATTTCATTGCTTGAGGCCCAAGCAGCAACTGGGTTTATTGTAGATCCAGTGAAAAATCAATGTCTAACAGTAGATGAGGCAGTAAAAGCTGGCCTTGTTGGTCCTGAGCTGCATGAAAAACTTCTCTCTGCAGAAAAAGCTGTCACTGGTTACAAGGATCCATTTACAGGACAGAAAATCTCCCTCTTTGAAGCAATGCAAAAAGATCTCATTCTTAGACAACATGCCATTCCCCTCCTAGAAGCGCAGATGGTCTGTGGAGGAATTATTGACCCTGTAAACAGTCATCGTGTACCCATTGATGTTGCATGTCAGAAAAACCTTTTCAGCAGAGAAACCGCTAAGACCTTATCTGAGCCGTCAGAAGAAAACAAGGCTTTCTCAGATCCACAAACTGATGAAAATGTAACCTACAAGCAGCTCAAAGACAAGTGCCAGAAAGACAAAGATACAGGTCTGTACATACTTCCACTTTCCAAGCCCCAATCTCCAACTGTCGTAGAGAAGACATACCTCTATACAGAAGAACAAATACAAAGTGATCTGGCCAATACTCAAATTGACATTCCAATTGAAGGCCTTTCTGACAAACCAATGAATCTCTGGGATGTTGTGAACTCAAATTTACTCCCAGAGCAGGAGAGGCAAAGACTCATGGATGAATACCGCTCAGGTAAAATCACTAAAGAGCGAATGATCATCATTATTATTGAGATAATGGAACAAAGGGAGATCACCCGAAATGACAGCCCACAGACATATCAGTTTATAAGACGAAAGATAACGATCGAAGAGCTCTACAACGCACGCATTATCGACCTGGAGACATACAACCTCCTTAAACAGGGAAAGAGGAACATCCTTGACATCATGGAGATGACCAGTGTAAAACAGTATCTTTATGGGACAGGCTGTGTTGCTGGAGTCACAACAGACTTGAGTTCAAGGATAAGCATATACCAGGCAATGAAAAGAGGTTTCCTTAAACCAGAAATAGGTCTTAGCCTCCTTGAAGCACAAGCAGCAACAGGATTTATTATTGACCCAATTAAGAATGAGACGCTGACTGTGGATGAAGCTGTTCGCAAGGGTGTCGTTGGACCTGAGATTCATGACAAACTTCTTTCAGCTGAAAGAGCTGTCACAGGTTACAAAGATCCATATAGTGGCAAGGTCATCTCACTCTTCCAAGCAATGAAGAAGGATCTTGTTCCTGAAGACTATGCCATGAAAATGCTGGAGGCACAAAACGCTACCGGTGGAATAATTGATCCAGAATTCCAGTTCCACTTACCTGCAGACATTGCCTTACAAAGAGGTTATATCAATAAGGAGACAAATGAGAAGTTGACTGATGACATTAAAGGATTTGTTGATCCTGTCACAGATGAAAAATTGTCCTATGCAGAATTGCTCAAGAGATGCAAACTAGACGGTGGATTGCGCTTACTCCCTTTAGGAGACAAGAGACTGACATTTAAAGGTTTAAGAAAACAGATCACAATGGAGGAGTTGATTCGCTCACAAATCATTGACCAACAGACTGTTATCGATTTAAATGAAGGCCTCCTTTCAGTGGAAGAGGTTAGCAACAGACTTTCAAGGTATCTCCAGGGAACGGGTTGCATTGCTGGTGTATTTTTGGAGACTACAAAAGAACGGTTATCAATATACCAGGCCATGAAGAGGAACATGATTAGGCCAGGCACTGCTTTTGAACTTCTTGAGGCCCAGGCAGCTACTGGATATGTAATAGATCCAATCAAGAATCTTAAGCTGACTGTCAATGAAGCAGTAAAGATGGGAATAGTAGGACCAGAGTTTAAAGACAAACTTCTCTCTGCTGAAAGGGCAGTGACCGGATATAGAGACCCTTATTCAGGTAAAACAATATCATTGTTTCAGGCCATGAAAAAGGGTCTTATCTTGAAAGATCATGGTATCCGTCTACTTGAAGCCCAGATTGCCACAGGTGGAATCATTGACCCTGAAGAAAGTCATCGACTTCCTGTTGAGGTGGCTTACAATCGTGGATTCTTTGATGAGGAAATGAACGAAATCCTGTCAGATCCATCTGATGACACCAAAGGGTTCTTTGATCCCAACACTGAAGAAAATCTGACCTACCTTCAGCTGATGGAGAGGTGTATCAGTGATGCTGATACTGGCCTGGTGCTCCTTTTACTAAAACAAAAAAGTCGGGAAAGGAAAACCTCCTCAAAATCTTCAGTTCGCAAACGCAGAGTTGTCATTGTAGATCCAGAGACAGGCAAAGAAATGACTGTCTATGAGGCCTACAGAAATGGTCTAATTGACCACCAAACCTATCTGGAACTTTCTGAGCAGGAATGTGAATGGGAAGAAATCACAATGACCTCTTCTGATGGCTCTGTTAAGTCCCTAATTATTGACAGAAAGTCAGGCAGACAATATGATGTGGATGACGCTCTTTCACGTGGACTCATTGACCAGCATGCCCTTAATACTTACAGAGCTGGAAACCTGTCCATCACAGAGTTTGCTGACATGCTTTCTGGAAGCATGGGTGGTTTCCGTTCACGCTCTTCCTCATTTGGCTCAACCACAGGTTCCTCCTACTCCTCTGCCATGAGCCCCATACCCTCTTTGAAACCACCTGCAGTCATTTGGAATGACCCGACGGAGGTGACAGTTCCCATAGCAGGAATATTGGATATAGACACACTAGAGAAAGTTTCTGTCACAGAGGCAATGCACAGAAACCTTGTTGATAACATCACTGGCCAACGATTGTTAGAGGCTCAAGCCTGTACAGGAGGTATAATTGACCCCAATAGTGGAGAAAGATTCTCGGTTTCTGAAGCCACAGAAAAAGGCTTGGTGGATAAAGTTATGGTTGATCGCCTTAACCTTGCTCAGAAGGCTTTTAATGGATTTGAAGACCCAAGGACTAAAGTAAAGATGTCTGCTTCCCAGGCCCTAAAGAAGGGCTGGCTGTATTACGAAGCTGGCCAGCGTTTCCTTGAGATTCAGTATTTGACAGGTGGACTTATTGAGCCTGAGCTCGAGGGCAGGGTGCCCTTAGATGAGTCTATCAGAAAGGGAACCATCGATGCCCGTACTGCCCAGAAACTAAGAGATGTCAGTGCATATTCAAAATATCTTACATGTCCAAAGACCAAACTGAAAATCTCATTCAAAGATGCCATGGACAAAAGCATGGTTGAGGAAGGGTCTGGCCTTAGGCTCCTGGAAGCCTCTTCACAGTCTACCAAAGGCCTTTACAGTCCCTACAATGCTAGTGGCTCTGGATCTGCTTATGGTTCTAGAAGTGGCTCAAGGACTGGATCCAGAACGGGGTCCAGAAGAGGCAGCTTTGACGCTGGCTCAGGCTTTAGCATGAACTTGGCATCCTCCACATTCACATCCTCATCCAGCTACACCCGCAGATTCTGATTTCCTAATCTTCTTGATAAGTTGTAACTGAGAATCAACAGTCCCTGTGCACTTTGAAATTGCATTTGTAACAGAGAAATATTCAAATAACAAAGAAAATATTTATTTATTACTATTTGCATGTCCTTACGACAAGAATTATGTAGGCCACGTTTTTTTTTTCAACTTTCTGCTTTTTTGATAACTTTTGCATTTTACATAGACATAGAAAGATTTTGTGGGATATATCAAAAATAATTTTTCTCTTGTACAAATTATAAGAGAAAGCACGATTTCTTGCAGTTTTTAAGTGATTTTTTTTAATACAAAGTGCTTTTAAAAACTAATAGATACTTTATGTTGTTGAATTAAGTTTGTTTTGTTTTATAACATTTAGAATGCATCAGTGATGACATTTTAAATGTCTTTAAATTAGATATTAAGATGCCTCCAAAATCCCTGAATGTTTTTTAAAGAAAAAAGTTTTTTTTTAACATTACCTTGGTAACATTACTTTGATCCCAGTAAATTTTAGCATGCATTAACTATGTAAGTTACCACAAAGTGAAACAGTGACAGAAAGCAACGGTCAAAGGAAGTGCCAAAGTGAAACGTTTTTATATTAGAAGTTTGATATCTCATTAATCATGATTATTTTTATTGAGTGGAGAAGCTAAATGTTTTGCTCTCAATATATTGGATTGGTCACATTACCTGTCAATCAAGTCTCCCTTGCTAAATCCCAAGATGATGTCAGACTCCATCCTGCTCCCACCACAGACCTGCTGCCTGCTGTTAATTTCATTATTGTAAGTTAAAATCTTCATTTATCATTTTTATGTTTGCCGTCTTCTATTATCTTTCATTTTCGTTTCACCTCTGAGTTCACCGTAACCTCCCTCATCTTGCTGTTTTGCCTGCTCACATGCTGTGTCCCCCAACAAGCAATACATAATTCCAATGTGCTGTCGTCTTTCTTGGTTTGATTTTTATAGGTGCCTCGGACACACCAACATGCAAACTCAGATACTCAGCTTGCCGGAGCACATCTTCCCTCCTCCATGGATGGATTTTTAAGTCCAAGTCTTCCTTGTGCAGGCAAACAGGTACATTGCACACCTGTCTCAAAAGACATTATTTCTGTGTACAAGTTAAAAACCCATTGGTTTGATCAAGATGAGCTGTACACATGTATTTAATTTTCCTCTTTTTCCCCCTCTGCACTGCATTGTTTGTTGTTGCTTTGTTTCATAGTTATTTTCATTTGTTTCTAGATCGGCATTTGAGTCTGTCCTTTCATTGTGCATCACTGAGAAAAGCTGAGGCCAATTCAACATCATCTTGGGATGACCACCTTCCTTTCAGTTGCTTCTGTCATCATTATTCATTACTTGAATAATATTTTTTAATATTTATACAATATTTGATTTCTACGCATCGACAAAAGTGTATCAGTCTTGCATTCTATATATATATATATATATATATATATATATTACACCAGCCCCATTTTCTCCATTGTTTTATCCTCCAAATTTCCTTTTACAGCTGATCGTTTTTGTTTTTCATACCTGTACACCTATAAAATGTTTGCATCGTGTTTTTGTTATTGCTAAGTTGACTTTCTGCATGTTTTCTTATTTTGCATTAATATGGAGGGACACTTGATGTGAAATGAAATTCATTTAACTTAAGCAGCAACTGTTTGGTTTTCTTTTTGGCTGAAATGTTATATTTGACAAGGATTCTGTTGTATATGAACATAACACTATGCTGTAAATAAATATGCTCAGAAGAGACACTCTTGTCACTCATGCATCAGAATTCATGTCAAGATTGAATGATTGGCCCGTGGATTGCTTTCACGCTTGTTTGACGTAGCTTTTAAAATAAAGTCACAACCATCTCATTTTTGGACAAAAGAACAGTCCCCTGTGTGCGCCAGCATCTACACTACAAAGATAAAATAAAAAGTATGAAGAGCCATTAGTAAAACTCCTGATTACATTTTTTTATCAATGGCTTTTATGACCAACACAGCTGGCTGACTTTCCTATTGAGCAAGTAGCTATTATCTATTTTTCTTTTTTTATTAAAGCTAAAAATGTTGTAACTAATAAAAATGAAGACCAAAAAAACTATTTGTTCACAGAAATCACCTTTCTAGTTAGGGCTTTAACCCAGACTGTTCTCAGTCTCAGTAATGATAGTAATTCCAAAATAATTTACTTTTGAAATGATTTAAAAATAAAAGTGAAAGTATTATTTGGTTAGGTATGTTTCTTGACTTTAGCTTAGCACATATTCATAATGTGGCCACCACCACAGAACCTAGTGTTCCGGTGAAGAGCACCGGAATGATAAGATGCTTCATTTGGACTCATTTCATTTGGGAAAACAAAGAAAAGCATCCTGGGAGTTGTGAGTTTTCAGACACATTCCATAAAGTTTTAGGTTCACCCAAATATAACTTTATTGCTCAGTAGTTCTATTGTGTCAAAATAAATAACTCCTGCACTAGCACATTTGCTCTTTCAGATTTGATTTTATTGCAGCTTTGGTCTTGAATAAAGTCCATTAGTGCGTGTTTACTGTCACGTGAGGTGCAGATAGATGAATGAAAACATCTGACTAGAAAAGCAGCAGCTGACCACACGAGGGCAGTGATGCGCTGACCTCTGTCACCCATCACCATCAGGAGGTTTGAAATAAATAGAAAAACAGGCAGGTGGGGGGGATTCCCAACATATAAATCTTAATGATTGATTTTTTTCTGTTCTATTTTTTTGTTTGTTTTTGTTTTTAACCAATGTTGAGAAAGTCCAGCATCCATACAGACTCAGACATAGTGTCTTCGTGGCAGACACACAAATATTTTGCTCTGTGTGTCAACATTAGCCACTAGGTTTGACGGAGGAGCATGTTCCCAAAAGCAGCGGGACTTCAACTTCCCTCAATTCTTCCCTCAGTTCGCTCGATTATGATCCCACTCTTTCCATCCTGGCTGGAGGTAGTGAGGTAGGAGCTAAGAAACAGAAGCCGACTCTTATTATGTGTGCATGTGCTGTAGATCTGCAGCCAATTCAGGTAAAAACAAACAAACAGAAAACTGTTCCCTGACTGTTTCTTACAGGATAAAGACGGTGTTTTGAATGGATTTCCAGCACTTGCTGTACAAGATCAGAAACATGGGTATGCTTGCACTAAAAATATGTTCAGCCAAAAGCAAATCTATATCTCTGCTCATCAAACAGTTCAACAGAGTAGAATAATGGCTTTTCTGGTCTTATAACACGACAGTTTGGTTATGTTTATCAGCTCTGAGAGCAGTGTAGCATTCTCCACTTACAATGGGGCAAAAAAGTATTCAGTCAGCCACCAATGGTGCAAGTTTTCTCAATTAAAAAGATGAGAGAGGCCTGTAACTTTTATAATAGGTAAACCACAACTATGAGAAACAAAATGAGAAAAAAAATCCAGAAAATCACATTGTCTCATTTTTAAAGAATGTATTTGTAGATTATGGTGAAAAATAAGTATTTGGTCAAAGACAAGAGTTCAAATCAATACCTTGTTAAATAGCCTTTGTTGACAATAACAGACTTCAAAGGCTTTTGGAAGTGCTGTTTTTGCTCCATGCAGATCTCCTCTAGAGCAGCGATGTTTCATAGACATATATATATATATATATATGCTAATATAGTTCATGCTAATAATGTCATTAATTGTGAACATTGTAGACATTTTTATGACGTCTTTATTTTCCATATAAATGCATTTTTGACGTGTCTTTTCTGTTGTTTAGTTGGTGTTCAATATTTGACATAAAGACAGCAGGTGATGCAGGAAAACAGCTGCACTTTATGAGATCATAAATAAACAATAGATCATTTGTTTATGACTTAATTGAGGTTTTTGGAGGATTTCGGCTGTTGGTGTTGCACAGAATTAGGGAAATGCTAAATATGTTTGGAGTAATCCCACTGATGAGTTCTACGATCTAGTTTTTTATGTTTTATGAGACCTAAAAATGATATTTACAATGACAGGTTTTTAAATTCATCCAATCCCTCTGATCCGTTTCACAAAGACACACTCAGGACGTCACACACCAAGAAATGAACTTAGTGCTAAAATGATGCAGGAGTACAGCTCTAAAAAATGATAAAAGAACAAATAAAACAGAAATATTTGATTTATTATTTTTTATTAATATTTCCAGGCTGTGTTTGTTATGTTCTGCAGCATGTTCATATTTGTATCATTTTGACAGAATATATTTTTATGGAGAGAAAATAAGATATGTTATTTAAAGTTTTACTTGAGTTATTCTGGATTAATGTTCCTGTCTGGTTTTATTCATATTTATGTTCAAAAAGTTCAGTTTAAGGGTTTAAAAGTTTAGCTTTAGCGTGTTCAGTAAATGCTTATCTTGTTCGGCCCGAAACCTAAACCGTGTTTTGGATTTAGGCCCCCTGTGCGACTGAGTTTGACCCCCCTGTAATATAAGTTTATAAAATTCGTGCATTTTTGTGTCAGTTCAATCAATCAATCTTTATTTGTAAAGCTCTTTCACATCTACCAGAGATCCAAAGAGATCCAGCTGCACCGGTAGGAAAAATACAAGTGAAAATTAGTCCGGCCAAAGGAAAATAGGGAAGGATGTCGTCACACTGTGAGTGCGCGGGGGGGGACGGACCGCCACTGGTGTAAGGAAAAGTCTAGTTGAAACGGAAGGTAGGTCATTTGTCGTTCTGTGATTGGCTGAGAGGTGGGATCACCTTAACATGAACGAACAAGAAAGCGCACCAGAAAAAATAATTTCATTATTTTAGGAAGAGTCATAAACTCATTCTAAAGTATGTTCTGAATGACTGTACTTCCATTTAACACCCACTTCCTGGTTTGAACTTCCTATAGTCTTCAGCCAATTGTGGGGTGAAAAGTTGTCTGCTTCCTTCTCAACAAAACTCTTTTCTTTTTCACTTTTTTTCGTCTTTTATACAAATTAGAAAATATTCTCTACAAAAATTCAACCAAACATGGCTTAATATAAAATATTTAAAAAACAGTTTTACGTAATTACAATTAGAAAAAAAATATTTTAAATAAAAGAATGATAATAACTTATAAAAAGAACAATAACTAAAATATTTAAATCCAAATACTTATTTCCACCATAATTTATAAATAAATTCTTTAAAAATCAGACAATGATTGGATTTTTTCATTTCTCAGTCTGTCCCTCATAGTTGAGGTTTACCTATGATGAAAATTACAGGCCTATCTAATCTTTTGAAGTGGGAAAACTTGCACAATTGGTTGCTGATAAATACTTTTCTGCCCCACTGCAAGTACAAATTTTAGCTCAAATTTGCATTTCTGACTATTTCTTTGTTGAAATTCTTGTGGATTAGGAGCAGACGAAAAGTTGCAGTTTAAAAACATCTTATTTGTGATGAAGAAAATTCGCTGCCTGATAAAGTTTTCTTGATTTTGGCTAAAGACTTCATAATCAAAAGGCCACTGAGAACGCTTTTAAAATGGATCAGAAGATGATTGGAGTGGGTTTGACTGTAATATGAGGGAAGCCTTGACATTTTGTTAAGTGGACTGATGAAACAAGACCCAACCTTCCAAACAGGAACCATGAAACCACCAAGGCCAAGCCCTAGAAGGTTTTAGAGAAGCTCTCTGAACATTTCAAATGACGAGGAGCTTTGCAAAATGTTGATGTTTTCTTAAGCAGTTTTTGACAGAAAATTTGGATTTGTGTGCTGATGAATAAACACAAAAAACTTTTCAAAGTTTGAGGTTATTCAAAGAACCTGCTCTATATATTTGATAGTAATATTTTAGTTGTTTGCTGCAACTTTTGGTTTGTTTTTCAACTCCACTTTACCACAAAGGATTGGTGGGGTTTCAAATTTGAACTGCACCTGGCTGGTGTTTCTTGTCTCCTTATAGTCCTAAATATTTTTCTGTTTTTAAGTTACGTGAGTCAGGAGTGAAAGGATTGCAGGACTGTTTTTATGAAAACTGGTAACCTTCCGTAGCTGTCTGGTGATGACTCTGATGTGTCATTTTGTGCATCATTTATGTAAACCCGGAGAAGTTTGTGTTGGCTGCTAAGGAGCCTTCTGCTAAACAATTGGTTAAGAATTCAAATTCCAGTTTTGACAAGCATTGTGCCCTTGGGAAAGGCATTTAACCCCACATTCCCTTCAATTCAACATCTTGTTTTGGATTCAAATTTCTGCTTAATCCCAATATTTCAGGCTAGAGGTATGCACACTTCTTAGCTATTGTTGCTCTGCATTGGAATAAAAACAATGCAATTTATGTGGCACAGTTATTGGGAATTTGTCAGCTTTTGACACTGATTCGCTCTTGTTGCTTTCAGAGGAGAAGCAGAGGAGCTGAGCCAATGGCAGTGTGAGTTCAGAGGTCAAATCCGAGCTCTGCGGCAGTGGCTGTCGTGTATGGAGTTGAGGCTGCCTCCTTTGGATTCCCCGGTTGGTGACGTCCACTGTCTGCCTGCACACTTTTTCCTGTCGCTTTATTTTCAGTTCCATCCCAAGACTCAGTCACAGCATCTGCAGCCTTTGGTTTTGCTGGCAGTCCACATTCATACACTTCTATCTATCTTTCTGCATGAAAACTGTGCTGAAGAATGTGTTTGGACTATTCCAACAGAACACGGTAACTGGACCTCTGACTCCTTTTGGTCTTCCGTAAACACTTTAGGAAGATACAACATTTTTCTCCGTTTTTTTGGACGGGTGGCCCTCATCAGCCCCTGCAGGGAACCTTTTTTAGACCACAGGGGGACAGAGAGGCTTGGGAATGGGGTTTTATTGTGCCTGGCCTGGGCAGCCAGGCTGGAGGACTGCTTGGCACTGGAGGCCCTTCTGCACACATGATCGAACAGACTGAAAAGACATCAGAGCCAGATGGGAGGAGCAGGCAAAGAAGCAGAGAAAAAGGCAGGCTCTTTGGACAAGGGCGCTCAAATCTGATTATGAGGGTATTTAACAAACACGGGACGATTTTGTCCATCTGCGATTTATACCAGTATCTATAGAAAGACTCAACGCAGCTGAATTCAGATGTTTTGAAGTCACCTTCCTTTAAAGTTGTTTCCATCAAATCAAAGTAAATCTGCTACTTTACTCAAACAGACTTCAACCCCAATTTTAGCTTTAATTATATATCGGGCATCCACTTTTACTGGCATGTCAGGCATGGATCCATGTCTTTGGCTTGACCCAAAAGTGGATTCAAACCCACGATCTCCCTGTCCTGAAGTAGACACTCTACCTATTATGTCTGTTTGGTTGTTTAGTCTGATGTTTGTCATGTTTTTCTCACCCAACCCATCTTTTTTTGTTTCTTTTCTTTAGTTGGAAGATGTCATAAATTTAGGGAACTGGTCAACGGTTGTTTAGTAACAGAGATGCAATAATGTGTGTGAACCCATGGGACCTCCAAAACAAAACATAAACCAGAGGGAAGAAGCAAAAAGCAGCTTCAGATCTTCTTGGTTTTATTTGTAGCATTAGAAGAAGACCATGTTTCCATAGAAACTGACATGTAAGATGCTCAAGCATGTCTCATCGCCCCTTATGGGAGAGTGGGAATGCGTTGCAGGGCTTTAGTTTGACCCCCAGTGAGTGTGTGTAAAACAGAGGGGTTGCTCGTCCCACCATGGCTTTATCATGCTACATTGGACCGCAGGCCTTTGTCATGGTAATCCTGTGAGTCTGCAGCACCGCTGGTTGCCCTCTGAGCCACAGCGACATCCCTCTGCAGCTCCTGCAACACACAGGAGGGTTGCACACCTGCTCCTTGACTCGGGGCAAACACAGGCGTATGTGCTTCCCACAACACACAGGTCTCTGTCTTCAGCAAAACAAGAAGCCAAATTCTACATGGAAACACTTTAAAACTCCAGCTGTTAAAAATATTTGTGTTATTTTAGAAACATACTTTTTTGGTGGTGCTTAATAAACAGAGAAGTCATAATGGGCATTCATACATACACATGAAGAAATAAATACAAATTTTATTTTTTCAAGATAAAATAGAGTTTAGAACAATGTTGCTTCTTAAATTCTAAAGCATGCTTCAGTTATTGGCAGGGATTCATTTTTTAGTGTGTTGTTTATTTATTTTTTGAACTTTTGATGAAAACTCATCTAGCACAGGGGTCTGTAACCTTTAACACTAAAATTTGGTCTATTTTCTTTGCTGACTAAAACCCAGCATGACCCGCAAAACATCACCTAATATTTTAGAAAAATACACACTTTTATTTATATTTTTTGAGGCCATTCATTGATAAAAATGTAGCATTTAAATACTTAAAACAAAATAAATGATCACAGTTCTTTTATACACAGAACAATTTTAGCATCATCTATTTTTACAGCAGTATTTAAAAGTTCCTTTCAAAATAAAATACACCCTGTGTCAAATAAGGTCATTAAATTCCTAATGCTAGAGAGCAAAATATTCATCCATGTTCTCTTTTTGCTAATCATTATAAACACAACAACATTGATGTGGATTGCAATATAAAAAAATATATGTGAATGTCTAAATATTTATTTGTGCACGTTAAGAACTTTGCCTCTGACCTGTCCCTGAATGCTGCTGAGCAGGAGAAGATCAGAATATGTGCTTTAAGCGTAACTAACAATAAACCATTCTCAGAATCAGAATCAGAAATACATTTTATTGATCCCACACGTGGGAAATTTGTTTGTCACCAAACAAATTCTGACGGTAGAATAAAGCTTTTCTTGTTATTTAGCTCAGTTTTCTGACAAGTGTTCATTTTGGAGGATGGGTTAAACTAACAGGGCCTCTTGATTTAATGTAATTTCAGGCCTGGTTAAAAAAAAAGACCTTTATATTAATAATCCAGCATAACTTCAATTTGAAAACTTAAACATAAATGACAAAACTTAAATACTAACTCAATGTGTATTTGAGTCATTCCCACTTTTCTTCAGGACCAAACGGAGGACTCAAAGAGCTGCATGTGGCTCCGGAGCCTCAGGGTGCAGACCGCTGATCATCACTAAGATTCAACCAGGTCAAATCCAGGTTTTCCCATGGATCCAGAAAAAGAGGGGAAGGAAAGAAAATCAAATTCTTCTGGGTCTAAGTGCTTTTTACAGTTCTGTGAAAAGAAAAATCATACAAATATTTATTCCCATTTTTTTACTCAGTTACTGTGGTTAAAAAAAAGGTCAAAGTAAAGGTCAGAGGTCCTGGTCAGAGTGTCTCCCTAACACCCTCCCCTGGGCCTCCCTGGTGATCAGGTTTGTCTGGACAACGTCGTAAAGGTCACCGGTGTCCCTGAGTTTGCAGCAGATGCTGCATCACAAACAAACTTTGAAACGGTGTGTTTACCAGCAGACTCTGAAGATGAGTGAAGGATCCCAGCCTTTTATGGCCTCCTCTGTGTCTCTGACACCCAGCAGATCAATCACCCCATTGCTCTGCCTTCCTAACCTTTAGGAATGAGAGTTTTGTTGCTAATGCTACAAATCATTGAAACTAATGTCAAATATTGAGACTGATTTCAGGGTTAAATTTTTTAATACTTTGAAAATGACATTTTATCATTGCTCTGAGATGAATGAAGTTGGTTAGTTAAAGATATTTCATATTGTTAATGTAACTGGGGTTAATGGCAGTCCAAGTCTCCTTCTTTAACTGCTCATGCACTTCTATTGTTAGTGGACAATGCAGTCTTTTAGCTGTAAATCCTGGTTTCCTGGGAGCTGTTGAATCAAATGCAGAGTCAATGATGTGGCTGAGCTCCTCATATCCCCAAACGGCTAAACCCCTCTCCCCTCCATGATGGGGATTTCCAGTATCCCAGCAGCCCAGCAGGGGCTGAGCAACTCGGTAGGGGGACCCATCAGCCTTTCATCCACTTTTCTTCGCAGCAGCCTCATTCGGTGATAAATGACAGTATGCATGCTGAATGGTGTGACCCCAAAAAGGGGACCCTCGCCTTTTTCAATCCTAGTGAAGAGGTCTAATTACCATGTTCTGTGGAGGAGCCACTGAGGTCTTATTCAGTCTGAAGGCAGCAGAGAGCTTTGGACAGCAGAGGAGGAGGTGGGGGGACAGGCCCACAAAATTAATGCTTTTATTTTTTTCCCATCTCAGACCTTTTGGCACAATGGAACCCTGATCATATATCAGGGAGAAGCATATTTTCAAACCTGTCTCTGTCATTATTTCATGCATTTTGCAGGAATGGCACTGATGGCGGCGCCACTGGCTTAAACTGATACCAACCTGTAACCACCAAGAGCAATGTGGGGCTCAGAGTTTTGCCCAGAGACGCTTCAACACATGGATGGGCACCAATCCTGTGATCTTCCAATCAGAGGTTGACTGCCCTACCTATAGGCACCACAGCTGGCCCACATAGCCCAGATAAGGTTGCAGGTTGCTTAAGACATGGATCAGGTTGCATGTTTTCAAAAGAGTGATAATCTTCTAACAAAGTGCCTACTCACTGCTAGCTTCTTGCAGATACAGGGAGTGCGGGCCTTTCTTTCTCATCACCTTAAACAGATCCAAAGTGACCCCAGGAAACAGCTATCAGTGCTCTTGGCCATTTGTTTGGGCTTGTCTCAGCCTTGTAGTTAAAGGCTTTCACAATAAAATTGCTGCTTAAAGACACACTCCAATGAAAATTGTGTTTTGGATGTTTTAAACATGTTCTTGTGGAATGTTTCTCATGATGGACGATATGTACGAAATAATTTAAGCTTAAAACCGCATTTTTGAAGATTTCTTTTGTCAAATCATAGTGAATCAGGAGCTGATTAAAGAATGCGGTTTGAAAAAGCTCTTCGTTGTGACGCAGATGAAATGGGCCGAAGTCTCCCTGCTCTGCTCCATTCTGATGCATCCACTTGCAGACAAATAGACCCATGAACGTCTTCATTTTCCTGGTCTTAGCTGTTGTCTGGCTCAAAACTGTGTGGCTGGATTACTCTACATTTTCGTTTCTCCACTTATGTTAACGTGGGGTTGTTAGGAGCAAAAGGAATGATGGGATATCAGTGGAGGTTTATTTCTGCAGCAACCCCCCCCCACACACACACACACACACACACAACTCAGAGACGAGTTTCTGATGAACTCCTGCTGCGTTGCCAAACTCTGGCCTAGAAAAAGACACATTTGGTGATTTGCCCAAAAGCAGCATAATTGAAAGACCACTGGGAGCAATTGAAATAGATTAAAATGTGATTAGAATTGGACTTTATAAGCAGCTACTGTACTGTATCAGTCACTGATAGGGTATTTGCAGTTTATTCCATGATATCAGGCATGAAGACAACAGTATAGATGAATGAGATTTTTGGAAGATTGATCCCTGACAGCATGCACTCACAATACCACTATCGATTCCAGGGGCCGGTGCTGTGGCAAACCTCTGCAAGGCAGGCCATTGGATAGGCCCCAAAGACAGCACTAGAGAGCTACCAAGTGCCAAATGGACTCTGCCACAGCAATCGGTGTTTGCCAGCTGGTGTGCCATTCAACCAATAATTGCTCAGCATCATTGGTTCAATATATGCGCTTTGTTTATAGTCAGTGTGCAGGCTCTGACAATTCAATAAGAGCAATCTATTGGCTATAAAATCTGCCACCATGATCTCGCTCTCAAGCCCAGAGGCTAGTGATCTAGAACACCTGCAGAAGGGGGGCTAGCCTCCACAGGTCCCCAAAGAAGTGTACTTTGGGGTCAGATTGGCAGCTCTTATGCTGTGAGTAGGCAGTTAGTTTCTGGTCCAAAAGCCAGTTGCTGCACCCAGCGCCTATTATGCCACTGTGGAAAGAAACAGGAAGCTTACTACCATGGTTTAACTGGCATTGGCCCCACACTCACAGACTATGGTTTGGCAGGTGTTCTCTCCTTCAAGTCGTCTAACACGGCCTCTCAGCAGCCTTTCTGTAGTGTCACAGCCTCTCAATACCCTCTGACATCTCTGTGCACACTGCTCCAGACGGGTTATAACACACCAAAAGCTTTGCACACCCCAGCCTGTCTCCATCTCAGAGATATGGAGAACAATTTGGGGTCAACCAAGAGTAATGACTCTTTAGCCAGTGGAGTACTCATGGGGTTAAATATCTTGACCCTTTGGGAGTTATTCCATTCAAGTGACTCATTCTGTGATCAGCCAGTCTGACAGGCATTTTGAGTCATCCAGTGCCTTAATAATTGTTATTCTCACACACTTCCTCAACTTAGGGTTGTATAAATAAGACTAGGTGAGAGTGTAAAAATCACAAAAGAATAGGGTTGTACCGTTGAAGCCGTTGAAGAGTCAGCTCAACTATTTTTGTCTAGAGCCTGTAAAAAATAAAAAATAAACAATAATAATGATTCATATTTGTAATGTAGTTTTCGTTATTACAACATGTCAAACAAATAAAACAAATGAAGGTCTTGCTCAATGCAAAGTGGAAGTTGTTAAAAAGGAAAGTTGTTAGTGTCGTCTTAAAGGGGACAGTTGGCTGGGGGGCCCTAATGCCAGCTACTAGAGACCTCCAGAGTTTTTTTTTTGTTCTTGGAATTGAGAGGTGATGGGCATTGGCAGAGTAGAGAGTGGTTTGTGGAGTGAAGACTTCCTCAAGATTTGTGGGAATGTCTCCATCGATGCACTGATAAGTGAGGAGGAAGACTTTGCAACCAGCTCCTGTAAAGACAGCGAGCCAGTGAAGGAAGTGAAGGATGGCTCTGAAGAACTCCTTAAAACTCAGTCCTGGATGTATTATGGATTGGGATTTGTATTAAGTGGGCTGAGCTAGGAGCAATGTCTAGAGGTGTTCTTCACGTTCAAAAATGTAACTGTTATTTGACATAAGCTTTTAAAGGTGAGTTATGAATCAAGCTTCACAGCAAGAAGAATGACAAGAGCAGCGAGGGATGTTGTGGCCAGAAGAGGCAATGCTGCATTTGGAAGAGGATTTGATCTGGTGGGGGGTTTTAACGTCCCTTCAGGGTTCCAGCTGTTTAGTTGAAGAAAATGATCTTGCATCTCTGCTTTTAGGTTTCCAGGCAGGATGTGATGAACAAATTGGATGTTGATTAACGGGGATGAGACTGAGGAGACTGAGGGGTTGTTGTGTAATTTTTGAGTAGCATTAAGTGTCCTCTGAGTTGCAGTGAATTTATGTTTCACAGTTTCTGGTGAAATAAATTGCACGTGCTTGAAGAGCAGAATTAAAACGAGGAATGAGACTTTAGGAGCACCGCATGTGACTGAATGGACAGGGATGTCCTTTTGGCAGATGAGACCTATGATGCTCTCTCAGTGTGGTATGACTAGAACCAATGGTAAACAGCTTCCTCGAGTCCAGTAGTGTAATCGTGATGGTTGAGGAGGATGAGAAAGTCAACAACGTTGAATGAAGCTGATAAATCCAGGAGAATAAGCAACAATGGCTAACCAGAGCCAGCAGCCATTAGTACGTTAATAGAAACCGGCCAAGACTGTTTCTGTGCTGAGATTTTAGACTTAGAATGTTAATTAACACGATAAGTTAGCTTATATTCTTTCCATAAATGATGAAATTAGAATGTTTTCCTTCCAAAATGAGGCTGGTTTAAAAACTAAAGGACTGTACTACTACTGTAGAAGTTTAGTGAAGTTTATTATTCATATTACAAATTATAAAACTACACGTAACATTTATTCATCTTTCTTTTTGGGGTCAGGGGGCATTGGAATGACTGCATGCAATCCACCAGCAAAGCTCAAATTGACTGTATTTGTTTGTTTCAGTGTTGCTACATGGAACATTGGATTGCTGGTGGATTCCATGCAGTCATTCTTGATTGCAGAGAAAAATGATCAATTGTTTCTTTATTGAATATGCATTTGTCAGACAGTAGGCTGGTCCCTAACCTTCTAAAAGACACAAAGTAAGAAGCACAGGGGGTGAAAATGTGAAAGTCACTTGGCCCAGTTGAATTTTGGATATGTTTTGTTTTACTCCTGTCGTAATTTATTTGAATTTAAATGATATAATTCAGCATATATAACAAAACCAGAGCCCGTGGTTGTTCCGAAGTGTTGGCATACAACATCAAAAGTGTTGGAGATTTTAAGACATAACATTGTGACTGCGTTAAATGTTGGGTGCTAGAATCTCCCCTCAGGAGTCCTTCTTTTGCTTTTCTTTGACAAGCACAGAAACAACTTGGAATGATCTTCCCATTCCTCTGTGTTTGTTCTCAGCCTCTTTGTTGAGGCGCTTTGGTTGCAACGGCTGGAGCTGAGTTGAAAAGTAATCTGAGATGTTTTACAGTAATTAGCGTCTTTGTTGGCTGTGTGGAGACTGCTGCATTGGCTGTGAATGGGAAATTGGGGAATGCAGTGGGGTACAGGGTGAATGTGTGAGTGGTGGGATTGCGGGGTGGGTGTGGGTCTCTCCTTTTGTAGCTTGCGCTTCTTTTGCTCCCCATCCACAGAGGGAATGGGCTGAGGCAGCTGTCACTTAACATGTGAATGTTTCGGGGAAGGCCCAGGGGTCCTCAGAAGACTCCATCTCTCCATTTCTTTCTTTTTTCCCCACCCCATTTCCAGCAGCATGGAGTTACTGGTCCCAGCAGACACAGAGGAGGAGCTTTGTGGCATGAGGAGGGGGAGAGAGTGAGAGGAAAAAAGCCAGTGGAAGGTAAAGAGGGCACTTTGCCGCCTGAAACAGGAGCAGACTGAGCAGCATCAGTTTGGCTGAGAAAGCCGCTGCCGTGGTGTTTCATGGAACTGGCAACAACTGACCTCCTTGTGAAAACCGCTCTTGGCTGCAAGCTGTGGGAGCTCAACTGAGCCGTTGGAATACATTGTCTTTCTCTTGGTGCGCTGTCCCATCAGTGGCAATAACAAGGAAGGAATTCCTCTATCACGGCTCCCACAACAAAGAAGAAAGGGAGAGGAGCAGAGCTGGTGGGAGGAGAAGTGAAGTGAAGGGAGGGGAGAGCAGGGGTGCCCTGTGAGGGGAGAGGACGACATTGTTTGCTTGTGACTGTGGGCAACGGAAAAGCAGGAGTTATCAGGGCATGTGTGAGTGTTGTGTGGAGAGCGTTTGTATGTGAATGAATGGGTG
The DNA here is from genome assembly GCA_037389245.1 of Oryzias sinensis. Lineage (NCBI taxonomy): Eukaryota > Metazoa > Chordata > Actinopteri > Beloniformes > Adrianichthyidae > Oryzias > Oryzias sinensis. The sequence goes on along the minus strand of CM074491.1, from coordinate 29,102,795 downwards.
TGCGTTGGAGGTGAGTTTCAGTTCGGGGATGTTGGAGCTGGGAGGCCGTTCAAAGGATGCTCAAACAAAGCTGGACGTTTTTCTTTTTCTTTCGTTCTCTCCCCTTTGAATGGTGACTGAGGGCTAGCAGGATTCCTTTACTCGTGCTGGTGGGTCCAGCTCTGCTTCAGGGTAAGTGCAATTAAATTCACTTGATTTCCTAACCGCCAAAACTGCCACTGAGTCAGGATTGTTCCAGACAGAGTTTGGTTTTCGGACTTTGGAATGGTCAGTGATTTCAGCAGGGATCCATGTGAGAGCATAGACTAAAGTGAGGGATGGACAACTTTTATTTAGATACTCCGGAATCAATATTTCAAAAAGAACAGGCTCAGTGTGAATAAAAATGTGAGTATGTCTTATTTATTTTGTTTATAGAAACTTACTTTGTCCTGCCGGCAACCTTTTGCCCAAAACCTCCAATATTTGTTACTTATGGTAGACACATCCGCTGTGATGTCTGACCTTGCACTACATCCACCCATAAATATTATGAGTCTCATGGGTAAATGCACAGCTGCCATCTTTGATTAGGAAGCACTTCAGTGATTACTACTTAAGGACCTCCCTTAAACAGGACAGCCATGGCTTGATTGATTATTATTGTCTACAACTAGCAACAGAACCAGCACTGCTCAGGTTCCAGACCCATAAATAAAATTAACCAAAGACCCTTGGAAGGTCTGTTGTTTAAGATGCTAAAGTCCCTCCCACTTATATATTCCATGTTGGGAACTGGTGTGAAATATAACACTTCTCCAAGACAATAATGTTCACAGTTCCTGTAGTACTAGAAGAGAATCACAGCTGAAAGCAGAACAAGGGCTGGTCTAAATTGAGAAACCTTTTCACTCTAGGATAAGTGTCAGAATGAGTAGGTGATGGGCAATATGAGATAAGAGCTGCTGTGGTTCTCCTCTCCATGGTGCAGTTGTTAGTATTGTTGTGGTAGATGGTGGAGGGATGGTTCCAGTGGAAAACCTTTTGACAGAGGGACAAATGTAGGTCATAGTTTTGTTTTGTCCGTTTTATTACTCTCACGTAGAACCAGTTCTAAAGGTTTTCCGTCTATACTCTGATATGATATCAGAGTATGCTTGGAGTTGTTTTTGTTTTTAATCTCACTCTTAGTGCTGCTTTTACTGTGAGATCTCCATAGAACAACCCGTGTCATCTTGCTACCAACCTCTGAAAAGGTGCTGTAACCAAACACGGCACACCCTCTTCTGAGTGCCACCCATGTGGAAACAGCCGTGGACACAGTCTGCTCTCCTCAGGAGACTCCTGAGCGGTGATGTGAGCTAACTGGGTAATCATTGATCTGGAGTCATGGGCTTTGTCTGGGCACCACTCTCATCAGACTGTAGTCCCCCGTGGACCCCCAGACTGCATCATCTGCTCAGCAGAGACACACAAGATGCAGGCAATTACTGCTGCACATGGAGTCATCATAGAAGGTTGTTTTAATGCAGCCTTTCATCAGATTTTAGTTCCTTTCTTATACAAAATGAATGCAGCTTAGGTTTCCTTTCTGGGGTGGAATCCCAAAACAGTGGGGGGTTTCATTGGCTGCAGACTGTCTTTGTCTAACCTAAGGCAGCAAACTGCATATTCAGCATAATATTATCATCAAAGGAAACATCGGTTGCTCTCAGCTGGATCCATACAACTCAGTGCATCTGCCTCTCATGCATCTTCAGGTCGGAAAGGCACACTGCAAAGTTGGTTGTGGAGCCAGCAACTCGATTTGCTGACCCATGTTAGACCCCCCCCTCCTCCCCTTCCCTATTCTTTTGTTGCTCACCAGGCATGACCTGAACTGACCTGTTTAATTGTGAATGGACCAGAGGAGAGGACCTGGCTCCAACAGGAACTCTCCCTGGGATGTCTTGAAGGATCCACCTCCAGCGCCCCTATCCCAACATAATTACACCCCCCTTTAACCCCCCGTTTAAACAATGAAGCCACTGTAGGGGACGAGGAAACAAACAGCTTGAAATTGTCAGTGAGTTGTTTGTACTAAGTTTAGTCAACCAGGATGTTGACTGCTTTGCTAACATTGATCTTTTTTATTGTCTTCCTGGTAAACTGCCGTGTGTGAACATTACTGAAGCGTTTAAATGTAAAAATGCTACCGGTTTCCTACCGACAGGTATCTGATCTCCAGAATCCTCTCGCCCCCAACACCCTCCCTTTGACACCCAGCAGAAGTGGGGGAGTGTCTGTGTTTTTATGCCTGTCATATTTGATCAGAACCTGAGCAGGAATTTCCAGACGTGTTTAGGCTGAGACACAAAACGCTGGCGCATCGCCACTGGATTTTCTGTGCCAGCTTCAGCACTGGGATCCTCGACAAGCCTGTCAGGTTGATTTCTGAGCCCAGAATATTTGGCTTGGTGGTTCAGAGGGTGAGGAGAATTTAAATGTTGGAAATAGAATATATAGGAACAAATATGCTTCAAAAGGGAATTCCTGAAGTGGTTCTTTCTGGACTTTTTCTTGGTTGATTTATTTTCTTGAAGCTCCGTCCTTGACTTATAGGCCTGGGCAACTTTTTTTTAAGTCACTTTGTTCAAAGGAAGTTTGCCTAAAACAATCAAATATGTTTTTTTTAACTGTCAAAGGTATTGGTCATTGTGAAATGACTGTGAGTACCCCTTGTTTCATCGTAGGAAGCTGAAGGACCTTCTGCATGCATGGCCAAGGGGCCTTACCTCACCTGTTATACTCCATTAGCCCGTGGGCTGAAGAATTATGGGTAACCTCATGAGCCGGCCCAGCTGCTTGGGCCAAAAATCAAAGCAGGTGAGGTCAGACCAAGGCTTCTTGAAGGAGTGCTACCAACGGCAGAAGGAATGGCAGCCCTCTGAGCAACATGGGGAGGCCAAAAGAGAAGAGGATCTTAAAGAAAATGTAGCCAATGATGCTCAGAAGAAGGATATTTTGGATGAGGAAAAGAAAGAACAGAAAACAGATCTTACAGGAGAGGAAGGATGTTACACTCCTCTTTCGGATGAACCCCTCCACAGCTCTCCTGCCTCTACAATCAGAAGTAGCAGTACTCTGGAAAATGCCTGGCACAACAGCCCTTCTCCTATAAAAACCTCACGAAACGGAACACTAACACGAAGAGCGGCGCTTCCAGAATATGCAAGATCCCCACTGGCATACCCAGACAAAAGCAGTGCAGACAGGAGGGCCAGCTTCCAGAGGAGAGACTCCAGGGAGGGTAGCCCCTGGTCCTGGAAGACCGTGGCGTCACGTGAGGTCACTGAAGTGACTGAAGTGACGGAGACGGTTGTCACGGAAATCGTTGAAGTGACTGAGTATCCATCAGGAGACAAGGGAGGAAACCCCATCGTCACCAGAACTGTCAGAGTCCTGAATGGTGTCGCAGAAGAACTTGCTGAGGTTTAACCACTAAACATGACGAATCGTACCTGCATTCCATTTCAAACCTTTTTTTTTATCATTAACATCCCTTCATCTTTCATTTTAGAGCATCTTTGATTTTATTTGTGGTGATGGCTTTTTTGTTTTAAAGAATTTGTTTCTGAAATGGTAAAAATGTAATGGTCTGTTTTAATTTGCAGCTTCAAAATGATGGACGCTCAAATTCCCACCATGATTGTAGCCTAGACAGGTGGAGGGTATGTCATTTGTTACTCTGCCAGTGTTAAAGCAGTTGACTTGACCCTCTGAAAATCCTGCAAAACTTATGTTGGAATTTTGGGGGGTTTTCTAAGGAAACAAAGTCTGCCCTGGCATTGAAGGATGTCTCCACGGATACTGAATCATTCCTCCAAAACCTGGACGCTTTGGTTACATGGGTGCGTGAGATAGAAGAACTGGAATCCAGCCAGAAACCCCCATCGTCAGAGGTCAAAGTGGTGAAAGCACAACTCCAAGAACAAAAGGTTTGTGGTCTGAGACTTTAAATCACCTCATTTCCTCTTCTTTCATGGGCAGGTTGACTTTTTTTTTTCACCCAAGGTGTTTATACTACTTTCTTGATGAGATGAGTGCTGCTCTTTTCAAGAGTGAGCTATCATTCAACCCCACAATGAGCTTTGCTGATAGTCTGCGAACGCATCCTGAGGGTGTGAGAAAAAGAAGTTTCAGCTGAAATCACACCCAATCCTCTCTGCTTCTTGACAATGGAAGCTTGAAAAATGAGACCAACCTACAGAAAAGATCTTCAATAAGAAAAAAACAGACTATAAACATAACTCTTGGAAAAGAAATGCATAAAATCCAACAAGGTGAGAAAAGTTCTCTGGACAAATTCAACAATTTGTAATTTATCTTTTAAAGCTCTTACTGCGTCTCCTAACTGAGCGACGGCGTAGCATGGACGTAATGCTGTTGGAGGGTCCTCGCCTGGTGGAGACCCACCCAGGAGAGGAAGGGGAGCAGGCAAAAGTCAAGCTCACACATCTCAATGAAAAGTGGGAAATGCTACTGCAGAACGCAGAGAGAAGGTCAGTTACCTTAACAATATATAAAATGGCTTTTGAACTGTCAAAACTGGTTGCAAGAAACGTAATGATGGGCTGAACAAAAAATTGATAGGAGGGCGACGCTGGAGCTCCTTCTGCCCAGAGCTCAGGTACTCCAGGATGGTGTGGACGGCTTACAGCAGTGGCTCATATCTGCGGAGCAGACGCTTGCCGGGCTGCGAAATGCAGAGAGAGTGATGTTGCATCTCCAAGATGCCACGGACAGGGCGAAGGTTCAAGATCTACCATGTTTGTTGAAAAAAAGAACACCATCACAGGATTTTCATAGGGAAAAGTCTAACTAATTTGAATGTTTTTTTTAGGCTGTTGTTGATGAAATTCAAATTAAAACTACTGACTTGGCGAAAATACAGAAGTCAGGACAAGATTTAATGGAAGCAATTTCAGGTAATATTCAGGTATTATTTATCAAAATGTTTATTTCACTGTAAATCTTACCAAACAATTCAGATAATATGTAATCAAATGATGAAAAAAGGAAATGTGATATATTTTTCCTTTCAGAGGAAGAAGCCCTGCAGGTCCAGGAGAAGATGGATGCTCTGCGTATTCGCTGTTCTGTGCTGAGCCTGAGCAGTCTGGATGTGCTGCAGCGGCTCCAGCAGGCCCTGGAAGCTTCTAGTCGCTGCACCTCCAGCCAGGAGGACCTCCATCTGTGGCTGGGTCGCATTGAAAGGGAGCTGTTGGGAGCAGCAGGGGCGCAGACGCATGTTGGAGATGCTTCCCTATGTGCAGCAGAAAGACAGCGAGTAATATTCCCATTTAACTCTTCAATGACATCCCTACCAGATTAAATGAAAACTCAAGAAAATAGATTATTAATATATTAATAATTTAAGCAAGTGGTTAGCGCTCTTACCTCACAGCAAGAAGACCCTCGGTTCAAGTCCCGGCTGGGGGACCTGAAACAGAACAGCAATGGGGGGCCTTTCTGTGTGGAGTCTGCAGGTTCTCCCCGTGCATGCGTGGGTTTTCTCAGAGAACTCCGGCTTTCTCCCACCGTCCAGAAACATGCTTCATAGGTTCATTGGTTCCTCTAAATTGTCTCTAGGTGTGAATATGGGTGTGTGATTGTGGCCCTGTGACAGACTATCGACCTGTCCCGGATGTCCCCTGCCTTCACCCGTGAAGGGTTGGGATAGGCTCCAGCAGCCATGTGACCCCGAAAGGGCAGAAACAGGTTTAAAAGGCGAACGAACAAGAAAACTAGCACTTCTTGTCCAATGCATGTCTGTTGCTTCATTCCAGGGGTGGAGCGCAGACAAAAAAGTAGAAGGATTTGAGTTGTGCAAAAGCCTGAACTTTACTGAATAAATAGAGCTGAAATAAACGCTTCTGTCTACATTAGCCAGAAATAACCAAAAAAGAAGAAATAAATGGGAAACAAGCTATCATCATTATAACTGCTCACACTTGAACTAATATGGTTGGATTGGACATTTAATACTTTCAAAGACTCACACAAAAAAATGTTTCTCTGTTTTTGGCAGTTGAAGGTAGAACCATGTATGAGGTTTCATTTTGCAGCATTCCTTTGTACTGAAAACAATGAGCTCTCACTGTCTCTGCTTCCACTGAGGAACAGGTTTATCAGCTGAAAATTCAAACATTTCCCTAGGGAATCTTAAGTGTGCTGGATGCTCACTTGTGTTTAAAAGGAGCATATTTTTGTGGGTCTGCCTGTAAGAAATCAAAAGTAAAATCCCATGCATGCACATATGCTGGTTTGATAAAGAGTGCTACTGCTATCCTACCTCATGCATGCGGGAGTCAAAACATTTCTATTACAACACGGTTGAAATAAAACATGTCTATACCAAACTTTAACATTTAAGGTAATTGTATTTTGAGCACTAAGAAACACATGTACAATTATTTTGCCCACAAATTTCTCAAATCAGGGTGTTACAACATTGTAAATGTCCAACTTTCTTTTTGTTTTCTAAGCTGTCATCAGCTGTTATGCCTAATAAACTTAGAAAAGACACAGATAGTGATGATGGGTTAACGTGATGTGTATCATCTCCAGCTGGAACAGGCGGTGCTGAAGGAGATGGCTTGGTTCAGAGACACAGCACTCAGTCTTGAAAAGCTGAAAACTATTGATCTGGATCCAGAACTCTTAGCAGAACAACTCCACGAACAAAAGGTTTAGGCTCTTTTACTATTCTTATGGAACTTTTTTTGCTTCTTGCACTTTGAATCGTACTAAAGACAGTTTTGTGTTTGATATTCTTTAACAGATCCTAGCTGTAGAGATTCTCCAGCACAGATTCAACATTGAAAAGATGATGAAGATTTCTGAAATCTTGATGACGTATAACGATGAAGGAGAAACTGGAGATCTCCGGGTAAAATTTCATTTTGTAAATCTTTTTTATTGTAATCCTCAAAACATGATTGTTACAGTACTGCGTGTTTTGAAATGACTCCTCCCTTTAGACTCCAGTAGAGGCCTTACAGGATCAATGCAACACCACCTCAGCCACCAACGCTCATGTAGTCCTCCAGCTGGAGCACGCTCAGTCTCTTCTAGTTCAATTCTCTGACGGCCTCGCTGAGATTTCACCATGGCTGGAAGAAACTCAGGTCCTCATTGGTCAGCTTTCTCTGAGCACAATCAGTTACGAAGCCTTTCGGGAGCAGCAGGACCTCTTACAGGTAATTAAAGCCTTTTCTTTTCAACTGCAGTCCCAGCTCTTCTTTCTTTTTCCCCCTTTTGGCAAACAAAGAAGCCTTTCATAACCCTCAGCTATCATTTCCTTTTGAGGTAATCTGCTGAAGTTTATCAAGTTGCTGACAGGCCTGTGTGTGCCTGCAGGATTTAAGGGATAAACTCAAATCAAACATGTTTAGTTTTATTTAAAAAAAAAAAACGTCTAATGTTATTTTTTTAGGGTCTCAGAGAGTCCATAGCAGAACACAGACCGTTAATTCAACGCCTATGTTCTCTGGCTAAACGCCTGTCAGAACTGAACCCAACTCAGGGGGACCAGTTCTGTCGCAAGGCAGCCGAGGCTGAGGAGCAGCACACAGCCATCAGAGAGCGAGTCAAGGAGACTGCAAAACTGCTCGAGGACTCTCTGCCACGCTTCACGCAAGTACGCTTCCATCGTTTTGACACACAAGAAATATGCCAGCAATCATCCAAACATGAATTTTCCTGTCTGTCCAGTTGAATGAGCGGATGACTCTTATAAGAGACAGTCTGGACCGTCTGCTTAGTCGCATGCAGACAGCCCCCTCCCTGCAGGGTCTTCCCCCCAGAATCCAGGAGCACCTGCAGGACAACAGGCAAACCCTGGCTGAGCTGTCCAAACTGGAGCTGGGCCTCAGCAACGTCAAAACACAAGCAGAAGAAATGATGACCAACAGTCAGGCAACGGGGGACGGATCCATCCGCACTGGTGACCGCATGACCACACGCGACCCCAGAGCACGGCAAGCAAGGCCGCAAACGGTGGGAAGCATTCTCTAAACCCCTTCTCTGGGTTTGTGTTCTCAGCGGTTCAGGAACGCGTGTCCAGCCTGTCCACGCTGTGGGACGAGACCCATCAACAAGCAAAGGACAAAGAAGGCTGGCTGCTCAAAGCCTTAGACCTGGCAGTGAAGTTTTGGAGTGATGTGAGTGAAGTGACGACAGCTCTCAGTGATGCTCAGCAGGCTGTGTTGGATCTCAGCTCGGGTCTGACTGACTGTGAGAAGATTCGGCAGAGCCTGGAGTCCATGCAGGTTTGTGGAAAAACTAAAAGCAGAATTTAAACAGTCTCCTGAGAAACAGAAGGGAAGAGAAAGCATGTTATCTTTTTCCATTTGCAGTCCTTAAGAGAGGATATAGACAGTTTGCAGGGAGATCTGGACATCCTTGGAGTTCTGGGAATGGATCTGATGTCAGCATGTGGAGATACTGACAAACCCGATGTCACAAAGAGCCTGGATGAAGTAAGACGTTCATCTAAACAGGATCAGGGTTTATTTTAGCACCTGATGATGTGTGCACGGTTTAAAAACCCTGTTTATGATTGCAGCTTTATTGTACATGGAACAACTTAAGCAAACTTTGGAATGAAAGTCACAGAAAGCTTGAGGAGTCTCTGCAGAGGGCTTTGGATTATCAGGATACCATGCAGGTTAGTGTAAATGCAGAGTCACTGCAATACTGGAAGTTAAAACTGAAAAATGGATAAAAACTTTTTCCTGAATTTTGTTCTGTGAAAGTTTCCTTTGACTGTATTCTTTTATATCATTGCACCAGCAAAGTCTAGACATCCTGCTTTAGCATTTTGCAACATGAATGCAGATGTGTTTGAGGCAGTAACAGCAAATGTTTACTACCAGGGCTTGTTTGAGTGGTTGAAGTCAGCTGAGCTGCGGAGCACAGAAGGGTTCATGGTAGGAACTGACCTAGAATCAGTGAAACAGCAGCTCTGTGATCTTAAGGTGAGTTCAATCAAAATTCCAGCTGCCAGGAAGGGGGTTTAAACTGACTGACAGATCTGGTAACATTTCCCCTTGTGTCTCAGAATTTTAAGCGGGAACTCCATCAAAAAAAGATTGAGGTGGAAAGTTTAAACCATGGCTTTGTGTGCCGGCTGTCGCCGGGCTCAGAGCGACCGGGCTCGGTCTCACCTCTGTGCGACTTCAGGCAGCGCTGGGACAGTTTGGAGTCAGAGACTGTGAACAGACAGGTGGGAAAATCACAACAGGTTCAACCAAAATGTTGTGGAAAAACGAGTTGATGCTAGCTTATGCTTCAGTACAAAACTGTTCAGAACAAGCAGGTTTTCAGTTGACCCTCTTGTGACTCCAGCATCAGTTGGAAAGCGCTCTGCTGGGCCTTGGTCAATTCCAAAACACTCTGGATGAGCTGCACACGTGGCTTTCCCGCACCGCTGAACAACTGCAGGGCGCGCAGACAGTCACCATCGACCTGCAGGCCTGTGAGATCGAGCTGGCAAAACACAAGGTTGTTTTAATGACCAAGAAGACCTTTGTAAAGTGAAAGATTCCTAGAACATGTTGAACGTCTGGTGCTGTCTCAAAGGTGCTGCGGAATGACGTCATGTCCCACATCCGCACGGTTGAGTCTCTCAATCGGGCCGGAGAAAGGCTGCTGGAGGCTGGATCCGGGGACAGTCCACATGGGCTGCAGGCTCAGCTGGAGCTCCTGAACGAAAGCTGGGAGTTCGTTCGCTGTGAGACTGACCGCAGACAGCTGGAGTTAGAGAACAGACTGAGTCAGGTAAAAGCATGAAAGAACATGGTTTGTTTCGTTTTTTTCAAATACAGGAAGCTAAAGGCAGGGTGGGCTGGAGGGGTTAGTCCAAATAGAAATTTCACATCCTATTTTCTTAGTCCCATTCCCCTTTGTTGTTCACCTTTTGGCTCATCCGCTCATCAGCTTTTACTGATTCCCACATGTGGTTTGGCAGAGACACACTCCTGTCTTTTCAAGGCACAGGTAGGCAGCAGCGTGAAGGGTCTTGCCCAAGGACAACACTGGATTTGAGCTCATTGCACTCCCTGGGAGGCCAACCCAGGTTTCAACGAGACGGTCCTAAACCCAACATCAATGCATTTTTATTTAATGTCGCCCTCTTGTGGGGTGTTTGAACTACTTTATGTATTTGTTGTAAAAAATTTCAACAATCTTTGTCACCCAAATTTATAAGACTTTACTTACATCATAGATGCGCTTTTTTCAATCAGGTGCAAGATGTTACAATGGAGATCCAGGACTTGTTACAGTGGCTGGAGAACACAGACCTGAGACTGTCCTCCAAAACCATGTGGGGAATGCCAGAGTCTGCCAGTGAAAGACTCAATGCTCACCTGGTTGGTCTTGTTTGATGTTTACCCGTACACAGCTTAAGGTCTTTGTACATCATCTTATTTTCCTCAACTATTACAGGAGTTGTGCAGTGAGATGGAGTCAAAGCTGTATTCCTACACAGATGTGAGGAATGCGGTTCACAGGATGCTGGAGAGCAGTTTTGTTGTTCGGGGTTCCAGCACAGAACACAGCTTGTCTATTCTGGAACAGCAATGGGCTTCAGTTAGCAGCAAAGTCCAGGAGCGGAAAGTAATTACCAACACCCTCAAGTTAAATGAATTGCTTTCGTTAGGGAACCTCTGAGTGTTCTGCTCTGGTCTCAGGCTAAGCTCACAGAGGGGCTGAGTCTCGCCAAGGAGTTTCACAGCAGCGTTCAGGAAATCCTTACAAAGATGAGTAAATGCGAAGAGTCCATTGGGGTTCTTCCTCTTCCCAGTTTTGTTCTGGATACAGTTTGCACACAGCTTCAACACCACAAGGTTTGTTTTTAAACATCCAGAAATCGTGCTTTTTTTCCTTTGAAACCTCGTTTTTACTCTCCCCATTTTCTCAGTTACTGGTTGATGAAGTGAATGGATTTGGCGAAAAGAAGAGCTTACTAGAGAGTGCAGGCCGCAGGCTGACAGAGCTGAGCAGGAGGGAGGACTGTGATGTCATCCACAACCTGATCATGACCGTCCAGGATCGATACAAAAAGCTGCTGCAGCTCATTTCTGAAAGAGGCAGGATGCTGGAAGATGTTCGAAAGAATGCCAAGCAGGTACCGAATGAAATCCCTGTGGGGGAGGGAGAGCCCTTTATGTGGGAGTAAAGTTGGACTCCTCTTTTTGTTTCAGTTCAATGAATCTTGGCGGCTCCTTTTGGACTGGATGACAGAGGTTGAGCAGACATTAGATACCCATAAGGAGATTGCTGTCTCCCATGAGGAGATCAAGCAACAACTCACTGAACAGAAGGTACAGTCACTGCCACCGCCTACTGCAATTCACATGTTTGCCAAATACTGACTGATCAGTGGTGTATATTTAGGACTTTCAGAAGCTTTTGAGATCAAAGAGGCCCATGTACGAGGCCACGATGAAGAGCGGCCGCAGCCTCCACGAGAAGACTCAGTTTGACCGAGACAGGCAACATCTGGAGAACCAGCTGGCTGAACTGAAGGACACATGGGACACCATCAGTGGCAAATCCATGGAGAGGTACAACATTTCTGCCCAAACCCCTATGAAGTCATATTTCAAATGCTTTTAAATGACATCCTTTTGTGTGTTTTCTTTATTTTTTAAGGCAACATAAACTGGAAGAAGCATTGCTGTTCTCAGGACGATTCACAGATGCCCTGCAGGCTTTAAATGACTGGCTCTACAGAGCAGAGCCCCAATTAGCTGAAGATGTTCCTGTGGGCGGAGACAAGGACACTGTCAACAATCTCATAGACAAACACAAGGTATGGTCAGTGGACATTTTCATAAATTGATACAGATCAAAGAAAATATACAGTTTGAGCCAAAGGTACCAGTACTGTTTGAATGAAAATGACTTGATCGCCACAGTTTTTGTTCTTTTGGGTTTCCTCTCATATTTGATGTTTTTAGGCTTTTCAGAAGGAGTTGGGGAAGCGAGCTGGACGCATTCGGACTCTGAAGCGCTCTGTCAGAGATCTGACCAGGAGCAGCACAGCAGATGCTCACTGGCTGCAAGAGCAGATGGATGAACTGGAGGGCCGTTGGGAAGTCGTATGCAAACTATCTGTCAGCAAACAGGACAGGCTGGAGGCTGCACTTCAACAGGTACTGCTTCCCATTGGACGAACCCTGTCCTGGGTGCACCGGAACATAAAGTCAGTCACTTGTTAAACACATAGCAAATGAAGAGGTAAAAGTAAAAGTGGATCACAAGTCTCTTACTCTCTTGTTTCATCTTTTTATTCGTCTCTCGAGGGGGAGAAGTTTGATGCCCTGGTTCACACTTTCATGGAGCGTCTCACTGAGGCAGAGCGGATCCTCAAGTACGGGGTCATTCCAGAAGAGGAGGATGGTCTGCTTGCCTTCCGCAGAGAACATGAGGTCAGCACCGAACAGTCTTTCAGAGAGATATTCATTTCACACACCGTATCTGCATGTGGGCAGGCCAGAGGGAAGGCTGTGGGACATCAAGGTGCTGATAAGAGTGTTCGTCTCAAGGGCACTTAAACAAGGTTTTGCTTGGACCTAGGTGTTAGAAGCCTCTTTCTTGTGTCCTTAGACCAAACAAGCAGCTCTCTGTTTGAGTCATTTTGTTATTTTCTCTGCCCCTCCACAGGAGTCACTTCATAACCTGCAGGGTCAAGCTGGAGAGCTAGAAAAGATCCAGTGTCTCGGACAGGACATTCTGTCCTCCTGTCACCCAGACTCAATAATTACCCTCAAATCTTGGATGAGTGTCACTAAAACTCGCTACGAAGAGGTGAGTATCCTAAACCAAAGCAAAAAGGAAAAACCAATCTAATTATCAAATAAAAATGTAATATTCAAGTCTTCCTCTGTGTTGTGGGCCCACTCCAACAGAAATTGTGTTTTTGGTGTTTTTAACAAGTACTTGTGGCATTTTTCTCATCACTGAGGACATAATTTAAGAAAATTTAGCTTAAAATTAAATCGGTTAGTTCAAAAGGGGCCCAAGTCCACAATTTTTCAAAATAGAGATATTATATGTTCTATGGCCTTCTAGGGAAAAGCTATCTGATTATGTGCAAAAAAGTCCCAAGTCCGTTGTAATGTATTGACCATGCTTGACATTTAAAATGCATTAACCTTTGTGCTATCCTTTGACCCCCCCCCTTCCATTGACGTGTTCTCCCTACTATGACAAAGGTGGATAAAGGTGGAAAGATTTCATGTAATCCATGGACACCAGTGAAGATCACAAATCATTGAAGAAAAAAGGTTCAGAGCACTGTCTAGTGCAGGGGTCCCCAAATCCAGGCCTCGAGGGCCGGAGTCCTGCTGGTTTTCCAGAAACCCTGCCTTATTTGCTGCTAATTACCTTGATCAGGTGTGTTTAGCCAATAAGGAGCTTTAATGGCAGGTTGATGGGAAAACATGTAGGACACCGGCCCTTGAGGCCTGGTTTTGGGGACCCCTGGTCTAGTGGGTCTAGATGACCCAACTCCCAATGTTAAAGTGCCTAGGATAGCACAAGGGTTAAGTGAAAAATTCCTGGACTTGGGCCTCTCTCGCATGGGTTTAGCTTCATCCCATAGATGGCAGCACTAGTTATCCAATATGGCAGCACCTCTGTTTAATTCAAGAAGGGCCCAAGTCCAGAGACTTTAGTTTGCTAGTCCTCTGAAATGATAAAAGTGAGGTGCTTCATATTATAGCATTTGTAAGCTATGAACTGGTGCTAAATCTGGGTAAAGTATTAATCATTTAGTGTAGCCTCCCTTTAAGCTATGCAATTCAAATAATTTCCTGGAAAAACAAACCTCTTGGACTTGGGCCCCTTTTGAACTAACTGATTCAAAGGCATTTCTGAGTATTAATTTGTTGAAATAGTTCAGGAGCAGATGAAAAAATACCATTGGTAAAAGCTTGCAGCAGTGATGTAGGTGCTGCAGTCACTGGTCCATAAGATCAACTCCAGTGCATCATTAGTCTGGTGACAAATAGATCCACCAACGTCCATTCATGAAGATCTATCTGAGTGGCTACCTGGCTCAGAACTGTACAGCTGGATAGCTCCAATGTTGCTTGCCAATCTTGTTGAACCTCTAATGTTAGCTTGGGGTTGTGAGAGGCTGTGGGCGAGTGTGTAAAGAGAAGATGTCTGGAAGCAAGGCAAGCTTTCTCTGCACCATCAGTCCCACCCACAACTCAGAGATTTATTTCTAATGAAATCCTGCCGCTCGGCAGAAACTAGGTCCTAAAAAACTACACAGGCTTTTTGATTTTTTGCTTAAAATGGCAGGATCGTAATTAAAAGGCCACTGGGAAAACTTTTTAAAATACATCAAAAGATGATGGGAGTGGTACTTTAAGGCGTGTCTATTTCCTGTGTTATTGCCCTATAAATTAAACCAACAACAGAATTTTGTTTTTGCTTTTTGTTTATGTGTCAGGTTCACACCTGGGCCCAGCAGCAGGGCCAAAAGATCCAGGCCAGCTTGGCAACACTGGAGGCAGAGAAAGAGGAAGTCCAGAGGCTCCTGGACTGGATCTCCTCCGCAAAGGAAGCTCTTCAGCTTAGAGATCAAGACCCCTTACCCGAAACTACAGAGCAAAACCACAAACTTGTTGAACAGCACACGGTAACTTATGTCTGATGGAAAACAAAAATTACATTGGGCAAAATGTATTTCTTTTACTTGCTACAAGGTTTGGAGCAGCTTACAGAACTTAATTTTGAGGCTTATATGGTTTTGATGGTTCCATGGTTTGAATGTTACAGATTTTCATGGAGGAATTCCACAAAAAGTTCCCAGAGGTTGAACATGCCACAAAATCCTGCAAACACAAGAGTGTGCCAAAGCACCACATTTCCCCAAGCAAGCGCCCATTCACCAGTAAGGAGAGCATGCCTTTTGTTGGCAAAAGTGGAGCAAATAATAAACCATAATCTGACAAAGATGACTAGAACTTGACTCCTTCCTCTTCCAGAACGACGGAGTGCAATGAAGCTGCCTCCAGTTGTATCTGTCCCACTGGACCACCTGGACCCACAAACCCCAAAGCTGAGTCAGCTGATCAGCCAGTGGCAAAAACTTTGGCATCTGACAGTGGCAAGGCAAAACCGATTGGAGCAACACCAGCAGATGCTCAAAGAGGTTATTGGGTCTTTTTGAACGATACTTTTAAAATATTCATTTGGTCCTGTACTTCTGCAGTTGGCTAAAAAACTAAAACTTTTAAAGATGTAAGATAAGTCTTTGCAATTCTTCACTTTTCCCTGTCAGATGGAGGAGTTTGCCAACTTTGACTTCAACATTTGGCGAAAGCGTTACATTCAGTGGATTAGTCACATGAAGTCTCGGATCTTAGATGTGTTCCGCTGCATCGACAGGGATCAGGATGGACGGATCAGCCACAAAGAGTTTGTTGACTATGTCATGGCTTCTAGTAAGACTTTCTTTCCAGTCATTAACCTGCTAAAAAAATCATGTCTGAGTTGGTGTCAAGTGTTTGTAGTGTCGGCCTTTTAGGTGCTCTTTGGTTTCCGTCACATTTTTGTTTTCCTTTGCTGTGCTCTTGGCAGAGTTTCCAACCAATTCCCTGGAGATGAATGCCGTGGCAAACATTTTTGACACAAACGCCGACGGTTTTATAGACTACTATGAGTTTGTGAGCGCGCTCCATCCCAGTAGGGACCCCTACAGGAAGACGCTGGATGCAGATCAGATCAATGAAGAAGTGAGGATTAAGCAAAATGCAGATTTAAGTAATGCATGCCACTTAAACGATTTGCTCCTTCAACAGGTCAGTCGACAGGTATCACAGTGTAGCTGCCCAAAAAGATTCCAAGTAGAGCAAATCAGTGCAAATAGATACAGGGTAAGCCTTTTCTCAATATGTAATCATTTATGAGACAGAATACATCTCTATGTTGTTTTGGTTAGATTTTCATGTCTTGCTGCTACAGTTTGGAGATTCCCAGCAACTGCGGATGGTTCGGATCCTCCGTAGCACATTGATGGTCAGGGTTGGAGGAGGCTGGACTGCTCTGGATGAGTTTTTGGTCAAGAATGACCCCTGCAGAGGTGAGGAAGTCTAAACTGTTAATAAAACTCCACACACTGACCCTTTCTGACCGCAGGTTTAATGTTTAAGCTACATTTCTTGTGCAATGCATAAGCAAAATCAGGAGACAAAAGAAAACTATAACTTAAAAGAAATGTTTTATCTTTTAAGGCTGTAAAGTGGTGTAGTGGTTTGCACTTTTACCTCACAGCAAGGAGGTTCCAGCCGTCTCCTTTCTCTGAGGTTTGCATGTTCTCTATGTGCATGTTTGGATATCGCTCAGTCCAGAAACATGCTTAATAGGTTAATTGGTGGTTCTAAAGTTTTTTTTTGTGTCTGTGTTGCCCTGCCATGGACTGGTGAATTGTCCAGAGTGTAACCCGCCTTTGCTCTACAGTACCTGGGTAGGCCCTAGCATCTCCATGAAGCCAAAACAATGGGTTTAGAAAATGGATGGAGGTTTATCTATCAATATTCTTGATCGTACTGTTTGGTTATAGTCTCAACTTTGCCTCGTTCTTTGTGGCTATTGTGTGAAAATCCATCGTTGTAAACTCCAGTTTCTTCAACATTTGCTGACTCTTCCTCAGTTAAAGGTCGGACTAACCTGAAAATCAAAGAGAAGTACCTGTCACCAGCGGGAAGCACCACTAAGGGTTTAACTGTGAGCAGGTCTAACTCCAGCCTCAGCCTCTACAGCAGCGCCTCCGCCCCCACCAGCCCCAAGACCTGCAAGGCAAGTTTGTGATATATCAACCCATAAGAACACAGACCTGTCTTTGCTTAGAATGAACATTTTCTGGGATAAACTACAGACCAAGTGGAGCACAGAACACATCTCTGATGTTTTCTGTTACACTGATGTAACCATGGGTTCTTATGGGTTGAGATACGAATGTTGATCTTCTTTAAGAAGTAAATCTGTGACAAGCTGCTTCTGCTTTTCGATAATTAAGTTTGATGTTATATTGCACATCCTTTACACTTGGAAAGCCGTCATTTTTGTACCTTGTGTACATATCTGTAGAAGTTTTTGTTGTGTTTAGCAGAACACAAAGATTAGGCTTACTGGTGTTGCGTGACTCGTTTCAGGCATTGCTCCGCAGGAGTTTCTCAGGGGATCGCTCGATCCGTCCCAGGAGCTCCATAGCTGCTCTGGGGGCCGATTTGCATTTTATCTCTGCAAGGGAGGACAACTCCCCCTCACCTTCAGGTCTGAAAATCTACTTTGCCAGGCTTTCTGCAAACACTTTCTGCTGTGTTAACATGTTCTTAAGTGACTGGGTTTTAATTTACCTTCTTAAGTAACCCGGTACATTGGTGTGAGAGTTAATGATATTGGTTATTTAATCATGACCTCACCGCCCAGAAACTAGGTTACAAGAACTACATATACTATTAAAAGTTAAGAGGATTGGTTAACTTTATATTTTTCATTTTCAGACGAGGCAGACAGATTCCCTACGTGAGTGGCTCTGCTTCTATGCACCAAGTCTGCTGCTGGATTTAAACCAACAAAGCCTTGGAGCACTGAAACCAGGTGATGAGACGGACAAACGCACTGAAGTGTGAAAAGCCGTGTACTGTCTGAACAAGTGAAACGAACGGACAACAAGGTTCTGGAAAAGGGATGGCTATATGTCTGTAGATTCCAGAAGTGAGACTGAAGGATTATTCTCTTTGTGGTTTGTGGACCATGACGAGTCAATTTATATATAAGATGTAAAGGGCGACTCTCTGACTTTTGGTCCCTAGATGCCTTCCGTTCATTTATCTGATTGTCCAGAAAGTAAGACGCTCTGCATGGATCTTTACTGCATGGCCACAAGAGCCTTTGCTTTGCTTTTATTCAGCTTTTATATTTTTAAAATGAGCCAAGGCAGCATTAAACAGACAATTACAGTCTAACTTAAAGAAGAGCAGTTAAGATTGACTTCCTGTAATGGTGCTGTGTTGTCTGACGGCCTTGGTGGGAATCCGAATGAACATTAAACCAAAAATCATATCAAGATAAATGCTACCATATATTTTCCTGCATCTTTAGCATACCTTCATTTTTTAGTCACTGTTGGCAGAGCCATGCTATCTTTGGCCCTTTTTGGGGGCATTTTTTTCTCCAACAGTCATTCATTACTGTAAGAACTTTGGAAAGACAATATTGTGTACCAGAGATAGGACTTTTCATTGCTGCTTTGTAGATTTTCTTTTCTCAGGACTATTTTTCATTCACGTCTTTGTACAAAACGTTGATGTGAACATGTGCTGTTTCCTGCAGAAAACTGGAAACATTTAGTTAAACATGCACTTTTTCTCGATCAAATATGAAAAACGTGAGAGCAAAAATGACAGTTGTTAGTGGCAATTGTGAAAACATAAAATTTTGTTTTTTAATGTGTCTTAAAAAGATTCTGAACTTTTATACAGTTCAACATAGGTGGTGATATTAGTGACAGTTTTTGTTTTTTCATTGTACTTCTCTTATCTAACAGAATATATTTTCCTCATATTAGCATGGGCCAAAACTCCATTCTTTCAAACATGTTCAGTGAACATCTAACCAGTTTCCTTCAGAATCACATTTGATCCTTAAAAAACAAGAATCATTACATCAGAAGCAATGATTTTGAGATTTACGGTATGTTCTTCTGTGTTTTATCACTCCTTGTTTATCTTATTTTTACCATATGCTCCGTCTAATTGTATGTCATATATGTAAATGTTGTCTTTACATAATGTCTACCTAAAGGACAGTTGCTGGTCTATGCAATTGTTGTGAGGAATTTTTTATGTCAGACATGTTTTTACTCTTCAGCTGATGAGAGACTCAATGATTTCCTTGATACAAAAAGGAAGATTCCATCCAGTTGCTATGCATCCAAATCCTCCTGTACTGTAAATGTTTCTATACCCAGCACTCATTCTAATGTCTTCTTTAGGAAAACTAAAGGAATGCCTCTTAAGCTTTTGTGTCCACTTGTATAAAAGATTTTTTTCTTTTGTAATAAAATTACACATTTTCTTATTATTTTTGTTGAGAAGTGTGGATTTAAACCATTGATATGTTGGGAATGAAAATGACATCTCTGACATCCATTGACTTTTAATCCCAAACAAAATCAAAAAAGACCATTTGGGGGGGGGGGGGGGGGATTTAGAGGCTAAGTTAGACTTTTCAGCATGGGAACTAATGCAACCTTTTTCTTTATGAAAAGGGCTGCAACATTTGGTTTGTCTAGACCAGAAAGTCTAAATTAAAACAAATGAAACTTTTAGTAATTAAATGTAAAGGTTTTGCCCTTTTCTTTTTCCAGTCTTCCAGAATCAGTTTGTTTTCCTCACGAGTACTTTACAAAAAAAACTTGTGTTGCACTAAAAAAGATCAAGTTTATCTATGCTGGGTTCTGAAAAGTATGTTTATTCCATCAGGAAAAGGTTTGCAATCGTTCTTTTCTTTTGTTTATTAAGTGAAACAGTTCTGTGTGTGAGGACTTGGAACCTTTGTGCCATTGACGTGTTCTCCCTAACTAATCATTGAAGAAGAAAGGTCACCGCACTGTCTAGTGGGGTCTAGATGACCCAACTCCCAATGTTAAAGGATAGCACAAGGGTTAAGGCAAATGGGCGTTCCGAATGCTTATCAACGAATCACAGCTGCTTTTTGTTGTCGGGAAGGTTACGACCAAAGTTCGTCAAAACATTTAACTTATGTTCACAAAAACCAAATCATGGGGCTAACAGAAGCCAAGAGGGAAGCTTCAACGGTTGGGTAAGTCGCCACATTTGAGTATTTCTGTATTCATCAAGAATACATTGTGGCATTAACAAGTATGAATCATTTAAGCAGAAATAATCGTTAACTACGGTACTCACTACTGCAACAAAAAGAGAGTAAAGGTGAACCATTAAGTGTAATATGTTAAATTATTAAAAAAACAAAGACATAGTTTTGACAATTCAAAGTTCTCCAGATCATTTGCAACATCTGAGTCTTTGAGATGGTCCCTCACATAACACACAGTGTCAAAAAGGTATTTATTTAAGCAAAGTGTCCCACAGTTTCTAGAAGGATTAGGGAGTATTCAACTTCTAAACAAATATTTGTCCTGACTGAGAGCCACAGAAAGAACTCAGAAAAACAAAGCTGAGATTTAACTTTGACCTACTTAGGCTAAGAAATGATATGTGCTGTGGTTTCACACCTAAAGAGACAGGGAGGTACTTTTATGCAATAATAGTTAATAGTTTGAAAGGTAATTATGAGTATCCCTGTAAATCTACTCTCATCTGACAACACTGTTTTTATCAGCTTCACATCTCTAAAAGCATAGCCTTCTGAGCGCAAAGCTCCATCTAGACAAAACTAAAGTATTTTGTAATAGATTATTGGCAAAAGTGGATCAAAAGTCCTGCACAGCTTCTAAAGCAAAGACAATATATTTAAACAAACGGGACTAGTAATGCAAAGAACATACACATCTACCATTTTTTCTTTTTTATCGTCAAATTATTATTTCTGCTCTCAAAGTCTACGGTGGTATATCTGATATATTAATTTTATTAACATCTGCAGTGGGTGCTTTGCATGAGGCTGGTTTGAGCCCAGGATTGATAATAATCTGGTTATGTCACAAACCAGCCAAACCAAACCAAAATCAAAAAAATTAAGTCATTAGTGGCAGTTGGCCCGACTATCATCTGCCAGATGAGACCCCGCAACAACGAAGATGAAATAGTATCAACCTTTTGGGTCGCTTACAAATAGTTGGAAACATGGTGGCAGAAATGAAAGTTTAAGATGGTAATAGTTTGGAGCCAAAAATTCTTCACTCATCAATTTACTGTGAGAAGGAAAATATTTACGAAAGCTATAAACAAGTAGTAATTTCACTAACTGTCCAAAATAGCTAACCCTTGTCCTATCCTAGGTACTTTAACATTGGGAGTTGGGTCATCTAGACCCACTAGACAGTGCTCTGAACCTTTTTTCTTCAATGATTTGTGATCTTCACTGGTGTCCATGGATTGCATGACCATTGACGTGTAGGGAGAACACGTCAATGGTCATCTTGACCCCTTAGGATAGCAGAAGGGCTAAAAAGACATACTTTCTCCCAAGATGAAAGGAAAACTTTTGTAGATTCAAAGGCAAAGATCGCACAGGCTAACTTGAAAGTTAAGAATATGACTAACAGTTTGTAAATAAGAAAGTTCTGCATTTTTCTTCATTTTCATCAGAGAAAGAGAGCAGAATTAGTATTTTTACTTGACGGAAAGGGAAGTACTTGAAGGAAAAACATCAAACTGGGCTATGATTAAAACAGAATTTAATTATTAACACAACAGTTGCTTTAATCCAACAAAGTAGATTAGTTTTAGTTTTTTATGTCAGACATACTTCATGTTTTTAGCATTTTCAGACCAACAGTGTAAATAAAAAAATGTTCTTAATTCTTTGCCTGGTGAAATAAAGGTTTCTATCTATCTATCTACTTGGCTTCATCGCGCCGTTACCAGTCAACGGAACAAATGAAGCCCGAAGTGCCAGTCAGAGCAGAGGGGTGTAAGTATGCACTAATTAAATGTCATTCAGTGAAGTTAGTGCTCTTTAGGGGTTCTTCATTTGGAATTGATGCTTAACAACAGGTGGCTTTTGGCCCAGGTCTCCCTTGAAAAAGAGATCTTATCTGAATGGGACTTCCTGGTAAAATAAAGGTAAAATAAAATAAAAGAAACAGCCAGTCTGACCCTGATCAAACATCCACCCAGACAGCACAGACAGCTGTCCAAAGTCAGAGTTTCTTTTCAGTTCTACCAGCTCACATAAGACACTGACGTAAAATAACCACAAGTCAGTGAAGAAAACCTTTTTGTTTTGTTACTTCTACCTCTGACCCATTTCTATTCTCTCTGCTCCTGGGAAGAACCTTGAGTCCTGAACTGAGCTCCTGAGGCGCAGCCTTCAGCTCAGTCACATGACAGAGTTTCAAAGATGCAGTCTTGTGTTTTTCAGCCGTATTTGCAGACTGTGTAGACTGCAGCCAACAGCAGCCAACAGGTGCTCCGTTACACACTACAGCTGAGGCTGACTGTGAGCCATTTGCAGGTATGTAAGAAGTCACTCATCTTTATGTTTGTCTTTCCAGAGGAGGAATGGATTTTGTGTGTTTTGTGTTTGGTTGGTGTTAATAAAGTTTAAAACTTTGCCTGTTAATTTAAAATATTAAATATCAGACGTGAGCACCATTGCTTTTGCCCTCTTAAGCTTGCTATTTATGGCAGATTATTAACTGTGGCTGGTTTTACTGCTTTAAATTGGGGGCAAAAACAGATTAGATTAGATCAGATTAAAAAATTTTCAGCAAGCAACCTCAATCCGTTTAGGGTCAAAGACCCATTCCGATGAAAATGGTGCTGTTGGTGTTTTTGACATGTTCTTGTGGCATTTTTCTGTTGATGGAAGACATCTATACAGAAAATTTAGCTTAAAATTGCATTTCTTAGAATTTCAGCAGGTGAAAAAAATCAGTTTGAAAAAGATTGTATTTTGTGTTGTTGGAAATACAAAGGTCAGGCCACAAGCTCCCAGTTTCACTCTATTACCATGCACCCACATGTAGACAAATCGCTCCATGCACGCCTTTGTTTTCTCATCCGAGCTGGCATCTGCCTTAAAACTGTACGACCTGGATAGCTCCAATGCTGCTTGCCATTTTTGTTGCATAATGTTAGGTTGGGGGTCTGAGGGGCCGAAAACAGAGAGCTCAGCAATGGGGAGGGGAAGGAGGGCGGGGATGTTCTGCAACACGGCCCCACCCACAACTCAGGAGCAAATTTCTAAAACACTGCTGCTGCTCTCTGAAAATATGTCCTGTAGAAACAGCAAAGGTTTTTTAGATTTAGGCTAAAACGACACAACCGTAGCTAAGAGACTGCTGGATAGGCTTTTAACATAGTTTAAAAGATGATTGGAGTGGGGCTGTAAAGGCTGGAAGATATAGGGTTATTTAAAAAAATGGCAACAGTGGCATCACTGACTTAATAAACCACATTTCTATGTGAGTGAATCCCAATGTGAATTATTTTCTCCCATTTCTTTCTTTTGTCTGATCTAAGATCATCGTTGTGCTGGTAAGGTGTCAAATGTTTGAAGCTGCCGGCATTCTGTCAGGTTAAGTCTATGTCTTAAGGTAGAACTCCCATTTTCATTTGGTCTCCTTTTTAAAAGAGAGAAAAGAAATAAAATTAGAAAATTTCTAGTTTAAAATAAAACTTTGCAGAAAACCTTCTTCTACAACAAAATATTAGGGCTACCATAAAAATAAAAATATATTTGAATAAGGTTAAAAAATGTACTTGAATAAAATCGTAAAAATATGACAATAAAAGCCAAAATTGTACGAAGATAAACTTGAACAATGATGAGTAAAAAAGTCTATTTTACTAGATTAAAGTTAGAATTTTTATAAGATATTAACTGAGAATTTACTAGATTAAAGTAATACATTTTTGAGGCAAAAGGCTGTTTACGAAGAAAAATAGAAAAAAAACTCCATTGTGTTTCAGTGGAGATGTGTAGCACATTGTTAGCGGTTGCATTGGTTTGAGTCTACAAGCAGGGGTGCTCATTACGTCGATCGCGATCGACTGGTCGATCTTCAAAAACATGAGGGTAGATCGCAGGACAGCAAAGATAAATAACCATAAAAAAAAGTAATTCTAGAAAATCCACCAGCCAATCAAAATCCTCACTGAGAGTATGGGACATGATTGACATGCGGAACGGCCAATCGGACATCTTCTGAAACATACGTCACTGCACATGCGTGTTTAAATACACTGAGCGCAAATTATGTCATCAGAAAGTCGCTTTCTGTGCCGTGTCAGGTCAAGTCCTCGGCAGAAGACCACTCCGGTTGTCTGGTTTATTGAAGCCGCCCCGCGTGTGTCCTCCTACTATCGCCTCTGAGTTCATTAAGGAAGCGTTTTTTTTTCCGTGGCAGCCATCAGTGCCTCTGAAATGCCACGCTCCCCGCATTGCATGGTTTACAACAGAGCATGACATACAATAGTCACTGCTTTCTGTCGTTTTAACCCTTCTGCTATCTTAGATGACCCCATATTGACGTGTTCTCCCTACCATGACAAAGGTGGATAAAGGTGGAAAGATTTCATGTAATCCATGGACACCAGTGAAGATCATAAATCATTGAAGAAAAAGGTTCAGAGCTCTGTCTAGTGGGTCTAGATGACCCAACTCCCAATGTTAAAGTGCCTAGGATAGAACAAGGGTTAAAACACCTCATGATCTGTTAATACAAAAGTATCTTTGTGTAATCTTACTGTGTAGTTTTTAATCATCAGTACATAAACAACAATGTACAAATAAACATGTAACTCATAAACAAACATTTACTAATAGTAAAGTTACAGGAAACTGGGTCTCTGCAGAGGAAGGTTCTAGACCCACAAGGACTGGATTTCTTAGCAGTTTAGTTGAAAAGGTCCAAACGTATTTATGGCTCATTGATTCCTATGATGAACTAAAAGCTTATGGCATCACCATAAATGGATGCGATGATGGATTCAGTCAGCATGTAATGTGGATGGAGGCTTATAGAGAGCACTGCTTTTTCCTTGTAAAATTACAACTTTGTTCTCACAATTTTAACAAACATACTTCCTGTATAAAGTTAATTATTTTTTCTTTTACTCTATTCTGTTTTTATTTATTGCTTTCTTTTATTTTATTATGTCTAATACTCTGTGATCCTCGTCTGTAGTCGACCTTGACAGGCTGGGTTTGATGTGAAAGGTGAGCAAACGCTCTTCTTACAGGAAGTGATCATGCTTAGAACCAAACTAGGAGCTCCTTCACTGTCAGAGGGCTGCACGTGAGGACATGCTGTCTTCCTGGCGGCCGCCACTCTTTTCTGTTCCCTAAAGCCTAGAGGAAGGACGCGGCGGCGAAGCTATACATTATGGAAGCGTCATGGCGGCGGAGCACATGTGCGCCTGCGCAGTCCCTCCCATCTGTAGTAAGCGGAAGTAGAATGAACTCGAAAGAGTGACGGAGGGGGCGCCAGGTGTGACTGTTACAAAAAAGAGGCTGACAACAGAAGGGAGGTCTCCGTAAAGACGGTCCGTTCCTGCTGGCTGGACGGTAGGAGAGACGATCTTTGTTCCGGTCCGAATCTACTGTCAGGAGCCGGCGGTGAGGACTCTTCCTCTGATCCAAACTGAAACTCGGAGGGTTCAACTCCAACGTGCTGTTGTGGATGTCCCGCTGAACCGGATTTGACCAGTGACTGACTGGATTTGAGAATGATATCAAATAATTACAGGAAGGAGAACCTTCGAGATTCCAGGAGGTTTTGGTAAAGTTTCCTGTGAGTAAATGTGAATGAAGCAGCTTTGATGTTCATAATAGACTGACTGACTGTGTGAAAGGTCAGGTGTCCATTATTACAACACATGCTAGAGGATGCAGGGAGGGAGGAAGGTCAGGGACTCTCCTCACTTTAAACACTTGAAAATCAACATTTACCTTGAAGTCTGTCTGTGCTACATTAATAAAGGCTTGTTTTGGTTCTGGCAGCCTATATATTATGGGGGTAACGACTAATCGACTTCATTGATTATTAAATTCCTACCATTCAACCAGATCGATCTGTCTGAGGCAAGCTGTTATTGAATCGATCTAAACCATCATAAAATCATTTCACAATGAAATAAATCAATTATATTGATATTGGAAAATACCATTTGGATTGGTCCAGTGTCTAGAAAGTTCCCTTTGGATTCTTTGGATGTGGAAAAACAACAGTGGTGAACTTTAGGAAACTAACATGTGAATGGATTTGACATTCATTCTAGTTTACTTGTTTGTTTGGACACAGATTTCATTTCCACTTGATGATCTGGAAGAAATCCAAGAATCTGGAAAACTTCACTGTTCAGTAGCAGGAAGTTCTGTCTGAGTCTCTCTGCTGGAAGTTTTGATGAAGATGATCTGGATCCACTTTAGCTCAGAGAATCGGATCCAAATGAACCAATATGGATTGTGCATCTGATTGGCAACCACAAATGAAGCAATACTACTACATTTTGAGTAATATATTACTCATTACATGTTCAGTAACTTCTATTACAACAGACTAACTACACTATTCCAAAGTAGTGAGACCCCGAGGCTTTAACGGCCAAAAATATGTCACAATCATTTTATTTCTTTTCTTTTGCTTGTGATCCGTTTTCTCATTTCATTTTTGTGTTGCCAGTAAGCATGTTTCTAGCATGTTTCCATGTTTCTGTTCCAAAGCCTCAGCCTGTCTGTGGGTGGGGGACCTCTAGCATCCTTCAGTAGCATTTGTCGACTGTCTGAGGCTGAGTTTCTGCATTCAACCTTGTTTTTGTACTCTTTTGAAAGTAAATAATCAGTATTTTTATGTTTGGGGAAGAACTGGCTGTAATGAGTCCTCTAATTGTTCTTCCTGTGCTTTAATTCTACCAGAAAAAAATTCATCATGTAAATATGAAATACTCTGCTGCACCATTTTTTATGCTTTAGATTCTGATTTTTCTTTCATTAATACAAAGAAAAGTGCGTACAAGTAACACACTACAAATCTGATCTTTTAAGGGATTACTTTTAAAATGACATTAACAGATAATCTGTAATGGATTACAGTTTGACAGTTGTTCTCAAATTTGCTGTATAGATGAGGAAACATGGAAATGTTGGTTATGAGACGACATTCAAATGTCACTTTTTAAGGGACACATAATGGAGCCAAACAACTCAACAAATTTAGCTCAGGAATATGCCATTTATTTGATGTCATTTATATTCTGTCATATTTTATGCAAAGAGAGGATCGCAGAAGGCTGGGATGAAGTGTAACAACAAAAATCTCTGTTTACATTTATTTAAAGTCTTTAGACTAAGCAAAAACAAAGGAAGTTAAAGAAGTCTGTTTCAACATTGAATCCTGTTTTACGTAACTCATCTAATGTCAGGATTTTGTGACCACTTTCCTATTTAAAGTTAAGATTTGTTGAATTTTAGTAATCAGAGTTGCATGTTGTTCCTTTTTTCCAGATTCCCCCGGCTGTTTTGCATTCGCGGTTCCATCATGTCGCTGCTCACTCACGTTCTCGCTTGCCTTTTTGGAATGGGCTCCTGGGTGGCCATCAATGGGATGTGGGTGGAGCTCCCCCTGGTTGTAGAAAAGGCCCCGGAGATGTGGTTACTGCCCTCCTATCTGACAGTCCTCATCCAGATGGCCAACATCGGCCCCTTCTTTGTCACCCTGATGCACCGCTTCCGGCCTGGAGTGCTGGACGAGCGGCCCGTCATCTACTTCATCGTGGTGTTGGGGATCGTCTCCACGTTCCTGCTGGCTTTCTTCTGGGAGCACACAGTGATGATCGCAGGCTCGCCGCGCAGTGTCCCCTTGCTGACTTTAAGCTTCCTGCTGTCTGTGGTGGACTGCACATCATCCGTCACCTTCCTGCCTTTCATGATGACTCTGCGCCCACAGTACCTCACTACCTATTTTGCAGGGGAAGGCCTCAGCGGTCTGGTTCCCGCACTGGTGGCTTTGGTTCAGGGTGTTGGAGTGGTTGACTGTGAAAATGCAACCTTACATGGAGACACATCAACTGGTAATTCCAGTTCAGCAGGGAGCGGCGAGCTAATAGCCAAATACCAGCCAGCCAAGTTCTCTGTCCAGGTCTTCTTTGTGCTCCTGAGCATCATGATGGTTGTGAGCCTGGTCGCCTTTATCCTCCTGAACCACCACCCGGCTGTGGCTCGAGAGAGAAAGAGGGAGCAGTACTTCTTTGAGGACCAGGAAAACAAGAAGCGGGAACAAAGTTTGTCTCTGCACGCTCAGACACCGGAGCAGAAACCCATGCTGGGTCCCCTGGAGGGGGCCAGAGGAGAACCCAGGAGCTCTTTTGGAAAGGGGACGTACAACAACTTGGAGGTGGCCTTCATCTTTGTGGTGCTGGCTTGGGTCAATGCGCTGACCAACGCGGTGCTGCCTTCTGTCCAGACCTTCTCCTGCCTGCCCTATGGGAACAAGGCCTACCATCTGGCCGCCACCATGGCTGCCGTCGCTAACCCTGTGGCCTGCTTCATTGCCATGTTTGTGCCAATAAGGTGAGAAGAAGACCCTTGTGAACAGCGTTCTACTCAGGCCAGGAGTTTTAGTGTGTCAGAATGTGTTTGGGAAGCTTCTCCAGCATGTGACCATGTTTGCAGATCTCTTGCCTTCATGTGTTTCTTGACGGTGTTTGGGTCTGGAACCGGCGCCTACATCATGGCCATGGCAGCGCTGAGCCCCTGCCCTTTGATGGTCCACAGCACCTCTGGGACTGCAGTCATCGTAAGACTCTGTCTTCACCTGACATGCACAGATGGAAGTTTAGATGTGGTGTGGTGGAATGCATAGAGCAACAGGGTGACTCCCACATGTGACACTCACCGAGGTTTCCTGAGAAGTCGGGCATGTATCAGCAATGCCGCCTTTCACAGCCAGGTCTGAATGAGTGTTGTCAAGGAGAACTGACTGCTCTAAATGCATTGACAAACGCAAACACATCTCCACAACAATTTTATTTAGAAAAATAATACTAACTTTAAATTGGATACAGTTGATTTCCCTTTTCCTTACAAATTAAGTAACATTTTCCATTTTTTATTAGCATAGGTTTACCACTGTATTCAGAGAAAGCTGATCGCTAACATTTTCCATATTGTTATTAAGAAGGCAAGAATTGTCAAGACAAATATCTGATTTAATGACCAGTTTGTAAAAGTTATGTTAAAGCGCCAATATCCTGCTTTTCTGGAGCCTTTCAGAGTAAACTATATCCATACATATGACCATATATGAGCTTTGTGCTGCAGCCAGCATCAAGTTTGGCCCAATTTGAGCATCAAAGTAAATGTAAATTATTTTTAGTCATTTTTTACTACTCTAATTCAGTGCTTGATGTTTTTTTTTCTTATTTGATTGAGCAGGACTCAAACCTTACAGGGCCCTCTCTCATTTTTACAATGTTAGTTTTTCAAAAGATCTGGACTTGAAACTATTTGTGGATTTGAAATAAAAAGAATTCAGATTTATAAATAATTCTGCTTCAAATTTGAAGGTTGAGGTTTTTCATTGTTTTCTCTCTGCTCACTGCTGTGTTTGTGCTGCAGGTACTGGCCTGGATCCTGTTTGTTCTGAGCCTGTCCTATGTAAAGGTCATCATCGGGGTGATTCTGAGGGATGAAGGCCACAGCGCCCTCGTGTGGTGTGGGGCTGTGGTGCAGCTGGGCTCCATGCTCGGGGCTTTGTCCATGTTCCCGCTGGTCAGCGTCTACGGACTCTTTAAGTCGGGCGATGTTTGCAACACCAGGTGTCCCTCCTAGTCGGACATGTTTAAGTTGAACACGCCGTTCTAAAAGTTTTAGAATAAATTGCACTCCTTATTGTAGCACTGAACTTGCTTCACGTGTTCCAGCTTTCTTAAAGAAAGTAGAGAACTTGCTGTCTTTTTCAGATGATGTATTTATATTTGTTGCACATGGAGAGAAGGCTACTCTGAGCTAAAGAAAGAGGCTCATGGTCAGTGACCACAAAAGACCAAAGTTAAGTTTGAGTTCCTAAATGTGTTACTTTGAAATTCTGAGCTCTTCGTACTTGAACTTTGATCTAGATGCTGCTTTAAGCAGAATGGTAGTACGTCTGGCTGTACAGCGTGCCTTAACTCCTCAGTGAGGTTACAGTTCTGTTACTGTCTTTATCTGCTCATGTGGAATGGAGAGACGGTTCAACAAATGCAAATAAACAAGGTTGTGTTTTTATGTGAGAACCTGCTGGAAGGTTTCTGCCTCCTGAATGCTGTTCTTGTGTTTCTGTGTTGCCCAAAACAAACAAAACCTTTTTTATGGTTTTTTTTTTTTGGGGGGGGGGGGGGACTGTTGCTGGATGGTTTTAGTCTTTGCATGTAAATTGGCATGTAAAGCAAACTGAATACAAAGAAGATAGTAGTCACCTGCTTTTACAGAGGCATCTGATTGGTCCGTTTAAAACTTAAATAGTTTGCAATAAAGAAAATAATATAATAAAAAATTAGGATTAGCAACGGCGTGTTAAAAAAGGAGTCATAGCCAGAATGGTCATTCTGACCATTAGAATGACAAACAGCTGCTTATTTCTCAGTGGAAGTCTGTGGGAATTTGGCTTCCTGTTTGGAATGCCAGGAGGGAGGGGTCACTCAGTCCAGTTCTCCTATACAGTCAATCCTGAGCATATCATCAGCATCCTCCCGCCCCAGGTTGGACACTCTACACCTTGGCCACTGAGCATTTTGTCAACTCTCTGACTACAGAGTTAAGGAACTTACGTGTGTCATACATGTTTTTACTTTCCCCCTTCAACTAAAAAAAGTTTAAAAAGAAATTCTATCTGGCATTTTATTTACATCTATTTAGAAAATCTTTTCAGTTCTTCTACCATGTAAATGTGTATAAAATGCTATATTAAAGTAATGGATTACTTAGAAGATATTTCCATATTCTAAATTGAATAGGAGAATAGAAAAGAGAAAACTTTGCAAAAACATTGGAATGTCTGACAAAAGATTAAAAGAAAGGGAGCGAGACAAACTAGTGACTAAATAAAGAAAGTACTAAAAGGTGTGCAGTAGGAAAAGATGGCCTCTCCTTCCTAAAATGACCCCTGCAGTCCAGGACCACACTACCAGAGACTTGCACCGAGGTTATCCAGGCCAGTGGCGGTTCTACCCTGAATTTCTCCCCAGGCGAGATCCTCCCCAGGCGCCCCCACCCCCAAAGAGTCACTTTGTCCATGTCATCTGACATGTTTTATTGTCATTGAAATTAAGAAATTGATTAAAAAAATATGTTTATCAGAATTCTGCACTGCATTATAACAGTTATCAGAACATAAAAATAAAAGACCATCAGCATGGCAAAAATACAGTTAAGAAGGAAATTATTTAATCAAACACAATATTGAATAAATAATATAAAATAAATATTATAAAGCTCAAATCTTTTATCACACAAATAACACGCTGAAATAAACATAACTGCAGCACCAATACACCAAGAACAGAAAACGCTGACTAAAACCTAACCTTTCTAGCCTTCCTTGATGCAAACCCGTCAATAACTTCAAAATATGAAATCTGCTCCTCTACTGAATGATTGATACTAACAACAGAAGGTTAGTGAGTCGCTCCTGAGACATTGTTGACCTTAGGTATAACTTGATGTTTTTGGCATTTAGCACAAATGTCCTCACGAAGGCATCAAGTCCATCGACTAAACCAACTGTCACCTTTGTGACAACATTGTTTTGTGTTCCTATTTTTTATTTGAGCATTTCACACAAAAAAGCCTTTTTATACCTTTATTGAAATGAAGGTGTGTCTCTGTATGACGGACTTCTAAAAAAGTTCTATAAAGGTGATTTCCCCCCCCCCGCACTTGTCCCCCGCCCGGTCACTTCATTTGGAAGCGACCCACAGTTGAACTGATTCCCCGCAGCCCCAGCAGGAGTGCGTGCAGCTGCACCTAGGGGCGCCAATTCGCTACATGGCGGCGCTGTCTCTGTTTTATTTTTTTCATCAAACACTAAGCCGCGGCCCGCGACCGTCACCCCCCCCCCTGAAGCTGATCCAGCCAGGTTTTGTGCATGCGCAAACGCGGCGGCGCTTTGTGCTCACTTGTCAGCCGGCACCCTCCAACCCGCACCCCCTCCCTTTATGGAGTGATATTTCTGCCACCACGTTGCACACAAAACTTTCTAAGTTGAACACAAAACTTTTTCAGTTTTTTGCTCAAAAATTGTTTTTTTTGCTTTCAAAAACTTTTTTTTTTGCTTTCAAAAACGTTTTTTGCGATTGCAAAACACTTTTTTTCGCGTGCGTTGTCTCAAATTGCGCTTTTGTCCTATCTTTGATTTTGCTGACTACTTTGAGCGCGACTTGCGTGATATGACTGCCACTGACATCGCCAAAAAGAAATCCGCATGCGTTGTGTGTCATCTCTCTCTGGACAGAGTCGGAGTTTGGACATGTTTTTTTCTGCTGCAGACATTTTAAACACGTTCATCACTACACTGACATGAATAAATACTAAACTCTGTTTGATTTTAGCTGCTTTGCTGCTCCTTCTGGGTTTTACTCTGAGAGAAACGGGCCAGAATCGTTGAAAACGGCAGAACCCTGTACGAACAGAACCGACACAAAGTCTAAAGTCCATGTCTGCCTCGGCGTACCGTCAATATCCGTCAATAACCGTCAGAGACACTTGATTGGTTAGAATCTGGACCAAGCAGCAGCTGTTTGATGGCAGCTTGGTGACGTCAAACCGAAACTTAACTCAGCAAAGATAGGAAAAAAGTGAGATGACACACAACGCATGCAAATTTCTTTTTGGCGATGTCAGTGGCAGTCATATCACGCTAAGTTGCGCTCAAAGTAGTCAGCAAAATCAAAGAGAAGACAAAAGCAAGATTTGAGACAACGCACGCGAAAAAATGTGTTTTGCAAACGCAAAAAACGTTTTTGAAAGCGAAAAAAAGTTTTTGAAAGCAAAAAAAAGTTTTTAAAAGCAAAAAAAAAAATTTTTGAGCAAAAAAACTTAGAAAGTTTTGTGTGCAACGTGGTGGCAGAAATATCACTCCATATCCCTTCTCCTTCTATTTGCGTCTACTTCTCAAAGACAGGAGAGTGCACAGCTGCGGGGCCCCCCTTCGTTTTTGCACCCCAGGCAATCGCCCGTATCGCCCGTGCCTAAAACTGCTACTGATCCAGGCTATTTTACCTGCAGAATATATCTTAATCTTTGAAGTCTAACCTTTATGTCTGTAACCCTTGTGCTATCCTAGGCATTTTAACATTGGGAGTTGGGTCATCTCTAGACCAGTGTTTTTTAACCAGTGTGCCGTGGCAGATGGTCAGGTGTATCGTGGGAAATTACCCATTCACTGATTTAAAACATTTTCCATCTCTAGGATATCAGCTCTTTTTTCATCCAGACAGGCCCTGATAAAACACTGAGTAGTTAGGAATATGAAAGATCATAAAATACTTTTTTCTTTCTGTTTATTTGATTCTATTAAAGACATTTTGATAAGAATGACGGTACCGCGGTTTAGCCGCAGCTTCAGCTCTGTTTTGGGAAAAGTTCTACCCCTTTAACACTTGTGCTATGCTAGGCACTTTACATGGGAGTTGGGTCATCTAGACCCACTAGACAGTGCGCTGAACATTTTTTATTCAATGATTTGTGATCTTCAATGGTGTCCATGGATTACATGAAATCTTTCCACCTTTATCCACCTTTGTCATGGTAGGGAGAACACGTCAATGGAAGGGTGGGGTCATCTAAGATAGCACAAGGGTTAACATCCACCCTGCGAACATTGTCGCATATTCAATTCAACTTATCATTTCCAGAGGAGAGGCGGGGCAATGATGTCAGTGCTATCTCAGTGTGTCCGGCTGCTAAGAGACACAGACATGCTAGGAGCAGTTATGTTATGTTATTCCCACATATTTACATCCAAGGTAGTAATACAGTAATAAAAAGACATTTAGAAGATACGTGTTGGTGCAACCAGCAAACGTTTGGCATGGCGAAATCTGCTATAGCTGTTGATGGGGCTCCAGCTGTCCTCGAATAGCAAAATCAGCGCCAAGATGCAGGAGACTATCTTCTAAATGTGCTGTTATTGCTATTATGATTATTATTAAGGGTCTGCTCACTCATAATTTTTTTAATCTGTGCAGTAGGGGCTTAATTCTTGGCTGCAAAAGAAGGGTTAGCATTAGGCTAATGCGTGGTAAAAACATTAGCCGTGAAAGAAACAGAACTCCAGGCAGTAAATCCAGCAATGAGCAACTTGGATGTAAATATGTGGGAATTACATCAGCCTTTATTTTGTCTGGACACCACTGGAAACACAAATTCATATTATGGTATGTGTAGCAGCACTTCCGCCTTTAGGGTTCCAGCTGCTGGTCCGAAGAAAAAAGCTTGTCCAGAGGGAGGTTTCGACGAACCGCGGTGCGTCCGAAGGAGGACCGAAGAAGGCGGAAATGCTGCTACGTATTCCCGAGAAGCTGTGTACAATCATCAGGAGAGCACAACTGTCACAAAGCCCTCTTCTCTGCCGCTAACACAAGCCTGGCCGCACTGCTCCTAGTGTATGTCTATCTTAGCACACGGAGATAGCACTGACGTCATCGCCCCGCCTCCCTGCTGGAAAGTTGAATTGATTATGCAACACTATTAGCATGGTGGATGTGAAAATGAAAATGCAATCCCCTCTTTGCGTTTTCCTTTTAATTATGACACAATAACAGTTTTTAAGTAGAAAAGGAAAAGCATTTTGAAGTATTGATTTCTCATTTTCATTTTGAG
The DNA here is from genome assembly GCA_037389245.1 of Oryzias sinensis. Classification (NCBI taxonomy): domain Eukaryota; kingdom Metazoa; phylum Chordata; class Actinopteri; order Beloniformes; family Adrianichthyidae; genus Oryzias; species Oryzias sinensis. The sequence goes on along the minus strand of CM074491.1, from coordinate 29,068,238 downwards.
TCATTTGATGCAGTTACATTTTGAAAATGAAAAAGCATTTCTGTGAATCAATTTATTTGTCAAATTAGACATTTCTAAATGAATTTTGCTATACATTTACCAGAGAACCTTTAAAAAATGAAATATCAAATACCATTTACTTTATCATTTTAAATAAGTGACAGAATAAGCGGTAGGTACTGTAATATTCGTTAATAACGGATCGGTACTTTTTGTTGAATCAATACAAGTCTTCCCAAAATTCAGTCACTAAATTACTATCAGATGCTTTTGAGTTTCAGTGTCATTTCTACATATTTGACATGTATTATCTTGAATGTTAAACCTTTTTTACAATGATAAATATAGTTAACTGTTTTGAAATGGACTTCTTTTATTTTTGGCAGAAGGAATCGATTTGTTTGATCTACAATCAAACTCTCAGTTTAACTGAATCAATAACAAAATTAATAAAATATATAAATTCCCTCCCTTTTGTTGGATCAAGACGTGTTCAAACTGAAGTTTGTAAATCTTCCACTGTCATCCCAACCGATTCATTGTTATTAAATAATATAAGTTTTAGATTGTCTTTAATACAATAAAGGCTGATCGTGTAGTTCTTCAAAATAGAGAAATGTATAAATCTTGTTTATGTAACAAAATTGTTTTTTTTGCATTATTGTTTTTCTGTTACATTCTTTTGCCTGACATACTTAAATCTAACACTAGGTGTCAGTGTGGGACTTTGGGGTCATCAGAGCAGCAGCAGGGATTCATCAGAACTCTGCATCCAGTTTGGAAAGTTCTTTTTTCATTTAGTTGAGCAGAGTTGGATTTTCCTGAATAATTATGATAGTTTAATGGAACTAACCAGTGACACGAATAGTTTCTACTCATTTCTGCAACTGAGTAAAACTGTAAAACTGCACATTTTGTGAATTTATTTGTTGAATGTTCCACATTTTTTTAGATTTTCTAAACTTGAAACCCTTCTTTTGACGATCAACTTTAAGTCGTGAGTCACCAAACCGTGTCCTGTCTTCGGCACAGTAAATTAGAAAGTGTTATACCCACATCCACTCATTTGAGGAACACATCTCTTTAGACTCCCACATTGTTATGGATACATTTTCCACCACACTCACAACTTTCCCTCTGTTTTTTTTGAAGATGACTCATTTCTAGTCATCCTGTCATGAACTTATGAACACATTCATGAAATTTCCATTTGAGTCGTGCAGTTTTACCATACAGAAAATCTGCATTGACATGGGGATGATGGGCGGATTTATATCTTTGTCATTGTTAGTGTTAATATAAAATCAAGTCATGTTTAAACATAGAGAGCCATCCCTCCACATAAGAACACTTCTTTATTCTTGCAGCAACTATTTAGAAACTCCCAAAGTGACGCCACATTTATGTTGAACATGCATCAGTTGCATGGCTTGTGGAATTAAACGGATGCTAAATCTGTGTTTGACTCCTCATTTAGTTATTCCAACCTAGTTTGTGGAATGGATGTCTTCAGTTAAAACATTTGGCCTCATTGTCAATCTAATGACTGTGTGGTACAAAAATGGAGGATAGTGTTCTGTGGAAGAATCCTGGAGTCACGGCAGCCTTGGAACGTCCCCATCATGCTGGTCTCTCACTGCTGTGGGACTGCTTCTTCATTTTCACGGAGCATCTGTGACTGTCTGACAAAATGCTGCTGGTCACTTCAGCACAAAGACCAAGCCAAAGCGGATCGGGTGTGTTCAGGTCAGAACTTGCATTCCTCTCCACTCCTACATTGTGAAGCCCATCTTTGACAAGTCTCACTTTGTGAAGGACATTGCTCACCAATGAGGATAGAGGCCACTGCTATAAAATCTCATCTCTATGACTCTGCATTTAGATTGCATGCAGTAACATTAACCGTCTTTTGTTCTTCGTTATTGAAGAGCAAAATGCCACTCCAGCGGCTATAATGGTGGAGTGCATTTACATTCTGGCTTGAATCTCAGCTGGGACCTTGGTGTAAAGTCTGCATCTTTTTGTATGTATCGGCCAATCTAAGTTGTCCCAAGGGTCTAATGTGTGTGTGTGTGTGTGGGTGTGTCTGTGTTAGGCTCCAGCAACCTTGTGACCTCTAAAAGGATTAAGTGTGTTTAGAATACAGATGGATGGAGGATGGCACCCCATACTATCATACTGCCTCCACCAAAGACTACACTTTCATCCCATAATACAGCTAATAACACAGCCTCAAGACCCTCTGCAGAAGAAATACACTGCTTTTCTTATTTGCTCCCATTTGCAGCTCATTATGGGTTCCTAATTGACTCAGGAAGTGTTTCAATAGCAACAGGAATTGGAACCACTTTAATGAAAAGCAGGGATTTAGTTTTGACTTAAAGTCCCACTCCGATCATCTTTTGATCCATTTTCAAGGTGTTCTCAGTATTTTAATTATTAGTATGTCATTTAAAGCCAAAACCAGAAAGTAGTGTTGTTTTCTAGGACAACATGGGTATTCTGCAGAGCGGCAGTAGTTCATTCAAAATTCACCTGTGAGGTGTGGGCGGGACTGTTGGCACGAAGCAACCTCTTCCCCCTTCCTGTCATCCATCTTTTTAGGCAATGAGTTCTATCGCTAGAGGAGACATCACGTGATTCCTCATGGGAGAGCACCGCCATCTTGGTGAGGTCAAGTCACTGCTGCAGTGCACGCATGTGAAACACATTTTTTGCAAAATTCCAGTTCATTGTGCGGATTTCAACAGCCAAAATTGGAGAAATGAGTCCACGAAGGAGGAAGGCAGATCATTTCACAGGTAGCTATTATAATTTTTTCCTGCTAATGCAGGAATAATAATGTTGACATGCATGATGAATATGCTTCATGATGTACGTGTAATTTGCTCTTGACATAAATGTAAACTTTATTGTGTTAAACCTATAAACAGTATACTAAAACTAGGCTATTATAGTAATATAGATTTATACATTTCTGACTCAGACTGAACTTTTCTTGCATGTTTCCAATGGATTCAGACTTAAGGAAAAAGTGGGCCTTAGCAATAAAAAGAGCTAAACTAGATGGATCACTGTGGTACTAACTAGTAATACAGTCTGACTATGTTCAAAACATTTCTGGCCAGACTGTTCCCTTGAACCCGTCACCATACCATCTGTGTTACACCAAATTGATCACTCACATGAATCAGTGGGGTAAAACTTTAGTTTTTTTGTTTTTGTGTTTAGGGTAAATCTATTGTTGACTTATATATTATTATTATTATTAATATTCATTGACTTATTATTGATTTATTATTATTATTAAATATTATTGTTGTTTTATTGTTTATTTATTGTAATTATTTATTATTATTATTGACTTACTATTGATTTATTATTATTATTTATTATTATTAATTTTATCATTATAATTATTGACGTATTGTTGGGCTTTTCTAAATAATTTAAATTACATGTCAAAGAGGTCTTAAACTTCTGGAGTTAAAGGATGGCACAAGGGTTAACACTGCAGACCACTACACTCTAAAACACATGAAAGTTTTTATTCTGCCTTCCTCCATTCCAGCGTACTAAAAGGGTTTTAAATAAAGTTGTCTGGTTCTAGTGTCGTCATTTTCTCTTATTAGATATTTTTCTTCTCTTTTTTTTCCCATATGTTTGTCCATTTAATATGTGAAATATCATAAAAGTGATTTTCACATGTGGGGGTGTTTATCCTTCCTCCTGTCCACAAAGACAAACAGTAATGAGGAACAGTCAGAGTGTGATTCACATCCCAGTGGCCCCCAGAACATCTGGGGTCATCATCTGCTGATGTCTCATAGCTGACCTATTCTCTTTCTCGCCTCCTGCAGCTTTAGTGACTTATGGTGAGTATCAAAGTGGCGTACCTGTTTGGAAGAATTTAGCAACATCTCAATATGGAGAAACATTCATGGATAAGTCTGAGTTTTACATGTTTGGCAAAGGTTGAGAAGTCTCTTAAAGTTTGAAAAACGGCTGTAGATTTAGATCAAGTCTACTTATTTTGAGAGACTCTCCAGTGTGTTTGTTGGCGCTGGGACGTAAATAGAGCGGTCCTCTTTGTTTCTGCCTCCTGTTCCAACAAAGACTGTGACATCTCCTTTCCCTAAGCTCCTTGTATTCCTCTATCGTGCTCACGGCAGACTTTGTGACTGTAATTTCAATTTAAAACACATGAGGGGAAATCCTTGCCCGTGCTGCTCTTTAATGGGCCATCATGGGATTGGAGTATGCAGAGAATGATTGAATTTTGGGAGGCCAGGAACAACCAAGCCTCTCCTGCCGTTATGCAATCGACCATTCCCCTCTCACAACGCGACGTCTGCTAAAACCTCGCCGAGAAAGAGGGGGAGGGAGAGCACAGGAGCTCAGGGCTGGAAACCTCAGTGTCTGGGCTGAAAGAGAGACAAATATCTTTTCTTCTAAATGACTCCCTCGTAAAAGCAAAAGTCTGCTATCTTCTGTGAAAGGATTCAAATGAGATCCAAAGTCACCAGATGAAAAGGAGAGACGTTCGGCTCAGCTTGACTGGTTTTTACGCTGTAAATGACTCTTTTTACATCGACACGCATGACATCTTATATTTCCTCATATATGAAACATATGGATTACATAGAAAGCCACTTTTTATGTATACTTTTTCGACTTTGTACCACCTTCTCTGTACATTTTTACTTGGTTTGATTATCCAGAGATAAGGATAATGAGTTTTTATAACATGAGGGAAACTTTCCCATTGTATGTGTTATACTATTCCCAATACAGCAAAGGCTGCCCCACGGCATGCCAAAAGACATTACTTTTCCCGTTAAGTCCATTATATTCAAATGGACGGCCCCCTTTGTTTTTTCTTCTTTGCAGCAAGACATAAAGTAATCAAAAGTTAAAAGCAAACACTCAAGAAGGCACTTAGCCAAAAAAGAAAAGCTTTTATGATAAAACATTCATATAATGTGCAGTGCAAGAGATAGGTAATCTTTGAGGATGATTGCATTGCATTGTAGTCAGTTTTGCAGAGCATCACTCGGGGAGTTTAGAGAGGATTTCTCCTAAAAACCTCCACACATCATCCACTAGGCAACCAAGGAGCAGCAAAGATCACCTGTGTGTATTTCTATCATTAAAGGTTACAATACAGACGCTTTCGTCATCCCAACAACAGCAAGCAAGCAAGATTTTAAAAAGATAATCTGAAATATTTGAAAATCCTGCTAGTGTGGTATGTTTCTTTTGTGTACGTTTCAGTGTTTGGAGTAATCACTACAAATGTGTCCCAGAAATATTACTTTCGTAGTAACAAACATTTGTGAGTCATGTTTTACCCATTAAATATTCAATAACATGTATGATACAACACAATCAATGGGTCAAAAATGTTATTGTCTAAAGCAGGGAAACCACAAGATTAAAAAAACAACAACCAAAACACATTTTTTAGCTTTGAGGTCTTTTAGTCACACATTCTTAAATGACTTAGCTAAATTTCCTGTTCCCTGATCATTTAATTTTATTTTTGTCTTTTTAAGTCCTTGCGGAAGTCCTGTTTTTTCACTGAGCCTCATCTTGCTGCTGTAGGTTAAATGAAGTAACTTTAAGCAGCTTTTCTAGCATTTGTTTTAGTCATTTCTAAAGGATGAAAGGTTCTTATTTGCTTTCTCCTTTAGAGTCGATAACCTGAATTCTTTAATAGACTAAACTGACTAAAGTTAAGGGCTCCTGTACTTTAATTTGACCAAAAATAAACTACACTACTCACAAAAGGTAGGGATATTGTGAAAAACTCAGTGGATGTTTCACTTCACAGATTTATAGGATAAGGAGGCAGTTGTTTTGGGGCGATAGCCAAACATTTTGTGTTTGCCACATAATGGTCTCACTGTGTTATTTTGAAGGTTCTACCTGCCTGTCTTAGTTTGAGTTTGCCTTCCCTTGTCCCATTATCCCCAGATCATTTTCACCTGTTACCCGTCAATCCTGTGAGTATATAGTTCTTATCACTGTCTTCCTCTGTGCTGGTCCATACTGTCTGTTACCCTGATCCTCTGTCTAACCCGTCCCTTGGTTTTCTTGTTTCCCTGCTTGGCAGCGCCTTTTGTTAAAATTAAAAATCCCTTGGTTTTTTTTTGAATAATACCCAGTTCCCCGTCACTGCATTTGGGTCCTGTACCAACCTGGGGACACAACAGAATGGACCAGCCATACTTCTTTTGGGACCCAGCAGAGCGGGACATGCTGGTTCTGGAGGCCCACTGCCTGGAAGCAGAATGGACCAGGTCATACTGGACTGTGGTCCTAACCCAGTCCCCTCGTTCTTTCCTTCAAGAGGAGTCGTTGTTGCCACCACCCGCTTCGACAGCCTGTCTCTGTCCCAGTGGTGGTCCTGGACGCACCCCAGCCCACCTCTGTTCCTGAGGAGGTCCCAACCAAACCCAGTTCCTCCAGGACGGATGACTGGCTTGACCCGCCGACTCAGAGGACTGGACCGACCCGCCAGCCGACTGCTGGCCTGACCCTGACTTTGCCCTGCCAGTCCCAGACTCCATGGCCCAACCCGGCGGCGCAACCTGACCTTGCCACGCCGGCCCCAGATTCCATGCCTGACCCGCTTGCCTTCTTTGACGACTTCGACGACTGGCCTGACTCTCTGGCTCACCCCATCTTTGCCATGTTTGCTCCAGACGTTTCGCCTGACCGACCAGTTAAGCGTCTGCCTTGTCCCCTAGACCCGCCTCGCTGGACAGAGCGACCTTCCGGCCATTCTCCGGACCTGCCTCATCTGCCTCGCTGGACTGCGTGGCCTCTCGGCTGTCCTCCAGACCCGCATCACCAGACAGCGCGCCTCAGTGGACTGTGGCGCCCGTCTGGATCGTCCTCCGGGCTTCATCAATCTTTGAACTGATATGTTCATCAGTGTAAAACTGCTTTTCTCAGCTCAAATTCATTGGAATTAAGTCAAAGAGTTACAGTACTTTAAAGACTTTTATATTATCTCTTTGTGTCAAAGGGTTAGAGGCCAGAAAAAACCTGTACATCCATCTTCAGAACCCACTGCCCCTCTTTTCAGGTCACTGGAGCCAATATAGCTACTGCTGGCTACTGAAGGCGGGTTGCACCGTGAACAGGTCACCTGTATAATGCAGGGCCACACAACCACACACACCCCTATAGTGACAAATTTAGGAACACAATTATCCTATGAAGACTGTTTTTGGACTGTGGGAGAAAACCACAGTGCCTAAAGAAACGCCACACATGCATGAGGAGAATATACAACCTCTGCACAGAACAGACCCACCCGGGATGTGAACCTGGCTGGCTTCTCAGTGTGGGGCAAAGGTGCTAACCTCATTAAATCTGTCAATTAAAAAAAAAATTTCTTTGTTTTTTGCTCGCTAATCAGTTTTCAAAGAAGAGTTATAATCTAAACAAAATTACAAAAAATATCAACTTTTAAATGTTGACATGTTTTGAAAAGCTTTGAGAACATTTCTGTATCGGTCAGCCGTCAAGACTCCCGCACTGGGATCATCCATGACACCTTTCCTTCACAGCTTGTGATGCTCCTGGTCACCACTCTTTTTAATATTGGGACGAACCATAACCAGCCCACTGAAGCGAAAAGATCTAACTGACAGCACATTCTTGCATTGCGGGAAGTGAGTACACAGGGGTTGCATTTGCAGGTCATCCTGAGGTCACTATGGGCATCCATTAGTGGCCTTATTTAGAGACTTATTTCTTTAAGAGGAGTCACTGGCCTGCAAGACAAAGAATCATTACCTTTGCCCGCCTCCTCCCTGCCAGTAGTCAATAATGAGGGATCATTAAAATGAATAGATGGACATTCCCCTTTTCTCCGGATCCTTATTGTGAAATCAGTGTCAGGGGAAATGAAGATTGAGCTCGGTGAAGGCGTCTAAAAGCCTCACAGTGATTGTCGTGAACTCATCTCCAGTGCCAGGCTCCTTTATCTACTGTAAGAGTCTGCACCTGCCTGAACTCCTGACTAGCCAGGGCTTTTACTGCAGCCCATTAGGAGCATCCCTAATGCATGCTACCTTCAACATAAACATTCTGCATATGCTCTGAGATGTTTACAGCAAATAATGGGAGAATAATTGCTCTGGATGTCTCCTTTTTCTTCTTGAAAAAAACCTCTTTCATGAGATCCAACTTTGATTTCAAGTGTAGAGAACTTTGTGTTGTGATTGCATGAGCAGCTTCTTCAAGATAATTCTCACTTTCACATCATTTAAGCTTCCCCATCTGTCCCTCTGCTAAATTTGATAAATCCTTGCACATCATTTCATGCATCTGAACAGGGCAAACCCAGCTGAACGATAGCAGATGGAGAAGGAAGCATTTTCCAGCTGCCACATCTGGGTGCCTGTTGGAGTATCTCTTAAAGTGTCTTTTAAAAGTGGGATTTGTCTGTGGGTCTACAACAATGTGACCATATCAGGATGTCATCTGGTGAAGCGGTCACATGTGAGCCAGCGTTGTAAAACACTTTTGTGCACACCTGTGGAGTTTGACGGTCCCACCCCAAACAGATTTACCAGACTCGCGTAAACATGTGATCAAACCTGCACGTGCACACTGACACGCATGATCCTCATCTAGTTTTCAAAGGTACCTGATAAGAAAGTCTGTTTATAGTCATCCAACATGTGTTTCTGAAGAATAAAGAAATCTTAAAAATGGGCTTTGGGGCCAGCAGAGATCAAGTGCAGCTCTGGCTTATGGGGCAGAACTATCTCTGGTCCCTCAGTATGGTCAAGCAATTATCTCCCAAAGCATCTCTTAAAGCCACCCCCATGGTTTTCTCAACATGCTCTTCATAACACAGGCATATTGAAGATTTACTGCAAACAGATGGCTGTCAGAGACTTCCAGCACTGTGCCTTTGCACCGGTTTTGTAAAAACTGAAGTCAAGGGCTCAGTGGGAATATCCCAGTAAGGATGTGGGGTAGTAAAGGTACTGTAAACCTGGACAATGAAACTTCTAAGTCATGCCCTCTACCAGGTGGTGAGTACTTGTGGACTTTTGGGACAAAAGATTGCTTATATGAAGGACAAAACTATTTCCTTGAGAATTCCTTAATCTTTATCAAAGCCATTAGTCATTTCATGTGTGTTGCTGGCAAATAAAGTCTGGTAAACCCTTAAGAGTACACTGAAGGTTTATTTTACACAGTATACTTGAGACCATGTATAGACCATGTAACATGTAGTGTAGGAAGTATACTAACTGAATACTTCTTCAGACTAAATTGTAACATTTTAAGTTTACCATATATACTGTAGATCCATCCATCCATCCATCCATCCATCCATCCATCCATCCATCCATCCATCCATCCATCCATCTTTCTCCGGGTAGCGGGTCTAAGCAGAGATGCCCAGACTTCTCTCACCCCAGCCACTTCCTCCAGCTCCTCTGGGGGGACCCCGAGGCGTTCCCAGGTCAGGCCGGAACACTTCTCCAGGGAGGTGCCCAGGAGGCATCCGGACTAGATGCCTGAGCCACCTCAACTGGCTCCTTTCAATGGAGTAGAAGTGGTTCTACTCCGAGCTCTCTGTGGGTGACCAAGCTCCTCCTCCTATCTCTAAGGGAGTGCCCAGCCTCCCTACAGAGGAAGCTCATTTCAGCCGCTGGTATTTGGGACCTTGTTCTTTGGGTCATGACCCAGAGCTCGTGACCATTGGTGAACATTGGAACGTAGATCGCCCGGTAAATTGAGAGCTTTGCTTTCTGGCTCAGCTCTCTCTTCACCATAACAGACCGATACAGCTACCACATGACTAAGGATGCTGCTTGGATCCACCTGTCAATCTCACGCTCTGGTCTTCCCTCACTCGTGAACAAGACCCCAAGATAATTTAACTCCTCCATCTGGGGCAGGGACACTCCACCCACAGAGAGATGGCAAACTAAGATAGATTTCCATATATATATAGTATATTAAAAGTAAACTTCACTTTTAGTATAGAGTGATTATATGTGTAGTACACTTAAATAGACTACTTGTCCCAAAAGGAAATTAGCAAAAAGGTTTATTTCAAATATTTTTTGACACACAGGATGTTTGGTTCAGTAGTTCAGAGCTTTAGATGCACAAAAACTCTTCAGTGTTTAAAAAGTATTTCACTTTTCTACATGCTTGTAAAATGAGCTGCCTTTTGTTTTTATGTCAGAGTTTGCTGGAGAGCCCTGGGACAGACTGGCGACCTGTCCAGGGTGTCCCCTGCCTTCGGCACAGGTAGCCGGGATAGGCTCCAGCAGCCCCGTGACCCCGAAAGGGATAAAACGGCAGAAGATGAATGAATGAATGAGTTTGCTGGAGACATGAGTCAATAGTGAGAACTTAAATAAATCCAGCCTTAGTGCGTGCGGGGAAAGCAGCAACGTGCCGTCTTCGCTCCGGAGCTTGTGCTATGCACATGCGCTCCTGGGTTGTTGTGACATCACAATGACTTCTTTTTTCAAACAGAGCTTCTTTGATTGACAGCGATTTAAAAGGAGAAATACTCAGAAATGCAAAAAAGGAAATGATTTTTTATTACATTTACATCTTTAAGAACACAGCCACACGAACATGTCAAAAGTCAAAAAGCATGATTTTCATAGGAGGAGCCACTATAAGCCACCCAAGGCGTATACGTGGCTAGTATTGTAAAAAGCTTGAAAGAGTGAAAAAGGTTCATAAAAACACACACACAGAATTGAAAATAAATTATAATAAAAAGATAATTACACATTTTTTCAAGTATTACAGCTGATAAATCTTAAAAAATAATAACAAATCATGTATATGGAAGAGTAATTCATTCAGTTAGAAAAACAAAAAACTGGTGATATTCTTTTCTAATTTTTTCAAGTATTAAAAGAATTAATATTTCCTTCACACTTTTTCCGTGATTTTCGTTCTAGTAATTTTAAAAAATACCAAAACAAAGAACTCTAAACAGGCTGGGCATTTACCTCATCTCTTCATTAAAACTAGAAGATGAGCTACAATTTAAAGTTGAAAGTCACAAAGTGTCCGTGTCCATTCTGTCTCTGTGCTCGTCTCAATATCACCAATCTGCTTTGTTCTTCCAAACAAACATTACAGAGCAAAACGTGGGCAAGTATTAAATATTAAGATAAGATAAGCCTTTATTTATCCCACGATGGGGAAATTCTTTTGTCTGCAGCTGCAAAAAAGACATCCAAATAGCAAAAGTGACCTTCAAGCTAAAGTAAAGTGACCTTCAGGTTCAAAAAGTGCAGCATTACAAAAGAACAGAAAAACACCTGCAACCTGCATGACTAAGTGAATTAAATCAAATAAATAAATGCAAATACACACAAAAACAACCATTATAAGAACAAAAACAACTGACAACAACAACTGGATTTGGAAATAGAAGTGGTACAACTGCAACGATAAAAAAATAAATGAATGAAAAGCACAGCGTGGCACATAATGTGTCATTACAGAACTCCATAAAGGACCACTGAGGCCCCCACAGTGTCATAAAAGGTCCTCAGCAGCTGTCTGCACACGCCGAACGACCTCAGTCTCCTCAGCAGGTGGAGGTGACTCTGACCCCTCCTGTACAGAGCATCCGCGTTGTTGGACCAGTCCAGTCTGTTGTTCAGGTGAACACCCAGGTTTTAAAAGTGTCCAGAATCTCAATGTCTGAACCCTGGATGTTCACCAGTGGGTGTGGAGGGGACCTCCTGAAGTCCAGAACCAGCTCCTTTATCTTCTGGTGTTTAGCAGCAGGTGGTTGTTTTCACACCAGCCCACAAAGTCAGAGATGACCCCCCCCTGTAGTCCTGCTCGTCCCCCCCTGATACACAGCCCACAATGGTGCTGTCCTCTGAGAACCAAAGCAGATGACAGTGGTGGGAGTCGTAGGTAAAGTCCGATGTGTACAGGGTGAACAGGAATGGGGGGGGGGGGGCACAGTCTCTTGAGGTGCCCCAGTACTCCAGACCCCCACATCAGACACACAGCCTCACACTGTGGTCTGTCTGTGAGGTAGTTGATGTCCAAGCAGCCAGATGTTGGTCCAAAACCTCCAGCTTCCTCCTCAGCAGTGATGGTGTTGAAAGCACTGGAGAAATCAAAAAACATGACTCTCACAGGGCTCCCAGGGGACTCCAGGTGAGACAGGTAGATGATGGCATTGATCAGAATAAACTGTTTACTCATTTTTATGTGAGTCCGTCCCGACGACAATATTAAGCACAAAGCAGCAACGTTGGTGGCTGACCTGCTGGACGCTCACGTTGTGGGTGTGGTCAACTTTGTGGTCTGTTTTTAGACAAATTATTGAAATTAGTTTTGACATAAGTTTTATTGTTTTACCGAGATACTTTTTCTACATTTTCAATATAATTTTTTCTGTTATTCAGGATCATGTTTTTAATTTTTAAGAAAATATTTTTTTCTGTTTTTCTAACTTGTAATGTTTTAGGACTGCAACAGCTGTAGTTCTAAAGCAAGAAGATGAGGACATGTCCAGAGATGACACTGCTCGAACACACTGGTTCTCTCCAAGAGAAGGAGCAATGATATTAGGGATTTCTGTGGCCTAGTGATGTTTCTGAAATGATTTATGATGAGTTACTGAGAAATTGATTGTTTGTCTGAGGTGTTTTTGTGGACCTGCCTCTGCATCAACGTCAAAGTAAACCTCAAAGCTCTGAATGGTGGGATCCTATTTATCAAAAAAAAACCTCCAGCTGGACCTCATCTTCTGCATCACTACAAACAAAATAACAGTCCACAGCACATGAACTGAACGCCTAGCAGGGACACATTATGGCTTCTTTTCTATAAAGACAAAACAATGTGAACAAAGATCATGTGCTTTTTTGTTGTTCTTTTAACACAATACGCTTCCATACAGATAAACTGAAGAGTGAAAAAAGGATTTGAAAAGTTTGGGCCCGCCACGCCCCTGAAGGGGTTCACTGTCTAAGCCTGTTTTCTGTTACTATGGGAGCTTCTGGACTTTGCTGAATGGAAACATTTTGCAGGGCGGGCAGGTGGTACACAGGAGTACAGCACAGCTCCCAGGGCGAGAAGCTGCTCTACTCAAAACTCCCCATCACTGACAGGCTTCCTGGAAAGTCTGCAGGTGGCTGCTCACACTTGACAAATCTCAAGCCTGTTGCTCTTAGTCCTAAAGTTGGATAGCAGCGTGAAAGCTAGAAGAAAAATGTAAGTGAAAGTGGAAAATTGTCACGGAATTGATTCATAAAATCACTCTCAGAAATGAAAAGGAAAGGTGGGAGAAGTTTGTGGACGAAAACTAAAATTCTGCTAAAACCTTTCAGAGTTTATGCAGAAAAGAGGAAGTGCAGTAAATAATTCTGTTTGTAGTTTGCAAAAAAAAAAAAAACCAACAAGTTTGCAGAAATCCAAGAAAACAAAAAGCAATGCTTCTGTCATTTATGGTCACCTTTATGATGTTTATTTCAATTTAGAGAACATATTAAATGCACTTAAAACACATTTCATTTTTATAAATATTTGAGATTAAAGAGACAGGTTTTACCCTGTGCCTACACAGAGAAGCATTACACAGTTACAAAGATTGTGAAGCCATTGAGGAGAGTAAGGCACGAAGAACCTTCATGATACAGACATGCAGTTACAGAGTAAAATGCATGGGGAGGCTATTCTGCTATCCTAGGAGCTACATGACTGCGGCGCGCATGCTCGAAATGAGAGAAAGAAAACTTGCAGCTTTGTAAGAAGGGATTATGTGCATCTGCATCACAAACAAATATCTGTATTTGGTCTGGAGGCAAAGTTTCTGCAGTAAAGTGCATAATGATTTATTTCTGGAGAAACGAACAGAAAAAAGACAATAATTTCACCAAAGATAAAACCCTTTGGTTTGCTTTCATCAATTATTGCCTATCTGTCGGTAACAGTCCTGGCCAAGTCCTCACTTGTTAATCAGGAGTGAAATGATGAGTAAAACTGAGAATATTAACATGCAGATCTGCACTGTGGTGACAAATATACAAGGTATGCAAATACATGTGTTCTAATGAAGCGGGAAAGGACGCTAGCTGATATGAAAGAAAGAAAGGAAGAAAAAGGCTGTCTTCAAAAGGCCCTGAAATTCAGGAGATATGCTCTGCATCTTTCTCTGATTGTCTTACAGCCAGGATATGGATGAAGGGCTGGAAAACTGGGAAAAATGTAGAAAAAAACAGGCACAAAGGGGAAAAGAAAAGAGTCAAATATGTATGAAATCAAAAGACATAAAAAGTGTAGAAACAATAATTCATTACGTAAGATAAGACATTTCAAAAAAACTTGTTTATACAAATGAATATAATACACACATTCGGTTTAAATGAACATAGAATAAAGAAGCAAAAAAATAGATTCATTCACACACTCCCCTCTTTTTTCCACCCCTTTTACTCTTTTTCCCTGTAAACAAATTGTGGAAATGATACAAAAATGTATAAAAACGTCTGCTTTGGGTTGCAGTGAAGTGTTGGCGTGAGTGCGATTGCTGCTGCTGTCACTGCTGGAAGGCACCGGATTGGTGGTTGCTGACCAACTGAGCAAACAAAAGAAGCAAAGGGATGAAGCTTATTGTCCCATTAGTTTGTCCTTGGGTGAACACGCACACCAAATGAAGATTGTCATCTTGGAGCAGACTGGGGGAGTCATTGAGCTGCTTGGTCCACTAAAGAACATCTGCTGTGCATTAAGGCGAGTGTAGCCTCATATTTTGCCCCTGAAATCACTTCCCTTTTTTTTTTTTCAAATGAAACATTCACCTGTTTTTTTTTCAAATGGAGCTTGCCAGTGATTGTCAGCGAGTCTTTGAATCAAGGAGAGCGGTCGAGGGGGAGATCCTGGTCAAGGCCTTTTTTATTTTCTTCCTAATCTGGACCTGTAGCTCGTCTGGACCGCTGTGGGTAGATGCCTCGGTCTGGGTGTGTACGTGTGCTGCAGCAGAAAACATCTGGACGTCTACGCGTGAGTGTGCACGGAGGTGCTGGAGAGGTCGTTCCTGATGATTTCGTTCACTGCCGAGACAAAAGAGAAATGGCAGGTCGTTATAAACCAGACACTGAACAAACTATTTACATTTTTCAGCTGAGTTTCGACATGCAGCAGGAAGGGGATCTAAGATCCAGGCTTGCTGATGAATTTAACTGAACATATCAAGACTGTCTTCCTCGATATTGATGACATCATTCAGCCTGATAGAAGCGTTTTATAATGTCTCCTGCGACTTTAATGGGAACTTTCCAAAGTCCAAAAGTACAAAGCCGATGACATCACCTGGGTTATCTCACATTTGGCTTCGAACTTTATCAAAGGGAGCTTGTGATAGTGACGGCCCACCAGCGGGCTTTACCGAAACCAGATTTGAGCAAAGACGTCTAGTTCAGGTAAGGTCATCAGAGAGCGCTTCGGAACGGTGAAAACGTACTCATGTCCCCTCTAACAATGAATTTAAAGGGCAGACTGTGGAGGGATGAGCTGCAAGGACAAAATGATGTAAACCATCAGTGGTTTTTCCTGGGAATCCCACGAAGCTGAATCTGCAAGAGTCAAATGTTGTGACCAGTGGAACACGGACACAAGCTGGAAGGCCCCAATGTTGTCCTCAAGATTTGAAATTCAGAAAAACAACCAGCAAATTGTATTGGTTTGATATATTTTTTGATCAGATCTAGACCTTATAGACTGCTGGACTGCAGTTAAACGTCATTCTTGATATATAAACTCATTACAGTAAGCCATTTTGTCCATCCATTCTCCTAATCCACTGAAGCTCTTTTGGGGTCATGGGGTCAAACCTGTTCCAGAAATTGTTGGGCAAAGGCGGGTTCCACCCTGAGCAGGTCTCCAGCCTGTTGCAGGGACACACAACCACACACTGGCTGTCCCATGCACACCAAGGGACACTTTAGAGTCATCAATCAACCCAATAGGCCTGATTTTAGATGGTGGGAGGAAACCCATGCATGCACAGGGAGAACACGCAAACCAGGGCCTTCTCAGTCAAATCTATTCCATGCTAACCCTAGGATAGCACAAGGGTTAAATAAACAGAAGTTGAGGAACTAGAGTGAATAAAGTTTGAAAAGGAGTGAACAGGGACTCCACCTTCACCCAAAACTAGCTGGATTGGCTCCAGCAGCCAAATGACCCCAAAAGGATCCAGCAGGTTCTGAAAATGGACAGATGGATGGAAAGACTGAACAAGAGGATGCAGCTTAAGTAAATAACAACTCAAACCTTTCACCAAGCTTCCTGCTGTTTTAAAAGAGCGGTCTGGTCTGCCCACCAACCTGAACCTAAACCAGGAAGCACTTGATCCAGTCAAAGGAACAGGAGGGTAAGACAGGAGTTACACCTGTAACAATTATTTTGAAATAACAGTTTTAACCCTTGTGCTATCTTAGATGACCCCCCCCCCTTCCATTGACGTGTTCTCCCTACCATGACAAAGGTGGATAAAGGTGGAAAGATTTCATGTAATCCATGGACACCAGTGAAGATCACAAATCATTGAAGAAAAAAGGTTCAGAGCACTGTCTAGTGGGTCTAGATGACCCAACTCCCAATGTTAACGTGCCTAGGATAGCATAAGGGTTAAAAGATTTCTAAAAAAAAAACAAGTGAGATGTTTTAAAATCTCCACCTCTGTGAGATCAGTGTTTACTTCTGCTTGATTAAATAGTCAAAGAAACTTATACTTTCCAAAGAAATCTTTTCATTGAATGTAATACTCAGCGAGACAATTCCATGCTGAATACTTGGCATAGCTGGGCAAGTAGATAAAAAGTGGATTCCACTGTTTGCAATCCAAACATATAAAGGGTGTTAGTGAGCCATATCATCCTCACGCACACATCTCCGCCTCAAAACCACCGTCTTGTCTTTCCTGCACCGGTTCCTGTGCCCAAACTTTTCCCACAGTCACACAGGAGGAGATCAGTCCCCTCATTTATCTGCTCTGTGTTCTTTGGCAGAGCTGAGGGAAGTGACCGAGAAGATGGCGAGGACCTCCAGACCTGTGGCTCAAAGCAAACAAGAAGCTTCATATTTGTAGAGCTTCGGCGTGATAACACGAGCTGATGGGATGGAGACACAGCGACAGAGTCTGGTGAAACCAGAGACAGGAAGTCCACCCACTCCTGGGTTCAAAACGGGTCTGCAGTCTGTTATCAGTAGATACTGCTGGGTGAAGCATCAGCGCAAGACGAAAACAACAGGAATGTAGGCCTTTGGCACTCAACGACTCCATGTGCTGTTTGTTCTTTTGGTTTACTGACTTCAGGGTAACTTGTCATCTATGATGCAGTAATGTGACCTAAATCATTTAAAAAATGAACTCAAGTAAATACAAACTGCATGGTTTTATAAAGAAATAATGACTGGGTACTTTTAATGTGACATTGTTTTCTGTGTGAATACAACGCCCACCAATTTTGTACTTACAAATATAACTCTCCCCAACGCACACACACACACACACACACACACACACACACACAAACACACACACACACACACACATACACACACACACACTCAGAGGCTGGTTGGGACTCACCTCCCTGGACAGGAGGAACTCCCTTTGGAAAAATCCGACCTGTGCCAACACCGCTGGCTGTTTTCAACACTGTTCCACTCAGGACTAAACAGGCATTTACACGCTGAGGCTATTTATAGCGCTGCCATTGCAGGCGCAGAGGAAGTGCATGCACATGCAACCATTAAAATGATCCAAGCTTTAATTCTGTTGCTCAGCTTTGTTTACAGAAGTGAGAAAACGGCTCCAGGTAATTCTGAAAAGGAGACGGGAAAACCCAACTGCTCTGCAGCCACAGATGTTCCCTCGGAGTTTCTCAGTCTGAAGCAGTGGCTCCTCTCTTCATCTCAGGCAACGTAAAAAAAAAAAAAATGGGACGTCTCCTCCACCCACATTTTAACGGTGGTATTATTTTGATGATTTATCGACTAATATTTTCCATTGGCTCGCTCGCTGATGTTCCACTTTGAAAAAAAAAAAGTGATAAATAGAGAAAAAAAAAGGTAAAACGCTAGCCGTGTGGTTTCATGTTGTTATGCTGCTGGAAATGTGCAAACTGTAGAAACAGGATGTGGCCGACTGTTGCGCCACAAGGCAACATCAACTTTCTATTTATAGATGCTTAATGATGTAGGCCTTGTCACTATTAAGCTGCACTGACTTCTGGGAAATTTTGAAATTTAAGAGAAGGTGAATAGTTAGAAAAAAAACTCCAACTGGGGTGAGTGGAAGACTGAGATTGAGTCCAGCGTTTCCCATTCTGCTCCAACATCAGCTGGTCCAGCTCTCCAATTTTTTGTTACATCTTTTGAATAAAATCGGTGTATTTTCGAGTCTGCCTCATCTTCCACGAGGAGAGTAGATAACCACAAATATGCGGGAAAAGGCAAAAGCAGTCAGACAAGCAGGGGAACATTTTGTTCTGAGTGGAATTTGGCTGCAAAAGCGTCATCCCCCTGCATGGAGTGGATAAGCAGAGGTATTTTACAAGCTCAGATCACAGTAGGTGTAATTTTCCACAAATATTTCCCACCAATCTTTATATTGGAGAAAAAAAAACATGTTAACCAATGAAATAAAGTGGTTTTGCATCTCTCTCACTCTTGAAAATTGCTTTTTTTATTTTTTATTTTTTGCCTGGGTTAATAATGGAAAGCTTCAACTGGGAGGATCCCCTCTCATGAATAAACAAAAACAGTGGAAAAAACCAGGCTCCCTATATTCCCCTGCTGAAAAAGCAAGAGTTAAATGGCCTTAAATGCAGTGACATCTTTTATTATCCGCACTGCCAGAACATTCAGTAACTACAGCCTCGACCTGTCAGGACTTCTGTGGAAGGCTGGAGCTGCTGGGAGGTCTATGCTAGCCAGGTGTGAGCGTGACACAGAACCACGACTGTGATGCTGGATGAACCCAACAGCTCGATGGACGCTTCAGCACCTTTGTGAGACCCCGCTGGTGCTTCTTGGCCTAGAATGTGTGCCTATGCTGAACCTCAGTCCCCACTGGGCGTTACAGCCGGCTGCATGTTGACCCCGCTGGAATAGCCTGTACTGCATCACGGGTGTGATGGAAGCTACTGAACACACAGACTTTGGACTACAGAAGAGTTGGTGTCTTCTGAGAGTTTGCTGCTTTTAGCAAGTGTGAAAGCTCATCCAACAAGTGAACTCTGAGGATGAGGCTCCTGACTTTTACATACAAATGAGGTTTCACGACGGTGTGAGTGCACACTGGATTAAAAAGTGGAAGTAACCAAGGGGCAGAATCCGGTGCATTTTGAGCTTCAATCATTAACCTGAAGAGGAGATCCTAATAAAGTAGTGAGGAGGTGGAGATGTTCAGGATTTTACAGAAAGTCAGTCAAATGACTCGTTTGTTGTGTGGTTCTTCCTTTTTTTCCTTCATTGTATAAATAAAGAACAGTTGGAGCTGTGGGAGTTTTTTTTATTTTTTATCCAGAAAGTTTTCCTCCGGCTTTAATCCTTGTGCTATCTTAGATGACCCCCCCTTACATTGAGGTGTTCTCCCTACCATGACAAAAGTGGATAAAGGTGGAAAGATTTCATGTAATCCATGGACACCATTGAAGATCACAAATCATTGAAGAAAAAAGGTTCAGAGCTCTGTCTAGTGGGTCTAGATGACCCAACTCCCAACGTTAAAGTGCCTAGGATAGCACAAGGGTTAACAATCTATGCAGATGACAGCAGAGTTTGGAATATTGGAAGGCTGAAACTACTGAGCTTTTTGAGCAAACATATAAAAACATGTAAAAAAACAAAACAACATCAACAAATATTAAATTGGCACCACAAACTGAGGAATGGGAAGAAACTCTGCAAACAATAGCCGACGTTAAAGACCCACTCTGATGAAAACTGGCATTTTTCTGATGACAGTAGACATAAATAAAGAAATTTAAGCTTAAAATTACATTTCTGAGTATTTCTCTATTTAAATTGTTGTGAATCAGGAGCAGACAAATATTGTTTTCAAAAAAAGGGCTTATTTGTGACGTGGATAATATGCTGGATGGGCCAAAGTCTCCCTGCTCTGCTCCATTCTGATCATCCACTGCAGACAGACAGATCCATGAACGTCTTTGTTTTCCTGATCTGAGCTGGAATCTGGATCAGAACCGTACGGATGGATGGATAGCTTCCATAACCTAACAGTAGTGTTGCACCACTAATGTTAGCTTGGGGGTGTGGGGTGCTGTAACCTAGCGGGAGAGGACGTAAAAAGATAGCTCAGGTATGGGTGATGGGAAGGGCAGCGTAGTTGCTCTGCAACAACAACTCTCTTCCACAACTCAGAGGTGACTTCCTAATAAACTTCTATGAAAACCTTTTAGCTGTACTGCTTTGCAAACATCCTCAGTTGCACAAAAAACTTTAAAAGATCTTTCATTATCTTTTATTTGGCGTTTAAGACAATTGTTGGTAACCTTGCAGAGGAATCAAAATACATTTAGGGTAGAGTCCTCCCTCTTAAATCCCTGCTTATTTCTTCAACCCAATTCTTGGGTTATTTTGTTAGGAGTTATTCTTGGGTCGCTTTTTGGGTTATGCTTGTTTCATTTGAACCTGATTTATGTTTTTTTTTTCCTGAGTTGATCTTGGAATTGTGTTAGAAACAACCCATTGGGTTATTTTTCCCTGTGGCGTGTTTTGCATATCAATATATACCATCGTATCTTTCAAATATACAACGTCCTGATAAAAAAAAGCCAGAGGTTTCTGTTGTGCAGAACTCAAACAGGGGCGTTTCAGCTTCGTTTAGTCACTCTCATAGCTCTGAGAGAACCTGACCTGCACTGGGGATTTAGTTAGCATTGTTAGAGACGAGTGCTGTGCTTCGGGATTCGATAACAGCTTCCACAGAGAACAGAGGATGCACTGTGGTCTGGAGAGATGCAAAGCCTTAAGACCCCAGAGCATTCAGCACCGCGGAGGTTCTGGCAGCTGAAACTCGATCCGCTGCCCTCAAACCGGGCTTGACTGGCAGAGACCCGGCAGAGTGGCTCCACCTCGCCCCGCCTTCCCTCAGCTGACTATCCAAATCGCGACCTCTGAACTCCAATTTGTTCCAGCAACTTCCTGACAGAAACTTCTGCTCCCACTAGCAGTCTCTTGATACTCAGCACCATCCTGAACTCCTCTTACTTTCACAACACACAGCTGTCTGAAGGTCAAAGGCAAACACTTCCTATGCTTACTCTAACATTCTGCACTACAACACCAGCTTTGTGAGAACCACGAGGCTGCTTCCTTCCATTGTAGCAGCCAAACTCTCAGCATCACGTGAGGACGTTTAAGTTCTTTCATGTAAACACAAAAACCTGTGCAGCAGCATAAAAAGCTGTGAGGCAGACCTGCAGTTAAACCTCATTTGAAGCTGTGCTTTTATGTGAAATTGATTTGGTGTGGAAGCCAAACCAAAGCTCAAACTTGCTGGAGAGAGAAAATTGAATTTCCTGCTACATATTACTTTTGTTTCCCCACTATATCAAATCTTCTCTCAGCCTCAGCAGAAACACTTAATGGGCAGCGCGCTGCCTCCCACACACGGCAGCAGTGGCTCAGACAGCATCACTTTTCTTGTGCTCATAACCAGCAGCGCCCCAAACCGGGTCGGGGTCGAAGGTCAGAACACACACATGCGCAACACGGCGAAGTGGGGATGGAGGGAGAGGAAGTCAAGGAGTGAAACGGAGATCCTTTTTTGCTCAACGCATGAGACAAAGTCTTTCGCTCGCTCGCACGCCGGAGTGAGAGAGTGCTTTATAAATTCCTCTGAGCCTCACAGGTTGACAGCTTCTCCATCCATAGCAGGCATCCCTTTGGGCCTAATGGTGTGAGGATATTTGCAGACGGTATATTTCATCGGCCCTAGAAAGGCGGATACGTGAAGCAGCAGACTTTCTCACGTGCACACACTCAGGCTGATGTGGAGGCTGCAGAGTTTTCTGAGTTTATCACCAAAGAGGACCTTTTTACTGAAGTCCAGGGCTCCCCAGATCCAGGCCTCCTGCTGCTTTTCCAGAACCCCTACCTTGTCTGCTGCTGATTACCTGGGTCAGGTGTGTTTAGCCAAAAAGGAGCTTGGAGGGTGGTTGTAAAACATGTAGCACACCGGCCCTTGAGGCCTGGATTTGGGCCCCATGCCTTTGTCACAACTGCCCTTACATGTGGATATGGGCTGTCTGTGGGGGAAAAATGGGCAAATCTGTACAAGGCAGGCAGGTGGCTGACAGGAAACATCCAGATGGCCCGTAGGACCTCCACACAAACTAAGCTCTGAATTTCAAATGTCCTCATTTCTAACAGTCAAGTTGTTCGCACGGACCTATCAGTTGAACAACTATAACTTGCAAAGTGCGCTGGCTTTGGGGGTAGAAAACATGAAAGTCCATATGAAATGGCCGCGTCTCACCAACTGCCCCCTTGTGTACCCTTACGTGTTGCTTACGTGTTCAGTATGGCCTCTTGCTTCCAGCATGCCCTTGCTTAAACATTTTCGTCCTACGGGCTTTCCAAGCGGTCCACTATCTTGATATTTTGTGGGGGCCGCCTTTTGCCCCGTACTTTTTTGCTCATGTTACACCTGCAGACAGCCCTCATGCACCATAAGGGCAGTTGGAAGGCCAGCTTTTGGTCTAGACTAACAGATTGCTTTGTTTTTTCTTGCAGCTCCACTGATGTCATGCACATTGCTGCAAAGAAATAGGTTAGGAAGGGAGTCAAACCTGTCACTGTCCAGGTTTTCAGTCAATGCGTTTGGTGCAAAGGGGTCGCAGTCCTGCAAGAAGGACAAGCTCCCCCCGCCTGACCGGACTCTCTGACCTCCCAGACAGACAGTGTTGGGGTAACGGATTACAAAGTAACATTTTAATTACTTTTGTCAGTGAAATAGTCCTTCGTCTTTTCAAGCCAGTTGCTTAATTTCAGATTTGATAGATAGATGAATGAAGGGGTTTCAGTTTTTTTCTGCATCTCACTTTGTGCAGTGGCATAGACCACATGTCCAGCCTCTGTTGGGGTCATTTTGCACACAGTTGTCTGTATTTACTGAGGCCTGGTTTTGTCTGGAACCAGGTTCATCCTTTGAACGAGGTCATTCTTTTAAAAATTAGGTTTAATGAAGACAAGAGGATAGAGTTAGTGCTGTTCTCCCTTTACCTTTCCTCCAGTAAAGTACAGTAAGGAGTAGTGAATTACTTTTTTAATAGATAATGAGTAAAGTATTTTAATTACTATTTTGATCCAGTAACTACGTAAAGTAATTCATTACTTTCTAGAAGTAATTTACCCAACACTGCTGACAGATGAGTGTCTTTATCCAAACCAATCACACAGGAGCTTCCCCACATGCCCCACCCAGATGCAGTCATGAGAACTAATCTATTGGAAAAGAACAAAGAAACAGTCATTTCCCAAATTAGAAACCCAAAGCTTTTTACTCGCCCCTCCACTGACGAGCTGATTTTGGCCAAAGCTGCATCTTTGATCTGCACTGGTGTGCTTGCTTTGCCTCTCCCTATCTCAACGCTTTCACTTCCCTCTCCTCCACCCCCCTCCCGCCCTCATTTCCTCCCGGGCCCAGGAGGCCGAGGGTGTGTGCGCTTGAGGTCGGCCTCCAGGGAGGATGAGTAGGAGGTGTTTACATGGAGCTGATCTCCAGCGCCCTGAGCGGAGACTCCTCTGGGTTTACTGTGCCGTCATTGCAGGAGGCATTATAAACAATTTTTTCTTAAAGAAATTAATCAACACAACTTCAAAAATAAGGGATCTAAAACCCTTTTGGAGAGCAAAAAAAACAACAAAAATGGACGTTTTTGGTTCAAAAATACAAAAACGCCACAACTGTTTAGATGGCGAGACGCCGTTCCTTTAAACATTTCTGACTACATTTATTACATGCATGCATGTAGTTGCAATACTAAGAAAAGGGCCACACAGCTCAACAATGAAAGTTTTGGTCAAACCTAAGCACAGAAGTCAGGCGCTTCTGAGAGCATGGATGGGGACTTGAGGCTTTGGGAAATCAAAAGCTCCGTTTCCTGCAACTAGTGAAGCGTGGAGCAAACAATAAGGTCTCAAAACGCAGCAACCTGAGCAAAAGCCCCACATCTTAGCGATTAAAATATGAAAGGAGAAAGATTCAATCTCTTTCCACGGCTCATTAGCAGTGGCTTTATGGTAAAATAACTCAGTCAGCTGATAATCTTGAAGTGAATGATTTGGAACTAGAAACGCATGTTTTCCCGCGGAGACCAATGCAGCTGGATTTCTTTTGAAAGTGGCATTAGGTTAAAAAATATGAGCAGACTGAAGCAATCATTTTTCAGTAGACTGCAGAGCTGGAAGTGAGAATTTGGCTGCATGTGCAGCAAACACAATTTACAGCCACCTTTTTAATATGCATCCTTAAATCACCTGTTTGCTTTTATTTATACAGTAAAAAATGATGAACTCTGTGTCCAAGAAGCTTTACCTCAGTGTGTGCTTTATTGTTGGCTATTCATCACAGATTCTCATCCCTGAGAGGCTCTTTCTGAGTCGAACTGAAGTGTGTTTGTCTGTGGAAATTCATGTTCAGGACTTTTTTTTTGTGTGGAAGGGAATCCCCAGCAACAAATAAAGAAAACAAAATATTTCCGAGTTTGATTTTTAACTCCCTTCAACTGTTCTCATGGAAAAATGTAAAGTTTTCGCCTGCTTCATTTCAAAGTTACAGAAAAGGCGCTGAATAGTGTAGCAGAGGTAACTAAATCTCACAGAAGCCCCTGCTGCGTACAAGAACGTGGCCTCTTTTCTTTTCAACAGCCCTGCAGCTCTCAAGCGATCCGACTCTGTGCTGAAGCTGCGAGTAATCAGCTTAACACTCTGTGTGCTGACCCCGAGAGCTGCTCCACAGCTTTAAATCACAGTGCCTGCAGGGACTCAGAGGCACAGAGGAGGAGGTCTCCTCAGGGCACATCATGGACCTATTCATCTGCAGAGGAAAGTGCAGGGAGACAAACTTTCACTTCTTCTGCTCTCCACTTGCTTTGATTTCTGCAGGCTGCAGAGTTCCAGACTGAAAGGTGGAGGCAGAGCTCCTTAAGGTCCTTGAGACGAGATAAGGAATGTTCTGGCCCCTAAAATCATAGAGGTACTGGTGTGTGCATCCATGTTCACCAGCATCTGTACAGAAGGTGGAGCTGACCTTTGAATTAGCTGGACACTTGCTGCTGGACCAAATTCAAACTGATTCAGAAGTTTCTAACATTTCAGAATATTGAAAAACAGGATTTGAGTTGCCTGATCTATATTTAGTATTTCATTTGAAATATTAGATATCACAGACAAAATGTTCGAACCTAAAAACAAGATATTTGAAATGTTTTTTTTTTTTGACAAGAAACTGTTTAATTAATCCGTTCAGCATTCCCATCATCTTTTCATCTAATGTAAAAGTGTTTCCAGTTATCTGATAATCAGGGGCGGAGCTACAGGGGGTCATGGAGGGGCAGCTGCCCGCCCCCCCGCAGAAAGCTTTGACCCACACTTGTTCCCCCAACCCTTAAGAAATCATCAAACTTCTTTAAGCATTGCAAAAATAACAAAAGCAACATTTTAAAATAAAATCAAAACAATTATAAGAATTCCACGAATAGAAATGCATATATCACAAATATGCTCCTATTAAAAAAAAACTTGTATTCATCTAATCATGATTCACAGCGGATTGAATAAAGAAATACTCAGAAATGCAATCTGAAGCTGAGTTGTCTTTACATATGCTTTCCATCATCAGAAAAATGCCTCATGTGCATGTTAAAAACACAATTTTCACAGGAGTGGGCCTCAACAGGGACATTTACACCTAAAACCTCTAAATTCTAATGTATTTTTTGTGGTAAATGGACCTAAACCTCTTCCTGATATCACAAAACATTGGTTTCTGCTTTTGATTTTATTAAGATCAAAGCATGCTGCTACCTCTTCTGAAAAATTACTAAATATTTCGAAAGTAAAAGCTGATAACATTTGTCCCTTCTTCACTCTTACTTAATGCAATGAAAAATAAGAAATACCAAACATATAGTGATTGTTTTAGATCCGTGGGAGCGTGTACATTTTTCAATGTTTAGTTCTGAAAGTTCCCACAAAAGAGAAGGAAAGAAAAAAGCTGACGATGGAAGGATTTCCCTGTTTGTTAGCATGTTGTTTTGGGTGAAATAGAGCTCAGCAGAGGCCAATCAGACAGCCATGGGACCAATTTCGCTTTATAACTACCATGGGCCACATATCACCAGTAGGAGCTTACAGTTCAGTGGTAATGTCCGTTCCCACCCCTGAAGTAAACCTGTTCCCTGCTGCAGGCCGAGTCTCTGAGCAGCGAATGGCCACCATTGGGAGAGGAAGAAAATGTGATCTTTAAGTTTGCCGGTGTTTTTCTTTCTTTGACTTTTTAGTGTTTTGGCCCTAACAGCTTCAGTGGAGAAAAAGGCACGCAGTGTCCGCGTGTTTGTGTTGAGAAGGGGGCTAGCATGAGAAACTGCCAGGGAAAATCACCAAGATTGGGTGCAACTTTCTTCCACCTCAGATTTTCCTCTCTTTTCCGAGTCTGTCTGGGTCTCTGTCTCCTTTATTTCTACGGCTGACCTGCTTCTCTTCATGCTTGCTGCATATTCCTGGATGTGAGGAAAGTGTGACAAACTCTTGACCCAAAAGCCTATAAGCCATAAAATAGGTCTGTGTTGTGCCTCTGTGCACTTTCAACCCATCGGATGCATCGCCAGGTGCTTTTTGTGCCTCTATTTGGATATGTAGGAAGTCTATGGTAATTATCAAGTTTGCTATAAATTTGTTCCTGCACAACTTTAAGATGAACTCCAAAAACAAATGGTGTTTTTAACATGTTCTTGTAGCAGATTTTCTGATGATGGAAGAAATTTAAAACGGAAATTCTGCTTAAAACTGCATTTTCTGAGTATTTTTTTATTCACGTTATTGTGAATCAGGAGCAGATGAAAAAGTTGTTGGAAAAAGCTTGTAGGTGTTGAGAATGGAGTGAAGCTCCCTGCCTCGCCACAATCAGACGGATCCGCTTGCGACAAACAGACTCATGCACGTCTTCATTTTCCTGTTCTGAGCTGGAAACTGGATCTAAATGTACGGCTACATAGCTACGATATCGCTCGCCTTTTTTTGCACTGCAAATGTCAGGTTGGGGGTGTGAGGGGCTGTAAGATAATCGGAGTGGGACTTTAAAGGATGTGTTTGAGAACGTTACAAGTAAAACAGTAGAAGCTTGCATTTTAATTATTTTGCTGCAGCATTTATCCCTGGTCACATTCCACGTAGACTAGATTTTTGCTCGATTGCCGCCTTCCGACTCACTATTACCTTTCTCGTTTTCCTCATAAATGTTCACAATGGAGAAAGCCCATTTTATCCACTGTTCTCCAACTCAACGGCGTTCCCCACCAACCTGGACCGGGGTTTTTTGTTGACATCCGTCGCTACAGATTACTATTTCACTGAGGTAACCAATGTCAGATGTGGAGCTGCTGTTAGGAGGTCTGGGATGGAGACCCGCTCCTGTTTACTGATGCCACAGGTATTTATATCCTATAAAAATGGCTGCAAGGAGCTCACCATCGTTGTTATGATCGACAGGAGGATCCCCCGTTTTAACACCACACCAAGGTCAGTGTGTAGCTGCTGTCCACAAGTCGATCTTTTCATCTCAAACTTTTTCTCTTTTGGCAAAATACCTGGATATGCTGGGATTTTGGCCACATAATGGACTGCAGAACTTTTCCATGTGCTCTTATTTCCAAGTGCTTGGAGGAAATATCCAGGATCGAGACAAATTTATGTACAGCGGTAAAGCGTTTGTGGAGTTATCTCTATTGAGGAATATTGCTTCAAGCAACTTTTGGAATATTTCTTTAGTCAGGAAGTAACTAGTGGCATAAAGAAATTAAGAAGCCTGCCTTTTCCTTTAGATAACCAGATCCAAAAAGAAAACAAAGACAGTCAGCTGTGCTGACATGTGTTGCGTCTCTTTAATGAGTGTCTGCTGTGAGGTGGAAGCTCCGTGATCGCAGATATACTCTGGAAGATTCCAGCCCGGCCACAGAGCTCGTCTGAGGCCAGAGCCTCTGATCCATGTGGCTCGGAGGCTTCTCAACGCGTGTTTCCTTAACCTCAGAATGTGAGCCACACAAACCGAGCCTCTAAATGGCTGTGTCAGGAGAAACGAGGAGAAAAACATTACGCATGACCATCTGAATTAATACAGCTTTAATGAAAAAAGGGATCAATCCAGAGAATCTTGTGGCTTTCATGATGGATAATTCCTCGGAGCATCCACAAGTGGGCTTAATAGTGCAGAAATAGGCAATTCAAGAGGTTTTGTTGCCTACGTTTTGCCGTTAGGCACCACCTAACACCTTTAAAATCAAAAGTATGACTGTGTGTGAACTCCAGACACAAAAGATCTCAATTTGTTTAGATAATCTCACTGCAGGCTTTCAGCAGACGCATTCTTCTACAGTGACTGTGGATATTATGACGGAGCGACTGAAACCAGACCAGATCCTCCAGCTCAGCTGCCAGGGTTTTGGTCGCACCGACACACACACACACACACATATGCACATTAAGCCATCCTGCTGCTCTCAGAAACGACTACATTCTCATCTTGGATCGTTTATCAAAACCGATACCATTCTCGATGGCTGTACCAGGCCTTCCATTAGCACAAATACAGTGGCCCCATCATATGTAGCCACTTAAATACAATTATTTGCTAAACTGCAAGTCATTTTGGGCAATAGTGTCAACAACTGAATGTGCTTCATACTAGGATCCAAAAACTATGATCAGAACCAGAAAGTGGAACGCTCTTGTAGTATTCAGCCAGAGGGACAAAGATAGAAAACATGAAGGAGGAAAAAAAGAAACAAGAAAGGAAACAGCAAAGTTCTTGTGTCTCACACAGGAACTCCAACAGACTCCCTGGGTCTAGTAATGTTCAGATTATTGATGATGCTCAATGGAAAATGTATTGATGTGGGTTTAATTTAGCATCAAAATTATTGACGTCTTCCTTTAAAGACCCACCACCATGAAAATAGGGTTTTTGGTGATTTTCACATTCTCTTGTGGCATTTTTTTTTCATGATGGAGTACATATTTATAATAAAAAGTTAGATTTAAACTGCATTTCTTGTTTACCTCAAATTATGGAGAATCAGGAGTAGACAAAAAGAATGCTATTGGAAAAAGCTTGTAGGTGTGTGGTTGGGTCACAAGCCCCCTGCTCTGCTCCATTCTGATGCACCCACCTGCAGACAAATGGATCCATGAACGTCTTTGTTCTCCTCTTTCAAGCTGGCATCTGGATCTACACTGGATGGATGGATAGATCTGATATTACTCATCAATTTTGTTGCACCGCTAATGTTAGCTTGGGGTTGTGACGGGCTGTAAGCTAGCAGGAGAGAGTCTAAACAAAGGGATGCTGGGATACCAGGGTGGGCTTTACTCCATGCCAACTGTCCCTCCCACAACTCAGAGGATTTCTTGAATTGGGTTATAGTTTGAGTTACCCGGCTGTGGTGCAGCGGAATAATACAGGTTCGATTCCTGCCCATGTGTCAAAGTGTCCTTGGGCAAGACGATGAACCCCACCTTGCCTTGGTGGAAGGTTGGTGCCAGTGTTCAGCGGCCCCAGCGTGTGAATGTGTGTGTGAATGGCAGTGAGACTGTAAAGTGCTTTGGGCCTCTGAAGAAGGTTGAAAACCACTATGTAAGTATATGCCATTCTATAAATGACTAAATCAAAATTAAAAATATCACCAAAAGATGATTGTTATGACTGCTACAAAAACATTTAAAACTGTTTTTCATGGAATGACTAAAGTTTTAGGAAACTGTACTTCCTCAAAGATTACCTAATGTAAATCCAATTTCAAGCTGATCTCCACGGATCTCAGCTCTTACTACAGTGCTCAGCACTTCCAAGTGTTTAGTGGAGTCTTTAGTGTTAGATAATGAGCAATAAGGGCCTAAGCTGCTCAATTCACACAATAGAACTAATGGTTTTTAATAGTAATGAAGCAAAAAATGCGGTCTATTGTTGATCACGGAGGTGTAGTTGTTTACCCATAGCTTAAATGATCAACGACTCAGGAGTGCACTCTCCTAAAATGTTTCCCCCCCCATGGCTACACACATTTTCAAGAAGTTTTCAACTTTTAACTTACACCCCGTGATGAGACAGGCTGCCAGGAAAACAAGATTCCTAATATGAGAAGGCAGCAACAACAACAGTAAAATCTCCACATCCTGTCTGGAGCCATAAATAATAAAAAAGCCATCACGCTTTTTCTTGTACCTGTCAATATCCCTGCATGCAGAATTAGGTCTATGTTCTAGGCATTGCACTTAACCTCTCTATCTGAACACTATTAGCTGGACGATGACCTGCTCCCTAAGGCCGGAGGTGCAGAGGTGGAGCGTTGTGAAAGCAAACGCCGTCCCTTCTGTTTGGAACTGACTCTCCAAACGAATCCAGGCACACACACGCTTCGCTGTCGAAAGATTCAGGGGCTAGCCCGGCTTTAGTGGGTCCCATTAGACACTTCAAGCTCCACTTTAATGAACACCCTTCCCCCAAATATCCTCTCAGTCCGCTGCCCTCCCCTTCAATCCAGCCTTGCGGCACACTCCAATGTTAGCGACTCAGCATGTTTTCAGCATGGTGCGGACGCGCTCTCAATCATCATTAGGGGTTTTGCGGAGTCCTGGGGTCTGGGCAGCATGCCAGAATGTGTAAAAGTTTCCATGAGGAATGCCTTAAGTTGCCTTCAGGAGTACGGTATCTGCACCAGGATCCTCGGGAAGAATACACTGCTTTTTTGTTGGGTTTTATTCTCATGGGATAGTAGGAAAAGGAAATTAACAAAGATTTTATTTAAAAAAAAAAAGTTCTACAAAGCTTTGTATTTTGCTGGGCGCAAGGTGAACAGAGACCAATCAGTAGGAAGACGACCCTTAAACACAACCCAATCAGAACGAACATATTGAAAGTCAAATTTTGGCAAATACTCTCACTGACACTGACACCCTTCTGATTCTGGGAAATGCAGCCAGGACAAATCTGGATGTCCAATTAGCACCAGCTCCTTCACTGTCTGCTGAATTCAACTGCATTTCACCAACTGCTGCTGCAGCATCCATCTCAACGGATTAGCAGAGCCCACCTCCACGTATGCCGTAACCCTTGTGCTATCTTAGATGACCCCACCCTCACATTGACCTGTTCTCCCTACCATGACAAAGGTGGAAAAAGGTGGAAAGATTTCATGTAACCCATGGACACCAGTGAAGATCACAAATCATTGAAGAAAAAAGGTTCAGAGCACTGTCTAGTGGGTCTAGATGACCCAACTCCCAATGTTAAAGTGCCTAGGATAGCACAAGGGTTAAATCCCCTCACTCCACCCACGCTCATTTGTCTTAATGTCTTTGTCCTGACCCAGTTTTGTTATAAAGCATTCCTTTCCCCTAAAATCTACGACTGAATAAAGGTGAGATCCAGCAGATTCTTCTCGTCTTGATCTACTTTTTTTAGTTTTTCAGGAACTAAGTTCCTTTGATCCCTTTGGTTTAGGTGCAACCGAAGAAGTGTAGAGTACGCTTAATCAAACAACACACAAACACGTGGGGATCCGCACATTAAATCACAAACAAACTAAAAATAACAGTTTGCTCGGCCTTCATTTCTAAGATGCTTCTGTTTACCAGCATCCCTGCACCCCTTTGTAAGCTGTGGTAACGTGTGGTAAAAGTGGAATTCCGTCTCTAGTGGTTTACAACTTTGAACATGTTTAAATGTTTTCCTTCTCTGAGTCATTTGAACTTGCTGCAGTTGATGCTTTGTGCAAACTGACGAGGTTTATCTGAGCACTGGATAAGTAGTAACTATTTGAAAGCAGGAGCTTTACTGGTGAAGCCACTATCATTAAATAAGACGGCTGAAATTCACAGAAGCTGCTTTCACACAGCTAGACTAGACCCACCAGCTAGATTTACTCCAACATTAAAATCTCATTCAGATCATCTTATGGTCTATCAGCTCTCAGTGGTCTTTCAATTATGATTCTGCCATTTTTAGCCAAAATCCAGAAACCTGTTTCATTTTCTAGGACATAAGTTTCTACAGAGGTACAGCCTCCACCCATTTCCCATCATTCATCTGTTTACACACTTTGCCACTAGCTTACAGCCCTTCAAAATCCCCAGCTAACATTACCAGTGCAACAGAAAGGCCCAGCAATGTTTAAGCTATCCAGTCTCGAGCCAAATTCCAGCTCAGACGAGGAACACGAAGACATACGGTACATGGATCTATTTGTCAACAAATGGATGCATCAGAATGGAGCGGAGCAGGGAGCTTGTGGCTCCCTGTTGTATCTTCAATTTTAACCTTAATTTTTCTTGATATATGTCCCTCCATCATGAGAAATATTAAAAATGTTAAAAACACCATTTTCATCAGAGTGGGTCTTTAAAGTTAAATCATAGATTATCTATATAAAGCTGATAAAATGAGTTGTTTGAGTTTTTACATGTTCAACAGTAGAATTTACACGGTGCAGATATGCATAACCCTTGTGCTATCTTAGATGACCCCAGTCTTCCATTGACGTGTTCTCCCTACCATGACAAAGGTGGAAAAAGGTGGAAAGATTTCATGTAATCCATGGACACCAGAGAAGATCACAAATCATTGAAGAAAAAAGGTTCAGAGCCCTGTCTAGTGGGTCTAGATGACCCAACTCCCAATGTTAAAGTGCCTATGATAGCACAAGGGTTAAGGTCATATGCCACGTTGTAATCAGTCATGTTCTTTGAAACAAACCAGTGTTTTTAGGTAACATGGTTTTATTTGAGCTCCATCATGAGCTGATTATGACTGTGATTCCAGCGAGGCGTAGTCTTTTAGCAGCGGGTGCCTCATCCTTTTCTGCTTTTATTCCCTGAAGCATACTGTTTTGAGGCTTCGCCTGCTGTTAGTAGTAGGCCTGTGACAGGTGTGGTCCAACGTGACGCTAAATAAAAAAAGCTATAAGTGATAAATGAATCTATTTCTGTAGATGCCAGATCACCTCATGTATTTGGTTCTACCACAGCAAAGCATTTACTATGGATACTGTAAATGGATTTCTTGGGCTCCTCAGAGTCCCTTCATACCCACTCTGTTACTTGTGGTACAGTATCTTACCGTTGATAAGTCCAGAGATTTTTCAGGGTCTCTGTAAAACCTGGGCTTTGCCTGAGAGACACATTTCCTCTGGTTGATGAGGGTTGGGGGCCTCAGTGTTCGAGTGTGGGAGTTGGACCACTCTTGGGGAAGATAAAGTGTGCTTCTGCAGACTCCAAATCACTGGCCCTCAACTACGGAGGAGGAGGAGAGCAATCCTAAGCGGCTGGCGTTAAATCATTGCTGCTGTGGTGAGGTCATCCCATCGCCTACCTTTGCTAATGGAGCGCTCACTTGCTAGCGTAAAGCGGTAATGTGTGTCAACGTGGAGCGGGCGCCCTGTGAGCTGCCTTCCGATCTTATTTATTTTAGCTTAAGGCTCATTTGAGGGGTTTGGGATAGGGGCTGAGGCTGTTAGTGGCAAATGCCTTTGCAGTATGGTGTTACCACCACACACTTACCGGGAGTCCGGCAGCTCACCACAGAGGCATGCACAGACGTTAGGTGATGCAAAACGGCAGCACACTGAGGTTTTCAAGTGGCTGCCTCTGTGTCCTCGCTCAATCAATACACATGCCTGTGCCTCTATAATGCAGCTATAATCTTGGGCTGAGTACATTT
Organism: Oryzias sinensis; assembly: GCA_037389245.1. Lineage (NCBI taxonomy): Eukaryota > Metazoa > Chordata > Actinopteri > Beloniformes > Adrianichthyidae > Oryzias > Oryzias sinensis. The sequence continues at coordinate 29,034,235 of CM074491.1, read as the reverse complement.
GGCCAGCAGACTAAAAGATGGTCAAAGTGACATTCTATAGTTAAGACGAAACTAAATACAGCGTTTCCTCATTTATCGCGGGGGCTACATTCTAAAAATAAGCCCCAATAGGTGGATAAGTAGATATATAGATCATTTAAGGCTAAAAAAGCCCTCACTACACTACCCTTTTCTCAGACATGCGTGAACATTTTTAAAGTTTTGCCTTTTGTTTAGGATCTTAAAGCTCAAAGAAATGTTGTTCACCTTTCATCATATTCCTTCAGGGGTCTGCACAGCGAATCAGCGTTCACTAATTAGCACAGGGGCTTTTGCAGAGACTTTGATGAAGGATGCCCTTCTGACACAACCCTGTATTTTATCCAGGCTGGGGACCGGCACAGGGAGACTCAGACTTGGGCCTTCTTGATGCAACATGGTTAGGTAGTAGCCCAAAGGGCCTTGCCCAAGGACCCACACTGGATAAGGCTCATTGCACCCCCTGGGAATTGAACCCTGGTTTCTCATGTCCTGAACTTAGCTATCTGAGCCAACAAGCCGCTTCAAAGTTTGGAGAAAATGTAGTCCAATACTGTAGGATGAAAACAAAGACCTGCTCGCAATAAAAAAGATTCATGCAATTCTGGCAAACTGAACGCATTCTGAAAAGAAGACACAGCTCAACAGCCAATCAGGATGCAGAAAACATTGCAGCCTTAAAAGAAAAAAAGGAGGTAAAATTATAATAAAAATACTCTGTGACACAGCAAGACCACAAAAGATGAACTGCTATATAGCGAGGAAACACTGTACTACTTTAGCCTGGCCTTGTTTTTTGTTGAATTTGTTTCCGTGGTATTAACTATACAAAACACAAAGTAAAAAATCAAACACTTATTATATTATAATAATAATAAGAAGAAATAAAGAAAAGAATAAAATACGTAAAAGCCAGGACGGAGAACAAAATATTTGAAAATTACCACAAAAATCCGATTGTCTCCGTACAGGTTGTTGGTGAAGTGTGAGCTAACAGGGCTTATCAAGACGGACAGAAATGCTGACAACAGATCAATTACACAGTTTCACAGCAAAACTCCCCCGGTCCCCTCATGCCTATCACCACTGTAGTCCCAGAGCTGCTGAGTGAAGAGCAAGTAAAGCCGACTAATGCTAGAGACCTACTGCATGCACAAAGGTATATACATACACACCACTTCAGCTTGCTCTACAAAATGTGCAATTGAGGATTTCATCATGCAGGGGTTTACCTTTCCCAACCCTGATAGGATACAGACGTTTTTTCTAGTTTTGAATTTGGCATGATGCCAGTGATATGATCTACAAATGTATATCATAACAAGTGAGGCCTCTGCTAACACAGATAACAGGTTGCTGACCTAAGAGACATAATGTGAGATGGACACATGAGGCAATAAACCAGACCATGCGGTCCCTTGGGTGGGACTGGTTTCATTGCCAGAGGGAGATCAGTGACCTGCAGACTCCCCTGATGACGACAGCCGTGAGGTGTCGACTCCGTGGGGACAACACAGGAAAACAAAGCCCCTGCTTTCTGCCTCTCTGCATCCCTCCTAGAATATAGGGGAGAACCGTTTGCTCCAGGAAACCTCGACCCATTGTTTTGCTTCCTTCATTAGTGGTTGTGTCAACAGTTTGGCTCACTGCGCGTGTGCCACTGTTTTTGTTCTGCTGCACCCCAGGTGACCTTGGCACTCTGATGTTTTGACAGATTGTTTCAAACTCCCATCAAGGCAATTTACCATTTTGAAGCGAAGCAGACGCTTGGACAACAAAAGCTTGGCAGATTGCTAGAATAAAAGAAAATACATTTGCAGGGACTAAAATAAAACAACTGCAAATCTGCGGCAAGAGTTGTATCGGGGTGGAGCAGGAAGCAGCTCACAGTGATGGAAAACAGAGAAGCAAAAGGTGCAAAAGAAAGTATGGTGCTGCGTAAACAGTGATGATGAAAAGTTTTAACTTAATTCAGAACTTTTATTTTTAATCAGAAAGGTTATAGAGTATTAATAACTCACCATCATCTAGGTACATCTGGTCCAGTTCCTGAGGTTCTTGCTTGACGGTGATGGCAGCTGATATGGGACTGGCATCCTCAGGAAGCAGACTGGCGGGGCTCCCTCCACATTGGGTTGCACTGGCTGCTGCTTGTGTGGGACTGGGGCTGTAGGCCTGAGCAAATGGACTCTCTGCAGCTCCACTTGGCGTGGAAGGGTGGGACACTGGGGAGGATGAGGAGCTGCTGTTGGCATAGATAGGATGATAACTATGGGCTCCAGGGCTGTTGAGGTGAATGGGGCTGCCCTGAGAATCAAGCATCCCTAAAGAGGGGTTGGGGTCCAGTGGCGTTGGGTGGGAAAGGTTTGGGCAGATGGGAGTCTCCGGAACAGGGAGCACAATGGGGGCTGGTGGGGCTCCATTGGTGGGACTGCTTGAGGGACATTTGCTGTACGCTACAGGGGACAGGTCATGGAGGGTAGGACTGGAGCTGGCAGATGACGGTGTTATGGCAGCATGACTAGGCAGACAAGGAAGGTAGCCAGCCACCAGGCAGGCGTCGGGATCGGCCACCGGCATGATTGAATTGAGTCTGGGCTGGCTATAGTAGTGCTTTGAATGCATGGAGAGCCCAACAGACCCCAGAGAATCATAGTCATCATTGGGTTCTGTCTTTATTATCGGCACTGGAAAGGGAAAAAAAAGCAAAAAGAAGGTGGAGATATCAAGAAATGTGCAAGAATCCACTTGGCTCAGTGAGTTCTCAACCAAAAGCTGACTTATGGCCACCATACCCTTCATAATTCAAATAAACAACAACCAGTGGATATGGGCCCAGGATCAACTTGGCTAAGTTCTCTAACAGAGAAACCCTCACACATCTCCCCTGCCACCCATCTTTACCACACCAAGAAAAAAGCTGAAGAATGGGGGATAGAAAAATGGATGAGTCATCAGTGTGGAAAGCCACAGCTGGCTCTAATAATGAATAGGACCTATTTTCTTTGGACTGCCCTTCAGTTCTGATATCCAATAAAAGTACTTTAAAGCAATGAACTGCTGCTGTTGATGCTGCCTTTTGAGAAGCAAAGAAACCCTAAAGTTTCTTCCGCAGTTGAGAAATAATTGTTTCTCTGAGGACTGAAAGATAATGGCGGAGTGAACAAAAAGGAGCTGATTTGATTTTGATTAGACTCCTTGAGTTAGAAGTTGCAATGCTGAGACTGTGGTTTTGGGAGCCTGAGACCTCAACTAATGCAGGAGAGTGCTGTGACCTCTCGGCTTGATCATCCTGCTTCCCCTCTTCAAGTTTCTAATCTGGTTCAGCCTGTCTGCGTTGCTTCCTGATCCGTTTTGACAGACAGATATCATATGCTTACACTAAAATGTCAATAAAGGATTTCTATTAATTGAGGATCTCAGAGTAGAAACATTGCATACAGACATATAGGCGGCACTGAGAGATGTAAAGAGATCCATATTAACAAGCTCTCTGTTGAGTTATTATAAAAGTACATATGCACAGATTGTGCCAGCTCAAAACTAATAGGCCGGTGTTAAGATACCCTAAAGCATAACAAAGTATTCTGAGTCACAATGGACACACTGTTTCTATTTCCACACACTGTTAAAACGTGTTAATGGGTGTGGTGAGTACTTGATGCCAGCCATTAAAAGTTTCTGGCTTTCCTTGCTCCAAGTGACATTTACTTATGCAGTTGCCTGACTGAATCAAATGTCTGTTCAAACGGTTTGACTTTATGCACAACTTCTGGCTGATAGCAGGAGCTGAAGTTGCAAATGAAGTGTCACATGAAAGACAGGCAGTTTTTTTCACCTGCAATGTTTTTTTCTAGTTGGATAAGAAGACATTTGTCGTGGCTGTGGCCTCCAGGGCGCAAAGCTGCGGTGCAGCCATAACGCCGCAGGGAGAACATTTACGTCAAGCCTGTCTGCTGAAGGAGCCCGGGGGGCTTAGCATGAGGGGAACCGTCGTAAGGTGAATCACATGATGCACAGACCCAGTCTCTGAAGTATAAGGAATAACAGCGAGGTCACAACGCAATCACTGCATCCTCCTTCCGCTGTTTCTTCTGTCTAATGCATGCAGACAAGATTGCCAAGAACATAGAAGCCATGTTGGAATTGCCATGCTAAAGTTGAACACTGTACCGTATTTGCTACACTATACGGTGGACTGAAGTATAAGCGAGACAAAAAAGCCAGAGATACATCTGTCAGTCGGTTTTTCATTACTCTGTTTGAAGTAGGTTTTAAAACTTATTTGTAACAAGCTACATGTTAGCTGCATCACAAAACCAGTAACTCCCAACTGTGTTAATAGCATGGGGAAAAAAAGACTGAAACCTCTAAAACACGTTACTGTGACTACGCTAACTCCCAACCTTGTTAATAGCCTGTTAAAAATAGGCCAACACCGATACAAGTTAGCCACATTAGCATATTCACAGTAACACCCAATGAGCTGTATCGCTGGAGACGCAACGCTAGCCTGTCGCTGGACATGTCAGTAAACAATGAGACACGGCTTAGCAGATACTGTTAAATGACCAGAAAATGCTTCATTTTGGTCCGATTTTAAAAAGTAATGAACTGTTGTGAAGAACACCAGTGAAGATCACAAATCATTGAAGAAAAAAGGTTCAGAGCACTGTCTAGTGGGGTCCAGATGACCCCACTCCCAATGTTAAAGTGCCTTAGATAGCACAAGGGTTAAAAGTGCGACTTGTACTCAGGAGCGACTTATATATTTTTTCTTCTCTATTATGCATCTTTTGGCTCCTGCAACTTACTCTCTGGAGAGACTTACACACCAGAAAATACGGTAATAGAACATTTAAACCTGTAAATACTGCAAGCATGGAAAGGTTCCTTGAAGGAAAAAAGAAAAAAAACAATACTAAGATATAAAACAAAAAAGGGTTGGAGGCTGAACATTTGGCATGTAGGGAATCTAATGGCTTGTCAAATCTAATTGCTTTTATTGGATTTTCTTTCTTTCAGTCATTTTTTCCCCTGAGAATTCCTCACCCATTGCCACAGATATAAACATTGGTCTTCTCCTCTGCTTAGCTCATCGGTGTGTCTGGTTTCCACTTTGGGTGGGAGCTGAGAAAACAGATTCACCAGACAAGTCCAAACTTCAATCAGCTTCTATTCCCTCACAACTCTGCTAGCTTACCCCCCTCACACCCCCAACCTAACATTACTGGCTCAACAAAAATGGCGAGCGATATTGGAGCTATCCAGCCGTACAGTAGGGAGCCAAATGCCAACCCGATTGTATTTTCTGAGTCACAAATACGCTCTATTTCAAACGGCATTGTTTCATCTTTTCCTGATTCCCAACAATTTAAATAAAGAATTACTCAGAAATGTAATTTTGAGCTTAATTTACTATTTTTCCTCCATCGTGAGAAAAATGCCAGAACAGGTTGAAATGACCAAAAACAGGATTTTAATCTAAGTGGGTCTTAAACTGATGAAAGGAAAAACGGTATTGAGTGTGCCCATACTTATGTTTTTGATGAGCACATATAAGCAAAATGGCTTAAAACATGAACTTAAACATAATTTTGTCAACTTTCCGTGATTGTGACTTTTATAGCAAGAAAGGGAAAATGCAATTCCCCATAATAACAGATTAGAACATAGAAGAAAATAAAACTGGACAAGTCATACCTTTTCAATCGGCATGATCTTCTGATCTTAATCATATGACGAGAGGCATTTATTATTTCCGAGGTACCACAGAGTATGCGACCTAGACACCAGGCACGTTGTGAGCACGAGTACATTAAAGATGGGTCTCACAAAATCACATATTGAGGTCATGGCGGAAAGAGCTCTGACATTGACCAGTTTGAGGGTGAAAAGAAAAAAACAACATAGAGAACAATGTGTGGCTCATTAACTTCAGCTGCATGTGTCACAGAACATGTTCCTGGCCACCGTCTCTCCATCTCCAACCACCAAACACAGCAACGTGGGGGAGTTAAGACCCGTGAGTGTTAAGAATAGAACTCGATCTTACAGAAGAATCTCCAAACGGCCTGTAAAAACCAAGGGGTTCCGAGAAGCTAGAGCTTAGGTCATTGCCAGCACTTTTTTGGGAGCTTGTTGCTTTATGTGGTTGGTAAAAACTGCTTTTTATTTGAAGAGTGACACGTAACGTCTCCACTCACGCAATAGTGATTGGACGTGAGCTTGGAAAAGCACGGCTCATTCTGGGGGCCAGATAACTACAGCTGAAGCTTTTGTAGATCTCATGGACCGACACTTAGACATGAACCACACGTGCAGTTGAAGGTCCAGCTTTGCAGCATTAGACTTTAGTTAATGGGATCTCATTTTTTTCCTCTTAGAAAAGCAAGTTTGGAACATAACCAGGTCTGTTGTTGGAAATTATTGTATATTTCACCTCATAAATTCTACAAAAAAACCCAACATTCACGTAATCAAATGCAGGATTACAGATTTTAATGGAAGGCGTATCTGAATTGTACTGTATATTAGCATTGGATCCCTTTTCTGTTATGATGCTCATCTGCATCTGTCTATAATTTATGTTTAAATTCATTAAAGCAATCAATGTCTGTTCTCCCCATCGACTGCATCTTACAACAGGATACAGCTAACACAGGAGGCAGCTGATAAAATCTGCTTACATGCCTGAAACAGTGCGATCTATTCAAATATTTTAAAAGTTGAAAGGAACAGACTGCATTTTTGTTTCCAGTGTGTTCAGTTGTTCAAAAGCTGGCTATAGTGTTCTGCAACAGTGGATGCTGATAAGATTTTTAATAGTTTCAAAGAATAACAAGGTGGTCACATGACCTAAATGGAAAATAAAGGTGGTTTTTCAGCATCTGCGTCCCATAGAGTGTTTGCTTCATCCTTCCGCTGTTTTAAACAAGTCTGGCTATTTTAAGGAGTGGGTTTGTCTTTTTATAGAAGAGCAGCCACCAGAGTGTGAAAGAACTGTTCTCTCTAAACAACGTCACTGACCACAACTGTGCTTGAAGTGGGACACGGGGCCGGAAGAGCCTTTTCATACAAGCGAGCAAAGAAGTGTTGACAAATGTGTGTGAGTGCGTGGGTGTCCTCCTCCCCGGCCCCCCACCCTTAGAACGCGGCCGCAGTGTTGGTTGTTTCACTCATCGAAGACACACAAATGCATACTGAAACCCTCAAAGACTTCACAAGGATTTCCTGACGTGTTGCTGCACTCAAATTATGAAACACTTACAGTCGTCATTACAACTGTTGCCTCATTTACATTTAAAACACCAGATAGTAGTATTAATAAAAGAAAAAATGTTTATTTTCATTTTTACAGTTTAACGTCTAACTAAAATAGTAGGGAAAGCATAACGTAATATATTGTTTGTTACATTCTTGGTCCCCAGAGCTCAGCAATGGACGCTTCTATGTTTGCTGTGTCTCAAGGCTGGAAAAAGGTATTTGAATCTGCGCTCAATCTTGCTAAAATAGAGTGGTGGGACCTATTTTGTCCGGTATTTTGAGCATTTCCATTATAAAATGGCCCATTAAGCCATCCGCATCATACCATTTTCGGGCCCCTAATGGAATGGACCGGTTAGGGCGGAGCTACTGTTGAAACCTGTTGATTAGCTGTAGGTCATAACGACAAAAGGAAGCTCCAAGAAAGCGGCTGTAATCCTCTTCGCCGCCCACAATCTTCTCTAAATGCGTTGTATCTATGAAGTACCAAAAGGCAACTGCTGGATGACCTTCATTGTTGTTTTTGTTAGCTTTGAATGCAGACGCTAACCTGAATTGCCTGGACCATTCTAAACTGGTCCGGACCGGACCGCTCTATGGAAATGAGGCTTGAGAGGGCTGTGTATACACGGATAACTACAAAAAAACGGAACCAATTCTTGGCCAAATTATAATGTAATTCAAAATGGATTGGATTTATCAAACTTAAAAGTTGTTTTTACCTTTTTAACAATAAATTGTGTAGTTTGGTTTCGATAAACACTGAGGCACGTTATGTTATTTGTTGCACATCTAAAGTTTTATCTACCCAATTTCATAGTTTTGCCATAAAATTATTATTTCAATTTTCAAGATTATACTTTCTGCATATGTCTTTCTAAACCAAGCTGTGAATTATTTTACTCATACAATGTGATTGTGTTGTTGTTTTCTGCTGGTGTGGTCCACCGTCTGCACATGGTACATTTGGCAGCAAAAGAAAAACACAAGTCATCTTTTAATTAGACCGGTGTTTATGCCAACAGTAGTGATTAAGAGATGCTCTGTGGAGGCTGAGAAACCTTGTATGTCTTTCTCTGCCTCTGCCAAGATGGATATACACAACATGAAATGGATAGGCTATATATGGCCACACTTTCTGTCTTATACACTGCTGTTCTTACCCACAGTGCACTTGTCCATCACATAATCAGGCATCTCTAAATAGGGCCATGCTTTACTTGTTTTAAGAGCCTCATCCAAAATCCTGATCACTTATCTCCTGTGACCATAAATACATCTGCTGATAATGTAAATGTCACATCTTATTAACAGCTCTAGACTTAAAACACCCTGCATCCCATCACCGAGGCATTAGACCCATTAGCCGTAGATCAATGAAAACAAGATATTGTTGTTTTGATCTAATGGATTCCACTGGTTTTCATGACGCAGATGCAGGTCTATCAAATCTGCAGATGCTGGTTGGGATCCCAAAACCAGCGTGAAGCTGCTGAAGGCTGGCTGGAGCAAGCACCACTTTTCCTGACTGCTTTTTCAAGAGACTGAACTGCTCAGAGTGGAGATCCAAATTAGGCGTATCTTCAAGTTTCAACATTTAGACACAAAATATGTTTCATGCAGGGAACACATTTCACTATTTCAGCTGTGTTTTGACCAAACATTGTAAAAAAAAATACTGTAAAGCCTGATAGCCTAATATTTCATGTGCCTGTCAACAAAAATATTTAATTTTAGTTTTTGAAATTGAGCTTACTTCTACACTTTGGCATTCCTTCTCCCAATTCCTATATGAAAGGCGTCTGTAAACACTTTGGCCAGAGGCACACACAAAAAAGTATTCCTGGCTTTTCAAGCTGCTACACGAATGACACGCTGGATTTTTGTGTGAGTGCCCTTGTCAGATATTGGTGTGTCTGTGTTTCAGGGAGGTGCTGTGTGAGGCAGGGTGTGAAAAGGTTCCCTGGAGACAGACTTTGCTACATCGACAGCACCTAAAGCGCTGTCACTCAGTCAAAGAACGCCGTTGCACTGCAGCATAAACATCCCTCACTTCTTCTGCTCGCAGCCGTGTTGCCAGGTAATACGTCAAAAACATCCAGCAACAAATGAGTCTGACTTCTAATTTGCCTTTTGACAGCTGAGCTAAATTATAAAATACAGATGTCAAGACTTTGAGAAATACTTGAAATAATGATTACTAAGTTGGATGCCACGTTCTTGAAGTTCATGGAAACATAAGTGATTACCATTTGGCGGCAGGTAGGTGAAGCGTTGGTATTGGCTCCTCTTCCTCTTTCCATTGCAAACATAGAAGTTAACCTGCACGGGACTGGATATTCTCTGATTCTTGTATGGTGGGACTTCCACAGCAAGACTGTTCTAAAATACAAAGACAGAAACAAAATGACATGAAGGAATTGGAACACACACTGTTTGACCATGGCTACTGCAGTGGATCTGATGGAGATACGTGATATCGTAGTGATACCCAGTCCTGTGCACTTAAGTCAAAACTGAATGCACAGCACATGTGTGCTGTACAGTACAGTCAGATTCCTGTTGGCTATAAAGGCTAATCAACAGTCGTGTTTATTTTGCAGCTGGCATGCATTTAGATTGTGTTTCCAAGAAGTGGGAGTGTGAACTGGTCTAAATGAGCACGTCTGGACTGTGGAGCTGCAGTAGTAGGACCCATGAGGTTGGTCCAGTGCCCGTGTTTGTCTCTGAGGAAAACCCTAGGGGTGTCGTTTTTTCTATTTCCTCGTGCGGCACAGCAGAAGAGAAGCTTCATTTGTTTGCACAGCCGTCGGTTTCTATGGGAGGGGTCGTCTGTCCCCCTTCCCGCATCGCATGTCTGGACGGATATGAACTTTTGACTGCTTCAATTCTGACAGAGAATCATGGAGAGAATTTGTTCAGCATGTGTCTAATTCCTGGGATGGCTGTCACTTGCTTGTAGGTCTAAACAGGCCTGGATGGGGGGGGGGGGGGGGGGGGATTTTGACAGGAAGCAGGTTTTTGTCGGTCATCACTGCACACTGAGGAAGGTAGGAGGGACAGGGTGTATGGGAGGGGGTTGAAGGTGAGACCAGCCGCAGTCTGCCTTCCAGATGAGGAAAAGAAAAACATGCAGGTGGTTGATTGAAAGTGGTAAAAGTGTGCGTGCACATGGCTTTCCTCTTCATTTCCAAACAACCAACGTTAGCACGCTCTGGACAGCAATAAAAACAGTGAGGCAGGAAGGCTGGAGCGCTTTAAAGTAGTCTGAATGCAACTGACATAAAAAGAAGGCCAGTGCTGGCTCACTGTTTGTTGGACTTGCAAATAAACACACTGCAGCCTCCCTGCACCAGTGAACGCCGTCAACCATGGCACGCTGGCACATTTTCCAGGATCCTGAACACTGGCCGCAGAACATCTGCCAACTCTAAAAACAACCGAGCAACATTGAATCTGTTATCAGTTTTGACCTTCTGATGCAATAAAACCATATGAAGCATGTGAGACATATGAAAGCCTCAAAAAGAATAAAGGTACTTCAATTTGTTGCTATAGACACGGGGCTCTGATGATGAAATGCATCACCAATTTTAAACATGCTGTCATCGTGCACAAACAGATTTTTATGCTAAAAGCAGACCTAACAAACCTAAATGAAATCCTAATCAAGTCCAGAGCACGAGGAGCTTTTTGTGACACGAAGAACAACATTTGCTTCATTCCCCCCGTTGACAATTCCCCTTTGGTTGATTTTGTATTAGTCTGAATGTGTGACTGCGAGTCAGAAAAATGAGAGCACTGGTTTATTTTTTCATTACGGGCTTCATGAAAAGCAGCAGGTACGGCAGAGTGTGATCCGTTCTTGGTTGCACAATCCCAGTACAGATGAGGTGTTTAAGCCCAATTCACGCTTTGCCTAAACGTCTAGCTATGCTGTGGCGTCAGTGTCCTTCAACCCGATTATGCTGCTGCTGCTTCCATATTGCAACCTATAGCTGTATTTCCATGCAACAAGAAGACAAGCCTGTGTTTACCTCTGTGACCACAATGAGATTTAGTGTAAATTCCGTTCAGGATTGCATCTGCTAATCAGTACTGTCTGCGTTTCAATTAGCAATCCCTTAGCAAAGGTTACATCATAGCATGGGAAAGATGAGGAAGGAAAGGGGAAAGTCTCAGGAGGGGAAATAGCTTGGGGGGGTTGACAGACGGTGCTGGTTCATTTCTAATACATCATTCAGGCGATGTGCACTTACGGATTTGACGGAGTCCTTGTCAACTTTGGCTTCTGCCTCCCACAGGTGGTGTCCATCTACAGAAAAACAATGAAGCACAGAAGGTGCATGAAGATGTGCGTATTAGTACAGCCTATCAACTATGGCAGGAAATTGTTTTAATGTATTCTAAATGCGTCATTTATAAGCTGTTCTTGTTTCTGTTTACTGAATTAAATCATAGGGTGACTGCTTCTGGAAGTTTAATTTGAACTTTGACCTTCGGTGGAGATTTTTAAAAACCTGTACCTTCTATTCCTATTAATCCAAGATTTTTCTTAACCCTTTTCGGACCTGGGGTCCACATGTGTAGACATTGCATGTTGGATTATATTCCCCCAGTAATTAAAGATTCAAAACTGAGGTCCAGTGACTCCTTCTATAGAGGGTTAGCTCGAATAATATTAGCTCTGGTCTTAAAGTCCCACTCCGATATTCTTGTAACCCTTGTGCTATCCTAGGCACTTTAACATTGGGAGTTGGGTCATCTAGACCCACTAGACAGTGCTCTGAACCTTTTTTCTTCAATGATTTGTGATCTTCACTGGTGTCCATGGATTACATGAAATCTTTCCACCTTTATCCACCTTTGTCATGGTAGGGAGAACACGTCAATGTAAGGGGGGGGGTCATAGGATAGCACAAGGGTTAATATAGTGTAAAAGAGTTGCCAGTGGTCTTTTAATTATGAATTTGCAGTTTTAACGTGGCTAACATGTAACCGAGTCGAAAGTGTTTTTTTTTTTTTTACCACTGTCACAGAAATGTTTGTTGTAGCATTAATATCAGTCTGTTTTTTTATGTGCAGCAAACCAGGTTGAGAGTTACAGGTATTTTGAATATGCTAACGTGGCTAACATGTAGCGTGTTACAAACAAGTTACTGTGAATGCAGTTAATAAAGTTTGACTCTTTTATCTCACTTAATGCACCTTATAGTTCGGTGCACCTTATATATTACATACTGTACGTTTGAAACGTACCGTTGATGGTGCACCTATAAATTTACTGAGCCCTATAGTGCAGAAAATATGGTTTTTAAAACAGCCTATGTCTAAAAAAAGACTGGTCAGAGTTCAGGGGTCATCAGCAACCTTTGACCCTGCAGCCAGTTGCACCAACAGCTTTTGAAGACCACCAAATGTTGCTCCTATTTTTTAATTGTACTTTTTTGTGGGGTCAGAACAGGAAGTCCCTGATCTGCTTCTCTTCGACTGTGGCATCACAGCTCCAGACTTTAAAGCAGGAGCATTTAAGCCCTCGCAGTTCCAACCAATTCTACCCCATGGTGCTTTATTGTACCCTTGGAGGTGGCGGAGCACATCAGTAACACTGACTATAATACAGACCTAGACTTTGAGGGACGATTCATGTTTGAATAGTTTGGTCCAATCCCAAAAAACCAACTAAATGGTAAAAGAAATCCGGCTTTTCTGCTTTGTTCAAGTAGGAATTCTACCAAAGTAGAAAACATTGATTCAGGCATCAAAGAAAATTCTAAGTTGTAAAAAATTCATGCATCTCCATCATTTTTTTACAAGACACTTTGTTCTCATTGCTCTCCGTTGGTTCTATTCTAGCTTTCCAAAGAATTTTTTCCCCTTTGCTGACATGTGGTGAAAGATCTTTGAACCACGGCAGCTGCTGAAAGTCTGCAGAAGCTCAACCAAAGTTTTCCTTTTTTTTTCTCCTCATATATTTACTCTGTGATTTCATGCCACACCTTGGTGAACAGATGCCCAGAGTTCTGCTATGGCAATCAGCACCATACACAGTGCCACTTTTTTCATTTTGTTTTTATTCAGAACCCATGAGTCATTACATCTAATTGAAACAGAGGCAACACAGTGCAGCCTTTGTCAGTGGTGCACCCTTTGAGGGAACGGCCGGACTGGGTTTATATGCCAACTCTTGGGGACGGCAGCTTACAGTGTGAACGCAGAAACCACTTTTGCAGTTATTGGTCTGCTTTGCTGACGGCAAAAAGCCATTCGATAAGATAATCAAAAGCAGTCTCCAGACTGCTGATAAGTGAATTTCAGTACATAAAACCTGTTTTTTCCCCCAAAGAGTTATGCTTTTCACATTATGTGAGGAAGAGAGGAACGGAGTCACGGTTGGTTTGTTGTTGGTGAGTGTGGTAGCTGGAGTGGAAAGTTTTATGCCGATAGTGATCATCAACAGAAATATATTTTCAAAGTAGTCACACTAAACGCTGAAGAAGAGAAAAACAGAAGGCAGATCATATCGGACGCCACTTTTTGAAGTTGCATATGGAGTAAGAGTTGCTACCAAACTGCCTTGGGATCAAACCGGTGCCAGTTAGTGATCGCTAAGACTGAAGGAAGGTCAGAGAAAGGGAGAAGGACTGAGACAGACACAGATGAGCGTTCCTCATGTTACGTCTGGAGGAACCAAGAGGGAATCACCCGCCTCCGCACTGAGGGACACTCCAAGAGGGAAACCTTAGACTACGACATCAACCTCAGCCTCTACAAGTAAACATGTTTTTCCAACTCTCCATCACATCTTCATTTGCTTTTGTGCTTTAAATGCATAACTGGATCTGGATCAGGATGGGGGGGGGGTGTCAACACAGCTCTTTAAGTCAGGTAACATCGTCCGACTGATAACCACAGCACTTTCCATTCACTCCTTTCTCACAGCAACATCTGCAAAATGCTTCTGTTCCTCCAACCAACTTCCACCCACGTTCACTGCACACAAAAGATGCAGACATTTGCACACATGCAACCACAATATCCTTTCCTTTTCTCTGGCCTTTAGCTGAAATTATAAGGGGGAAAAGTGCAAAGACAAACAAACAGGGGGCATGCAGCGCTGTCTGGAGAAATCTGGACGTGGCTCAATCGGATGAAAATGCATGTTGGGCTAAAAGGTAAACCAGCAGGCTATGTGTTGCTCTTCATGACTCACCTTTGCAAATTAGATCCACAAAGACCAACACTAGACAACCAGAACAACACACTCATTCATCAAGCAATTAAATCTCATGCGGGGCGAGACGTCTTCGACTCATCTTCCTCAGCACTTGAAAACACATTTGTTGTACCCGGTGACAACCTGGCAACAGAGTTGTTGTTATGGTAAAGCTCAGACAAACACGATCCCATTTGTCCTTTTTTTCACCAAGGTCAATCATGGCGGTACTCTCACTAGCTAGTGTGCTTACACGGCTCATGATAGTAAATAAACTCTTCAGTCATCCAACGATGCCCGGTGAAAAGTTTGACCCAAAGCTGAACTTTTCACACTCATCCTTTTATGGTCAACACAAAAAGTGGAAATATGTCCTAAAAAGTACAACTTTAAGTTTCCATTGATAAAAAGCAGTTCACCATGGAAACTATGATTCGTGTGCTTAATTAGGAAGGTTGTCATATGACATAACCCAGATGTATTCTTTATTTTCAAGAGATGATTTTAGGGACAACCCCCCCCCCCCCCGCTGTTTACATATCTTCAGTTCATTTTCCATTTTATTTCCTTTCTGCAGCCTCAAATGAAAATGCTTGAGTAGTTTTACTCACAGCAATCACCTTGTCGCTCAATAAAAAGGGAAGCCAAAGGGATTGCCCTGCAACTGATCCCAGAGATGCAGCTGCTTTCCCCTCTCAACCAGATGGATTCTACCCAACCTGAGGACTAGTGAAAGGGGGGATTGTGAGGTCTGCTTCAGGTTGAGAGGCTCCTGTGTAAATTATGAGCTGACAGTGGATCTTGGAAGGGTTTATAGTCAGGAAGTGAGATATTATTGGTGTATAACAAGGAAAGTTGACTTGACCTGATGCTATATAGGCTGAGAGGGATGGTAGCTGGGGTGTGAAATGTCATGCTTTTATCAAGAGTCTGGCTCCGTGGCATCAGGTCTGATGACGACTTTTAAGATCCCCCACGATGGATCATGAAATGTGTTTTCTGAGCATTTTACTCCTAAAGATTCCACATGTTAGTACATTTTAGAGACTTGAGTGTCACAGCATGACTTCTAGCAACTCCTTTCCCCATTTGGTGGTTATCTTTCAGGATGCTTGGTATCTATGTGTAGAAATGGCACAGAGAACCCACTTGATGAGACACAGTGCATAGCGATGTTTTCCAATTCTTGCCATAACAAAAGCCTAACATTCTATACCTGCCCCAATGAATACAAAAGATCATCTTCCTAAAGCGTGTTCAGACCAGAATTGGAGAAAGGGTGGGGAACATAGAAAAATGCAGTTATTTGTAGGATGCTGTAACTGAATGGAGCGAACTCTTTAAAGCGGCTCTATATGATGCGTGATAATACTTTCCTATCGATTGATCGACCTAATTGATGAATCAATTTATATTCTAACAATCTAACCAGATTCATCTCTGAGGCAAGTTTTAATCAAATCAGCCTAAACCATCATAACACCATTTCAAAATAAAATAAATGGATTATATTGTTATGTGATCATACCGTTTGGATTGAAATACGGAAGGTTTATTTTACGATAACAAAAAAAACGACCAAGTGCATCAGCGTACAACACACGTGATGTCATTAACACGGATCAGTCCATCATTCCAGTCCAATGTGTGGACAGACTTTGAATAAAGTCATGTGACCATCCAGTGTCTAGAATGTTCTAAGAATGTTCCCTTTGGATTCTTTGGATGTGGAAAAACAACAGTGGTGAACTTTAGGAACTAACATGTGAATGGATTTGACATTCATTCTAGTTTACTTGTTTGTTTGGACACAGATTTATTTTATTATTGATTATCTTGAGTCACACTGTTTGAAGTTTTGGATAAAGATGTCCTGGATCCATTTTAAGTCAGTGAATCAGATCTAATTGGATCATTCAAAATGAGCCAATATCTACTCAAATTAGATCAGCAAACACAACATATGCTATGAATGGAAGCATTAAGATGAATTGTTACACCCCTATATTAAAAGCATTTTTTTGCATAAATAAAGGATGGAGACTGCCCAAAGCTGAGAAGATTATTAGGTCTATTCAAGCTTAATGCCCAAAGTCTAGACATGATGTTACAGGGGCAAGCCAACAGCCAGTCTGTCTTGTGTTTAGACTTGTTCAAGGTAGAAGCAGCTACAAACCATCTGACTGAACTGGAGTTGAAATCATGCTGTGTGTGGACTGGGTTACTTGAACTATAAAGGCACAGGAATCTAAATATGTTGGCCTGCTGCACAGGACTTTTCAAGTAAAAATACCAGTAGAATAAGGCTTATTTTGGAGGAATATACCCTCTTTGGATTCCAGCTTCTACTTCAGCTCTGAGTTCTCTGTGAAGCCAGGAGGAATGGTGCAGAGGACCACAGTGCTCTCTGCTGCAGACCCGGCCGTGTGGCGCTGCTGTGCTCCAGGCAACACTCCAACTCCACCAGATGTAAAAACTATCCAGCTCACCAGGGAATTCCCTGAGCTCCTCTATGAGTCAGAGCGTAGGCTTTCCCCATATCGCTCTCTCTCTCCCCCTCTGTTTGTCCGTCTGCCGGTGTCTCTCTGTGCATTTCTGCCTCTAGCAGTCATTTTATCCACGGAAAGCAGGGCAAGCCAGAGCACACACAGCAACGGGTGCTGCCTGTGCACGGGGATGCCGTCCAACCCCCATGCCAGCGACACGACACGCTGCAGGAAGAATAGTGAGGGAAACATTGGGTCTCCAAAGAGCAAATAAAAGAAAATGAGTTTTAAAGGAGCAAAAAAAAAGCTGTAAATATTGATAATAATTTGTATTGGTTTCAAAGAAAAGAAAAATAAATAAATAGGGTAATTTTGGATTCTATTAGTTAATCATGACGCAGATTATTTTTGATTCCTTTCTATTTAAGAATAGAAGAAAATTCAAACTGGAAAAACCACTTATTTAAGTTTTTAAAATTGAAACTGATGTAAAAATTAAATGAATAAATACAAACACTTGCACAAGAAAGTGAAAAATGTATCTAAATATTAGATCATTTATGATTTCTCTCCAGTAGTGAGACAAGAAGTAGGATTTCCTCAAATCACTTCTTTTCTTTCTCCTTTATTCTACAATCTCAGGATTTGATCTTTTCCGTTTCACTCCTCTACAGGGAGTCTTTGCGGATGACTCACTGAAAACACTTCCTATTGAACAACACAAACAGGCCCGCAGGCTTGAAGCCACAGTGGGTGTACACAAAGGAGAACACACAAACGCACACACCGTGGATGCACAGAGTTTGCATCAGTTATTTGGTGGGTGACACAGTGGTGCAGTGGGGATGGACGTGACATTTGAAAAAGAGGAAGTAATTAATAATTTTGCATAGGTTTTCCTGCAGAGGCAACAGCTCTGCTCTTATGATATTGAATGACTCTGGGGAGGAGAGGGGGGGGGGGTGCGCAGGGGGAACAAGTACAGTCAAGACGACAGAAGAAACAAGGACCATGAAAACAGAGGAGTCCATTTTTCAGGTGATTTCCTGTGCATTTATTCTCTGGCATTTAATAAAGTTAAATTGTGACAAACTGAAAATAGGTGATCTGAAGATCTGAAAGACAGTGAGTCGTGCCACACTTAGAGCGTTACCCAACCCTCTACTCCATAAACTTGGACCAAATTTTGCTATTTGTGCAACATAAGTGCAAACATAAGTGCATTGAAAAGGGAAATATGTCCCTAAATTTTTGTTCTTTTCTCACATGTTTGTTTCTCCAATTAGTCATTGAGAAACTAATCTGATGTGAACAACATGATGAACAATTCTGCAAACCCTTCTGAAAGTTTCATCCGGTGTGTCACGGCACAAAAGGCTTCCCCCTGCTGTTAATTCAGAAGTCTGTGCCACAACTTTTGTTTTATTTGGAGAAAAGTTGCTATTATTATTTAATATCCAAACTTTTGGGAGTCTGTTTTATTTGCATTTTTATTCATATTGCATATTTTTGTACTTAGGAGAGACCAATCAAGAAAAACTATTTACTTCAGAGACGTATTAGAACTACTGGCACCACTTGCACATTAACATAGAAAGATTTTGCAATTAAAGACCGTTTAAGAATTGTGCGTTAATGATTTACTGAAGTCTCAGGGATGTTCACAGACTTCTGGGCTTTGTGTGATTTTCTAAATTTAGTCTGAACCTCATCAGTTATTCAGTGGAATTGGGTCGTCGGCTTTCAAAACTGTCTGTTTTTTTTATCTTGAGGAATTGCGGAATTCTTGGGGAGGAGTTTATTGGAGACGGTGTTGGAAAGTGAGCAGCCATTGTGACCTCTGATGGGAGCTGCAGCAACAACTGTCACCACCGTGGCAGGAGCTGTGATTGGTTTGTGCTTTGCAGAGATTTGGCGTGTCTGTTCCTGAGAAAAGTCATTATAACCGTGCGATGCTTTGTCTTTCATGGGTTCATTTACTCATTAACTTTTCCAACGTTCTCGTCTAAATCTGTTAATTAGAATTTCAAAGCCGTTTTCCCTCAGTCCCTTTGTTTTAAAGACGAGTCTGCAGAAGGATTCTCTAACTGAAATGCAGAGAGAAAGCTAAAGCATATTTGGGGCATACGCACTTTTCCACACCCATCCCTGCTCATTCCCAGCTGCCATTAGTGAGTGATGGTCATACGTGTTCAGAGTGGTCTCTCTGTAATGGGCCTTTTAACGCAGGAGAGACCCTGGAAGTAGTGTCTCATTAAAGTTCACATAAAAATCGGTCTAAGTAGTAGATGACAGCTGCTCTTTCAGTCTTTCTGTGGCAGCATCAGAGTCAAAAAACAGACTTGAGAAATGCCAACGCCACGACCATGAGTGGTGATGATGATGGTACAGAGCTCAGCATCAGCTAATGTCTTTAACAGCTTCAAATTAAGATGGAGGAGGAAGTAAGAGGAGGAGGTGGAAGGAAAGAAATTCAAGCTCAAAAGGGTGTCTTTTGAAAAAGCAGGGGGTGTGTGTTTGCGTTTTACTCTCTGGGGGATTCCCCTTCATGACAAAGAAAGGGCAGAGGAAGAGACCCCAAGTATTCAAGTTCCATGACTCCACTAAGACCAGTGTTGTGTCATTTTCTAAGTGCATATAAAAGATCTCACCAAGCATTGGAGAAAAGAGAGACTTGGAGGTTTGTCTAACCAGCACTGCATCGGTTGAGCCACATGCAGTTTCCAGCGTGGTTCTGCTCCCTTTGCTAGTCATACTGGGAATGTCATAGCACTTGTGGAGCTGTGACATCCCTGTCAATCAGTTCACATGTAGTGTTTTATTTTGAAATCCTTCTCCTAAAAATGCCTTTACTTTTTGCTCTCTGTCAAAGACTTCCTGTTTGCTTAATTCCATTTTTGAGAGTACGTGACTCAGCCACAGCAGGGCCACTAAGACTGCATCTATCTTTAGTGCAGCAGTGAGTGGAGCTGCATCCCAATTGACCCACAGAGGTGGTGTGTGTGTTTACAGCAAGCTCACGTTACTGTGACTGCAACTGTTTCTGAGTGCCCCCCCCCCCCCCCCCCGGTAATGCGTGTTCAACCACCCACCTTCAATGAAAAGTCTCTGCATTTCAAGTTCCTGCGTTCAAACATCTTGTGTTCATGCATTGCTACGCTAGTTTCTGTGACTGTTTCCGAGCTATGCGTACAAAAATACGCAGCCTTTAACCCACGTTGAACTTTGACCAATCGGGGACTCGGATTTGGTAGTGACCTTTGGATGGCATCCCCTTCAATTCACAGAAGCGTCATCATAAATAAATAGATAAATGGATGAATGGTTGAAATCTCTGAGCAGCTCACAAATTCGGACCAAGAAGTGCAAAAAATAGGAATGGAAAAACCTTTTGAGGAAAACGCTGCCTGACTACAAATTTGAGGTGGGGATTATGCATGCTGTGTGACTGGCAAATATTTGGTTCTTTCAAAACAAAAATTGCGAATGTTTGAGACATTGTGGAACTTACAGGGCAAAGGTTAATGAAATTGGAAATTGACTATGAGATACCTGAAATGCAAAGCTTGATGTGCACATTAGGGCTGCACAGTAGCACTCTTGCCACACAGCCCTGGTTCAAATCCCGGCTGGAACTGCAGAGTTTGCATGTTCGGCCCGTGCATGCGCGGGTTTTCTCTGGGCACTGCAGCTTCCTGCCACAGTCCTACAACATGCTTCATTAGTGGATGAATTACTTTAGGTACTCTACTGTCCCAAGATGGGACTGTCTCTGCAACAGACTGGCGACCTGCCCAGTGTGACGCCCACCTTTGCCCAACAGTAGCCACGATAGGCTCTGGCAGCTCTGTGACCCCGAAAGAGATAAATGAATGGACAGATGAATATTAACATAGACTTCTTTAACAAAAATAATAAATAATAAATTCAGATTTACTGCACAAAGTGGCTCAGTTGATTTGTTGTAGTTTTCTAAGTGATGGAAAAGTCTGATCTGTGATCTGCTTTCTTCGTTGACTCCTTATTTATTGAGTGACTCTAAAAAAGATAAATGGGGTGGTGAGTTTTTTGGAGTGTAATAACACATTCTCATCAGAAATGATGGTTGTTGTTGTTCCTCATGTTGTGCTTCATCTGCTGCAGCAGCAGACAGATCATAACTGATAGGCCTCACCCCGGTGTTTGGTTTGGTCCTCAGTCTGAGGGTTTGGTCAGATAGATGTTCAGGGTAAGCGGTCTATCTGCGGAGCTGATCATTGTTTTCAGTGTTGCATCCTCCCACACATGGCAAAAAAAGACACAAATAAAATGAGAGACTTGTTCTAATCATGCCTTAACAGGCAGTCAGTCTGAGGGGAGAGCTACTGCAGCTCACAGATTCACCGTCAAAAGCAGGAGCACAAGGAAGGAGGAGCCAGTGAGGAGAAAAGGGAGAGAAAGAGAAGTTGCACATGTCCTGGTTGGGATTCAATCCTTCGTTTGTGGCGAGCACCAGTGAACAGGCAATGGAAACTTCAGCAAATGTAAATACGCTTTGGTTAAAAATATAGCCGTCTAATGCGCACCACATGTGGCTTGCTGGCGGCTCCTGCTCTATTTTGATGGGAAGAAAGACTACGAAAAGGCAATTGGAGAAAAAAAAGGTTCAAAAGTGATAGAGATATTAGGAAGGGAAATTAAAATGCAATAGAGTCTGTCTGAAGAGGGCTGGGTGCAGCTTACCCTGTGCCTTCTCCACAAACACCACCTTGGACTCGGGGAGAAAATTGAGGCCGCTGAGAAGCATCATCTTGCCTCCAGTGGCAGGGTAGCTGTCCAAACCTTGCTTCTCCACCAATGGAAGCTCCTGAGCTGAGCGCTGGGCTGCAAAAGAAAATGGGAGCACGCGCCCGTATTTCAGTCCTCGTGAACGCACTTGCTGATCTTCATCCAGGCTGAGAAGAACATGGCCACCACACAGCTAGTAAAACGGCGGGTTTTGATTATGGAAACAGGCCTATCAAATTTATTAGGATGATTTCATGACCCCTAGCAAAGAGGTGCTCAGCCAGCAGCTGCTTTTTAAATGAGACTGAAAAAGACCCAGAACCTGAATCAAATATTTTCACAGTCAGAAAACTGAGTGTTATTTTCCATCAGGCAGCCTGCAGCCAGCCACCTGTCTACGTTTTTTATGAAATGATGCAAGCGGGTGACTTTTGACCCCTTAAGGGTGGCTACCGTCTTCATAGCCAATGGAATACAATAAATGTTTACAATCACACTGTTGTGAATTGCATGTATGGATTTAAACAGGAGCTCAAACTCAGTAATGATGAATCCACTGTGATTAACTTTGATGCAAGGTTCTAAACTACAACAGCGGCTCTGTCTCCCTGACACAGAAACAGAGGTTTCTTTCAGTGAATAGTAATTGGTTTCTGTGGAACCTGTGCTAATGGGGTATTCTCACCACAATAACTTGTGCATTTAGTCATAAAATGTGAATTTAAAATAGATAACATGTGTGTTTGGCATCATGTACAATACATCTCTTACCTTAGCAAGTTCTTTTGATGGCTTAAAGCTTATTGGGTGCAGAAGTACTGAATTAGCTCCAGTAGGTAGTAAAAGAGTGGCTCAGTTTATTGGATTATAACAATGGATGCAACCTTCTGCCCAAATGGAAAGCCAGGAGAAAAGGCCAGATTTCCTCAGTGGACTCTCATACTTACAACATTCAATGGGGTTGGAAGCGGTCTGTAAGGACACCGTCCTGCCGTTGGGCTGCGCGATGTGCACCCGGAACACCAATCGGACACGAGTGTTTTTGCGCCCGATGTCTGTTTCCCCTTTGCGTAGCTCTATGTCTGAATTACGCAGCTTCAGGATTCCAGCACAGTCGATTCTATGACAGACGCAAGGAGGGGCAAACTCAGCATCATAACCATAACATCAAAGGATAAAAGGACAAGGTCAACATTTGGATTGGTTTGTTCAAACAGCTGTCTTTTTTTCCTCAACGAGTACATGATAGACAACCACTTTCTTTTTCTCAGCTTTTCAAAATCAAAATATTGTGAGTTGGAACAAACCCCCTAATGTTGTTTTAAAACCTCCTGCTGATTGACTGGAGCATTTTACTAATAAAACTTGTCACTACAAAATGATCTTGACATGAAAAACTTTGCATCAAGTCCCAATATTTTGAAGTAAAGCCATATCATGGTTTCCTCAAGCCTTTCAGAGAAAACTATAACCATCTTTATTATAAAAGTTTCATTTTACTACACTAAAAAATGATTTTCTTTAATGGAGTATGAGTTATTTTCACAGTTCCTTCTGCTATCCGGAAGTAGGATGACATTTCCTGGCATGTCTGCAGTTCGCCGACGGAAACAAACAACATTCAAACTTTCGCAAAGATGGATGTGCTTATTATGGAGACTTGCAAAAAACTTTTTTTGATCAACCGAGAAGATGGGCGTGTGTGTTAGCCTGGGGGCGGAGCTGACAGCACAAACTCTTCATGGAAAGGGGCGGTTCCTCACTCAAGTTGGGAGGGGCTGGTGCTTAGAGCACATGGTTTTAGCGGAACACTCAGAAACGACTGAATGGATTGAAAAACCACTTTGGGGTTGTGCATAGTGAAGAATTAACATCATAATACACTTACAGGCTAAAAAAGTTGATTTTTCATGATCTAGGCCTATTATTATTTTTGAGACCAGCACCCAGTAAGCAACACAAGGAAATAGTATTTTTTATTTTATGTAAAACAAAAAAAACAAAAAAAAACTACAATTAACCTACATAAAAGTAAATTGTGTGGACCTACCAAGTTTTGGAATCCTCTAATATGCCAAAATGAAAACTTTCTGCTTCTAAATGGAGACTATCTGGACTGGTAAAATATTTCTCACTATAAAAATTCTGGCGTCGGTCTGGTACATTCATCAACCTGAAGTTAGAAATCAAATGCAAATGTCCAAAAACCCAAACAGGAAATGGCCAATTTTAATGCCATTTCTGTCTAATGTCTTTGCAACATGGTGAACATTCGTTTTTGTACTTTTTAATGTTCCTGTTACATTTTTACAACACTTTGACATGAATAAATGAGCAGTTAAAAAAATGTACCACAAAAGGCTTCCAACTACCTTTTGCTGGTATCAACTCTGTGATTTAAGCCCAGAGTTTTTTACGACCAAGAGTTGTCTCAAACGTGGAAGTTCTGGATTTTCTAGAACCATACAGCTAACAGATGAGTGTTGAGGAAAATGATGCGTTCTACATTAGCACAGCAGATGTTTAGAAATTGGATGGAAGAAGCATTTGATTGGATTTTCGTCATCTTCCACTGTTACGGTTGTCAGTGGAGAGATAAGAAAGTTTCGCTTTTGTCTCGCGTGGTCACAAAATAGGTAGAGAAGAAACCACCTCACCAAGGGGGACATTTATAGAATCAGACTCTGTGGGACACTTTGAGTCAAATAAGTGAACAGTTTCACAGAATATATTACCATCTAAAGTATATTGTGGTATTGTTGGAAATGACAGAGTAAGGCAATATGAATTTTAAAAACATTTATTGATTTCAAATGCTCTTATGTGTCATAATTATCTAATATTACTTATTTAGGGACATTTTTAACGGAGTCTTTCAAACTAGAATTTTTCCTTTCGATTCTATAAAAATATAAGTAAGACTAATATAAGTAAGACTGATAAAACACTTTTAAACAGAGATGCTGAAGGATAACCGCAGGGTATAGAGAGAGGTGCTGACCTTATGTAATATTCAGATGCAGTGGTTTTATCTATAATACAGACTTCTGGGCCTCAGTCCAACAATTGCACTGCTGCCAAGTCTGAATGGAGCCAAAAGAGCGGGCTGCTGCTTGCATACACTGTAAACTCTAGCCTCTTGGACTAATGTACGTCTGGAGAAAGAATGAAGCCTGTTGCCTGATCAGTCAGAACTTCAGTGTGGACTACTTTAAAAATGACAGACAATTCTTTGTACATAAGGTCTTTTTTTATCCAATACCTCAATTTTAAAGATTTAACTAGTTTACAATTATGTTTACTTTTTTTGGTTAAATGTATCTTCTGTTTCAGCTGCAACTAGATAGACAAAAAGGAAAACTAGCTTTTTAGCAAGCTAGCATATAGCATAAAGTTGGAGGGGAATTACACAAATTTATAGAACACAGAAACGCATGCATCTGTCTACGAACAAGTCGACTACCACTAAGGGCCTCATTTAGATTTTTCTGGGAAAGCAGATATGTTGGGGCACTCCAGAAATTAAAATTGTAACATAATAAATGCCTTTCCTTAACATGCCTGCCACCTCCATCAAATTTTTCTTAACTTATCACTTTAGTGTGGACTGCTTTAAAGATGACACACAGTCCTTTGAAGATAAGCTCTTTTTGGACAAATACTTTTTTTTTTTAAAGATTTAAGATTATCTTTCTTTTTTGGTTAAACAATTATCCATCAAAGCTGCAATTAAGACAAATGGGGAAAATAAACTAGCTTGTTAGCTAGCTAGTTTATTCTGTGGTTGTGTCCGAATTCCTTCCCTACTCACTATATAGTGCGTTCTAATCTACAATTGCAAAATCCAGAGCCCCTGAAACTCCCCAGAAGTCTCTGCAAAAACCAGTGTGCATCGAAGCTCACTAGATCGGGGTATATAGACCATAATGCATTGCGTCGGAACATTTTTGAATATTTTTGTTGAACCATTCAAAATGTTTATCTTCAGAAGACAGTAAATTTATAAATAATCATCTTAAAATGCTCATATTAATGAGATTTTAACTCCATGAAATTGATGACGTCACTTTAAAAAAAGAAAAGTAGTGAGCATATGGTATTGGAATTGCTTTTAATATTCAGGGCACCACATAGTGCCAAACTATATAGTTTTTTAGTAGTTAGGGCGGGAATTCGGACACGATAAAATTTAAAGTTGGGTCAAAGAGCTCAAGTTGGAGGGAAATTATGTGTTTATTAAAAAAGTTATAGATGTTACACAACAGAAACACATGCAGTCTTAATATCAAGTAGAGTATAATTAAGGGCCTCATTGTGTGTGTTGTGTGTATGTGTTGTGGTATTCCTGGAAATTAAATTTACTCTGTATGTCTGCCACTTTTAAAAATATTTACTCAGTAATAATTACAACATCAGTTTCCCAACTAAAAGTGTATCTTTGTTGTTATGACCCTTTTAGGTGCTCACATGTACTGTTCTTTCCATCTTCATAGGATGTTTTCTATCAGAAGAGTCAAAGAAGGCTTGAGAAATTAATAAAACACAGTGCGGTGGTTGGTATTTGTGACAGTGAATGAACTATATTTTTTAAGAAACCCTTTTTCGGTTAAAGCTGAAACCCTATTTGAAATTTCCCCTTTTTGGAGTTTGAAAGCATGCAAGCAATATGTTTCCTTCCCGTCAGGCTTACTCTGTTTGTGCTCTGTTCTATTATTTCCTAGATATTTGCTATTTCAATAGAAATGTCATCATTCATCTTACTGGCTTACATGCACGGGCTGATGCAAATGTCATAGAACCACATCATACTGGTGGAACAATGTGCTGACTGTTTTGTTTAACCTCAACCTTTTAGATACTCTCTCAACCAATCATTCACTCAACCTCAACCATTTTTATACACTCTGGACCGATTTAGTCAGCCATGAATTGTAATGACAAAGAAAATCATGCATCCCTTAGGGCCTTTTTTGGAATACTCACATAGATCTCATGTTGTTCTCAGGCAGCAGAGGGATCTCCAGGATTTTGGTGTTGGATTGCATAACTTCGTGGCTGGCAGTGGAGACAGTTTTGCCGGTAATGCGATGGACCTGATAGAAGGCATGTGGTCGCAGGAGGCGGTCGTCTGCGGTCCCTATGAACAGCTGCAGGGTGAGCGGCTCGCTTTCCATGTAGCCATAAAGCTGGCGGGAGAACAAAGGCAACCAGGTGAGAGGCAACCTAAGGTTTTAAGAGCCTCATCTAAGCTGTGCTCTCGTTTGGGAAATGCAGATTAAATGTGCTTCAAGAACTGACAGTTACGCTTGTCTTTAATAATAGCTTAAACACCACGCAATGTGAAAATAAAGTGTTAACTGAGAGATTAATCATGCTGTTCTACTTTATTTTGGTTTGTTTTTAAAAGACTTCTTAATATCTTTAGTCCGACAAGTATTTTTTTGAATTACACATTTCATAAAATGCTTTAGTTCTCTTACAGTCTTCAGTTCTCTTAGGCAAAGATAACAAAAAGACTAAACTGAACGTTTTTTTCAATCATGCCATCATCAAAACTTCACATCAGCATGAAAAAAGTTCCTTTGTGACACAGGTTAGTCTTAAAACATATTATTTAATTTGTATTGACAGAAGTTCAGTAAGTATCCTTTACTTACTATCAGCAGTTAAGCCCTTAACCTAACTGATAACTGTTTGAGGTGCCACATGCAGACATGATCCAGCCCTTCTGCCTTCACGACATTTATGAACATAAGCTATGATTTCCTCAAGAATGTGTCCAACTGTGATAAAAGAGACTCCTGTATAAGGACCACCACTTCAAACAACTGGAGATTCTGCAAGAAAGCCTCAATTAGCAACTGCTTGATGAATCTTTTAACAAAGGGGGGACGAAAAGAGGGTGTTCACGGTCACCTTTGGAGTTAGTTCCTCCTGAAAAACCAACTGTAACGTCCAATTTCTTTGCAGCACCCCTGGCTCATTTTGTCAGTGTTTAGTGCAAATGTATTTAGGATTTAATCAAGACTGCTAGAAATGTGGACAATAGGTTTTGTTGAAAGAGTGGTGAAAGTCAACAAATACTTTGAAAGTTTTCTCTGACCCAAATAATATGCCAAATAAATTCTGTAGGACCTGAATGTCAGGCACCTAGACATATCTTATTCTTTTTTTGAATAGTGCGTCATCATATACCGGTGGTCATAAGGGTGAAATTTATTGTGGGCTTAGGAAATGCAGCCTAATCTCTCTGGTACAAAATACCAAAGAAGCAAGACCGCTTAGACTGCAGATCCCTTTGGATCCACTCTGGTGGCTACTTGACCACATGTGACATTTACGGTGAGAGATCATTTACTAAAGACAGGGGGAAACCGTGCCACAGTCCCCTGAATATCCCCACAAATTGGCCAATTACCCAAGCACACACCATCATATTGTTTCAGCCCAATTTTCTTTGAGCTCCAGCCGAATGAAAACAGTGGTAACGTCAAACGGAATAAAAGACCCCAGTTGTTTATCTAACAAACTGAGTCATATAACTAAACGCAACCCAGATGTAACCTATGACATAATCTGATTAATGAGTCTATAATTATCTTTGAGACGGCTGCCAAGGATGTGAGGGAAGCGCGATAGTGGACTACTATGCGATTTGTCATTAAAGGTCTAGTGGAGCAATGTCAAGGACTTGAGACTCAATTTGTTTATTGGTTAGATGAATTCTGTTTTCTGAATAAACACAGAGATCTGATGTCTTTCTGCATCTACACCCAATAAATCTAGGAATTTACAAGTCCATTGACTTGTTAGCTTTACCCTGAGTAACTAAAATAACACTTAATCAGCTTAAGTAAATATAACATCCCTTTTTATAAGGAGAGTACATCCATATGTCAGAAATATCCAGGAACTGCTGCTAATCTGGCTTCGCCATGTGATTTTGATATCAAAAGAGATCTTGGAGATGCACAAATCCACAGCTGTCAATCACATACAGTTCAAGCCATCAGATTTCTCTCTTCAGCTCATCATAGTGTCTCTAGTAGCCGTCTAGACCTGTGGGCTAGTCACATGTGCTAGTCATCAGTGAGTTAAGCAGAGGTCAGGAGCTTCTTAAAGTCCTGGTATCCCCAGGGGCCACTTCATCTTTGTGGTGATCTCACCGGCAGACCCTGTTCCCCTTGTTATATTTTACTTACAGTGTCACTAGAAGTAATTATCCATAGCCACACATGCTACCAGTTATGAGCGCATTGACTTCTGGGAGGCCAAGGGTGCATGAGGTAAAAATTTTGAACATCGAAGCGTTAAATTGCATGACGTTGACTTTTAATTTAATAAAATCCAGGCCGAACTACAAAGCCGTGTTGCCTGTCACTTGTCTCTCGGTAGGCTTTTTTGGGTTTCCTTGTGACCTCCAACCATTACCTCAGCCGCCACGTGGCTGTAAAGAGGCCCATAAGGAGGCAGGATGGACATGGGGGCCAGTGGTGCCTGAGAGAAGGGGGGGTCTTATCTCCTCACTCATCCTGCGGTGGCGCAAGTTGATGCCGGCGTCTTTGCTCCAAACCTCATGACCTCATTGGGGAGAGGAAGTGATTAATGAGGTCAGGTAGTCCTCTCGGTGACGTTGGTCTACCCAGCTGTAGGAGCCGGTGGTCTCATCTCCCTCGACAACCTCCCTTAATTTCTTTGCCATATGTGCCCCCCTGACCCCTAACCCAACAGTCCTCCCTCTAGGTCTGCTTGACTTCTGTGATTCTCAATCTATTGCTTAACAAACACAAAAAAAGAGTAAACACACCTTTTAATTTCATTTTTAAATGACTGAATAATAGGAGGGCAGACAGGAGGCTTTACATACACATCTGTGACCTCAACGTACCGTTTGTATCTGATCCTGACTGTGAGGTTGGAACACAGACCACTAATTTTGACCAGATGAGCTTCTTGTGCAGTAGCAGATCTGGCACATGCACATCTGTGTGTTTATTTTGAGATAATCTAAACTTAGTTTAAATTGTATTTAGGTTTGCCGTGGTACCAGCTTCTGTCAAAGGGTCGGCCTAATCCATACACACCTCTGACAGTGATCCTGTGCCTCAAGAGCCGTTACTGAGAGCCAAAACTCAACTCATAAACTCTGGATAGGATAGCTAATGTGTTAATGGTGTAATTGTGATCAGATGTATTGTCTGGGTCAGACTGTATATGTGGGGCTGGTAATAAAAGGGGAGACTGACAGGAAATAATAATGAATACTTTTCAAATACATACCTTGAGCAAGAAAGTTGTCATAACAGATTTAAAACTCAAGTTTCTTGACATTTTAAACGCTGCATGCACCTGGCTTCCACAGATCAAGTTCAGAAAGCAAACATGCTAACTTTCATAATAGCCTGATGTTAAATTAGATGTGTCTTTTCTGGCTGGAAATGGTTTTTGAATGCTCTCCACAGGCTTGCAGTGGGCTGACTTCTCTACCTCGGGAGTGATTTCATCACTGCTTGGAAAAATGTCAGGACTCGTAGAAGTACACGTGGCGCAGAGATTTGAGGAGAAAGGAAAAAAAAAGCCTAGAAGCAGAAAAGGAGGGGTAACCTGGGTAAGGCGAGGAGAAAGTACAACAGTGGATTTAGGCTTCTTCTCATTATCACCAGCTGTCACATCCAACTATATCTGTGCCCAATTAAATGTACACTCATCCAAAACGTCGTTCTTTCCAGACACTGTGGTTCTCAAGTGTCCCATGCCTATAATGAAAGCAGAAGGCAACAGTCCTTTGTCTCACTGCCTCTCGTTCTACATTTGGAAGCAGCCAAACATTTATACCCATCAAAGTTTGTGTTGAATTGAGAACTTCAGAGTAATGCTTTTGAGGACAGAGCATCAGGCACAGGCCCATGTCTAGACCAGTGCTGGTTTCAATTTCAAATAAAAAGAAAGTCTTTGTTACCACTGCAGCTTGCCATGAGAAATATTATCAAAGCCCAAACAGACTTTTAGTCAGATGATGCATGAATGACTGCTGTGCCCCATCCAGCCTCCAGCAGGAAGAATACTCACTTCTGCCTTCCCTCATAAATCTGACGACTGTCTGGTTATCACCTCAAACCAGTGAAAACGACTCACATCTTCCTAAACCTTTTCCATATGTTATTAGCTGCTAATTAGTGGTAGCCCAACACTCCACTAACCTTCACAGACCAACAACCACATCTTGAGAGTGGCATAAATACCCCTCTGGGCAAATGTATTAACAGCACTGCAGGGCAAACAATCTTTTTGAATATAAAACGAGAGGCAGCAGTCGGTTTAATGAGAAATTAGCAGCAACAATATAGTTTACTGTAGATCAGGCCGGTTTTCTTTTGCACAACGTGAAAGCACGCATGTGAAAGACTGAGCATGTGTTGGTGGAGGTTTTTGACGTTCCCATGGTGAAAACAAATGGAAATGGTTTTCATTGCATAGAGCATGCAGAAGATGTGAATTAAGTCACAGACATTTTAATAGAGAAGATTGCTACATCCTGCAAAATTACAGAATGTCTGTTGCTGCCTTAGACTTAATTATAGACTGCACATATGCGTAACGGAGGAAAAGCTATAGGCCAGTGATTATTCTATATAAAGTAAAGCTTTTATCAAAACAACAGTGCTGGTGTTACTAAGGGCAGGACAAATGCCACCAGACTGTGAGAGAAATTCAATGTCTTTGTATTTTCTTCAGTGGAATAAAGCTTTACAAGTGATACAAAGTCACACACCCCGATAAAATATATATCTAATATTTTAAAGTAGTAAAAATAATTCAGCTTGCACAACAGTTGCCTCAAAAAATGACTGAACTTCTTAAGATTTTTCTGTCGACCAGGATCAAAGTTTTTTATTCCTAAACATAAGGCCAACCTGTTACTTAGGACATATCCAAGGGCGGAGCTACAGGGGAGCAAGGGGGGCACGCTTGCCCCCCCAAATTGTCAGTATTAATATCATTATTGGCAAAGATCAAGAACGCTTCTTTAAGCATTACAAAAATAACAAAGGCAATATTTTTTTTATTGAATTAAAAAAAAGAAATACAAATAAAACTATTAGAAATATTTACTTCTTTTTTTTTTTTTTTTTTTTTTTTTTAAACAAAAAAATAAATAAATAAAAAAAAAAAAAAAAAAAAAAGAGAAATATTTACTTCTGATCCTTTCATTTGTAATGCCCTTCCACTCTGGTGTTTTGCCACCATCCCAAAGGTATCTGCCCCCCTCCCACCCCTCTATATAAAATGTTCTAGCAGCGTCCCTGGACATATCTGTGAAAATGTTTTGTTATCTGTACACACTCTGAGCAACATCCATAGCGACACTTTTTACTTGGTACCACACTAGCACTTGTGCAGGTGTTGCATAGCAGGTTCTTTAGTTTCTAGCAGCCCGTCACATTTTTAACACTGTAAAACATAGAAACCAAAGCGATCCAGGTGGATTTGATGCACTTACAACCAATCTGTGACTATTTGGGGAGAAAAAACATTATTGGACTCAGAATTAATAAGGTTTTAAATGGGTTTAACATTTTAGTGAAACAAAAGTATAGCCTTGCAACTAGTGGAGGGAAATAACAAAATCTTTTGCAATATTGTACTGACTCAATCATTTGCTGTTTATTCTATACTGTCAGTCCTTACATGTATTCATATTTAGATAAAATTATACAGGCAGACTTATAAAATCAGTGTTGCCTCCCTCATCTTCCTCTTTTTCAGCTGGCATCACCTTCTAACAAAACGTCATGATCACTCAAAGCTCATGTGTTTGATCATGCACAAGCTAAGAATAACTATCCATCTTTGGATGACTGGGTTTTAAAAAGGGCACGCCTGCTGGAGTGTGAGATGACTGGAGGATAAGAGCTTTGCCTGGGCCTCCACTAGTGTGGGCAGAACCTGTGCACAGAAGCAGCATGTGATGGACCCTGGGACCATGACTCCTGTGCGTCTTCTCTACAACATCACCCAACCCGCTCTCCCAACCTAACAGGACTCAGATCATCTCCAGGGGACAGAAAAGTCAAGCTCTAGCTGCTCTAGTTGTCTGATCCCTTCGACTCTCTCCACGAACTCCTGTCTAAACATCACAGATGGACCCTCCCCTAAGCTGCTTCTTACACCCACAGCCATCCTCCATTATTGACTCCTTCTCCTTGACTACACCTCATCCAGCGCCTGCCGCTCATTAGCGCAGAGCACCAGGCACCACGGCAGGCCCCATCCGTGGACATGAAAACATTTCACACAACACCGCCATAAATGAGGGGAGAGAAAAACCTCAGGTTCATACCAGATATTTAACTTCAAAGATGCAAAAGGTCTTCCAGATCATCGCCTTTGTGTTCACACGAATGGCCTTATCTGTATAGATTTAACTGTCAGCACGTTTCCAAACACTTTCCAGAGTTATAAATCCTTCACGCTGACTGCATGTGCAGCATTGGAATCACAACTCATTGGTCTTAAAAAAGAAACTAAATTAAATGAAAATAATTCTATTGTGAAGTGTGCACGAAAATGAGGCCTTCAAAAGTTCAAGTTTCAACCAGAGTTCCATGATAAGATAAGAAATGTGACTTTATTTATCCCATGATGGGGGAAATTCTGTAGTCTGCAGCAGCAAAGTGACGTTCAGTGCTGCAGAATCAGTCGAATCAGAGCTAAAACATTGTTCATGGGGGGCAGGAGGAGGGCAGAAGATTTTGGAAGGGTGGCAAATGACAACAGCAGTGTGGAAGACCATGACAAATGAAAGGATCAAAAATACATTAGAAATATAAAAAATGTGTAATTTTTAAACATGGCTTTTGTTATTGTTGAAACGCTGTCTTAATCTTTGTTAACAAAAATACTAATATTGACTCAAAAATTCTTTACCCCCACCCTGTCGCTCCGTCCCGGTTAAAAGGATGATTTATGCGTCCTGATGTACAAATCTTTCTTTCAGAAGAGGCATAGTTACCTGTATTTGGAGAACAAACTTGCAGGCATGTTTATATTCTCTCATAGGTCGCTAGCTGACAGGTGCCTCTGACACCGACTGGTTTGACTAAAATGTGCAGACAAAACTTCACGCAACAGTTTCTATGACGATAAGACCATATGGTTAATCACCAACTGAACTTTTTTCATTTATGATGCAGCAGGTTTTCTGTTTTAATTCAGTCTGAAACAAGACTGGTAAACTAAATAAATGCACTTTTATTGAAGTATGGTAGTTAAATTGTCCCTGAACTCAAGAGCATGCACGTGTCACAAAACGCCCTCCCTGTGTAAACTGAGATGTCAGGGCTGTGTAATGACAGTGAAGCAGAGAAAGGAGCTCTGTGCTGAGCTGCTGCACTGACTGACGTGTTCTCTTTAAGTGTTCGCCAAGTACAATAGTGAGAGGCGATGGTCCTCCTCTATACTAATTGAGTCAACAAGCACTTTGGCTGGTCAGAGCGACCTTTTACAGCAGTTCAGTACATTGACTTTGCATTCAGGGGACATTAATAACACGGCAAACAGGCATATGCTGAAATATAAAACCTGCTGTGTGTAAACAGTGTTGCTGTATAACCGTTAAAGAAAGGCTAGTGTTAGAAAGACACCATAAATCTCAGGTGGCCCAACTTTTCCTTTTAAATTTACACCAGTATGCTAGAAACAAAAACAAAAAAAGAAAGTTTCAGCAGAGTGAGAACAGTTGATGCATCATTACCTGTTTTGACCTGATTTACACGAACGACTTGTGGGCTTTCATTTCTGCCTGCAGCTTTCCAAAGAAAAGCCATGAAAAAGAAGACCTGAACCATCCAAAGCAGTCACAGTTTATCATGACCATCATGACTCACTCATCCTGGATCTGCAGACAGCTCAGATGGATCATGGGCAGATGAAGGGTCAGATCATGAAGATGCAGACGGGCTTGTGATTCCACATTTACGCACTTTGGTTTGGTTAAAACAAACTGTGTTCTGTTTGCTTGATTAGTGTGGTTTCTCTAAGCTGCTATTTGTCAGTCAGCGTCGTCACCAGACCCTCTGCCAGCCTCCCACTGTACAAAACATTGTTTCTTTTCAAATCTTTTCAAATCTTATTTTACATATTAACCATTTTTGAACCATATTTTCCCTGTTTTTTGTCTCAGTCACAAGTCTCAAGCCAATTTGAAGTAAGCTACTATGAATGCAGCAGTATAATGCCTCCACGCTGGTTTACAAGTTTAAGAAGCTAAAATTGCATCTGTAGCTGATAAAAAAAAACATTTAACATTACTTTAAATAATGCAGGTTGAAATCAAAACCCCTCTTTTCTAAAAACAGGATATTTAACAAATAAAGTCCTTAATGAACACACGCTGTCACAAACAGTGACATCCTCATGCCTGTCAGAGATTCTGCTCGATGATGAATCGACTGATAATCAGAATGTGCTTGTTTGCACCCAAGCAGCCACGATCGCAAACAGCACAAACGTGTCACTCTGTCGGTCCTCAAGGTGTGATTGAGTCAACATTTGCTGTTTGATTTTAGAGCAAAGTACCTGTATGACAGGGTGTCCTCCAGATAGGGCCTTCACTGCTCCTCTGCTGCCCTCCGTCTCGTAGTGGGCCCTGTGGTGAGATTTGGGTTGCACCTCGATCTGTAGGTTGTACGGGCCAGAGCAGGAGGGCAACTGCCAGTCGAGGGCCGGCAGGGAGGGGCTGGAATTACAAGAGATTGTAATGTGAAAAAGTCACACTGTATGCAAATTAGCAGCCATCCTATTCAGTGTTATACTGGAAGAGCAAATGAGTCCTGCTGTAAACAAGCCGAGCTGCAACATACATAGATATCTGGCAGCTCGGTAATATCCTAGATGATCTTCTAAACAGGCTTTTATTAATGTTACGGTTATTATCAAGCTCCTGTTCACTCATCATTTTAATTTTTAATCCGTGTGGTCAGTACTTTATTTTTTGTGGAAGAACAGAGCTGGAAGAAGCCAGGACTAAGAGAGGCTAACACGCGCTGACAACATTTAGCCTTTGATGAACATGAAATCCATGCGGGAAATGCTGCAATCTGCAACTTGGCTGCACGTAAATATGTGGGAATAACATCGGCCTTTATTTTGTCGGGACACATCTGGAAACTGTCCCAAAGCCGCTGTGTGAGCTGGCGGTCCAAACTCTGCCGGTTCTCCTGAGTTCGGTAGCTCGTTCACCTACAGCTGCGGGACGGATGGCAGTCCTAAATCTCCAACACATAGCACACACATAACAAAGCATCCTCCCTGCCCCTCAAACACAAAGCTGTAAGTCCGGCTGCTCTGCTCAGAGACACGGTCGCTCGGTCCACCGCTTCACTTAAGTAATATGGTGCAGGAGCGGACTACTTCTTTTCCATTTTTATTTATTTTTTTTTTTTTTTGTTAAAGTCACTTCCCTCAGTTGATACTGGACATAAATTTTTCATTGCGGATGAGTCATTAGTTGGGAAATAAAATAAATAAAAAGTAAAATAATGAATAATTATATAATAATGAAAAATTACAAATACCACCCCCCCCCCTCGACGATATCATCGTCCATCCCGATGTTTTACTGTAAACATCGTCAACTGTCAATTCAAGGGACATCGCCCAACCCTAGGCTGAAACCTTATTTTAATAAATCATAGTCTATAATCCAATAACCAGCAGTCATTGTCTGACATTTGTCATGATAATTCATGTCCATTTCATTTAGAATTGATTAATCTGGGACATGAAGTTGTGACAGGTAAAGTTACGGTTGAATTAAAAATCCGTTTGTTCTTTGATACCAATGGAATACTCATAAAACTGTGTCTAAAATATGTAAGAGCTATTGAAGACAATAGTCTGAGTAAAATGCAGGGGTTTTCTTGGAATTTGGTATCACTTTCTTGGAACCATTGTTCTCCAGATGGAGAGCTAGTGACTCCTATGTGAACACCGTAAAGATATCTAAACCAAAACAAACGTGCTAGACAATATTTCTCCATGCCGGATGCCTGGCAAATGCAAACCCGTGACCTAAAGGGTGGTTTGACCCAAACCAATCTCCAGCATCTTTGTGGAACTTCTGGGCTGTTTGTTGACCCAAAACAAACTGATTTCCCCCCACAGGGCTTTATCTGCCCAGTCAGAACATGACTTCATGGTAGCTACACAGGGAAAAGATGGGCTGATGGCGCGACCGACCAGAAGAGCAGGCTGGCTGATTAACTCACTGACTGCTTCCCCTTCAGCCAAGCCTGTCACCATTACTTCCTGTTGCTCACTATCTAAATCAAACACTTGATTTCCGACAGGAAAGTGTGTTATTGGCTTGGAAAAATGGTCTGAGAAGCAGCAGAAAGAAATGGCCTTACCTCAAAGCAACAGAATCAAGCGTGTGTTTGCTTTCAAATGTTTTGTTGTTGCAGCAACAGAGGCACATAACCGGAGCAAATCTCCATCTCCAACATGATTTATTATAGACTGTTGCACTTCAGAGGGAAGAGTATGCAACTTCATAAATCTGACATTTTTAAATGGTTTTGATTTTTGAAGAACCAAAAGGACTTTTCCCAAAACTAATAGTCATAACGTGGAGTTAAAGTAGAAACAATGAATAAATTCAGCTGTTTGATCAATTTAAAGTCAACGATGAGTACATGTTTCTCTCTTTTAAATTGGTTTTATGCTATTAATTTTTTTTATTTCTGTCTTTACAATGTTTTAATTTACTTTTACGCTTTTTTATTTTATTCTATTTATGTCTCTATGATCCTTAATTTGGTTTTATGCTCTAAATTCTTGTGTGTTTTGCTCTCTATGTGTGCAACACTGGGCGTCCTTGGCTGGTGGTGGAAGGTGCTTTATAAATAAATAAATGATGATGATTATATTGTAGGTCCCTTGTTGCTAATTATAATGCTAAGGAAAATTGGAGAAAATGTATGTTTAATATTTTCTCTCCTATATTAAACAACCATTTCTGTCAATTCATCAAGATGTGCATACTTGTGTTAAATATTTCATTTCAATATGTCTCGGTTTGTTTTGTTAACATCACAGTTTCCTTTACAGGATTACAAACTCAGTGTACCTGAGGTAGGGCTTGGGTTTAGGCCAAGAGTACGGGTGCTGGGGCACATCCAGGAAGCCTCCGTGGAAGTTCTCCTTCTTAAGAGCCAGCCGAGAAGGGTACTCCTCATGACAGAGTTCCCCATCAGCCAGCTCCTCGTCACTGGGCTCCACCTTCAGGCTCATGGAAGAGGAGATGTCCAGCATGGTCTTGCGTGTCTTGATTGGGATTCCCTCCGTCATGTCCACCACTCCATCTGTGGTCAAAGCATTAATGGCAGCAACAATGGCAGAGTTGGTGTACTGGTTGGTGTTGGTGAGCCAGCTGTCATCTGTGACACTGACGCGAGGTGAACCATGTGGAGAGGGTGTTGGTGACTGGTTGGGGGATGCCTGGCGGTAGGAGGAGCCATTGAAGCTGTATTTTCTCTTCCCCATAGTGATACTGTTGCCTGCACCACCTCCACTGCAGGAGGGGGAATTTGGCCTGGACCCTCTCGGTTGTGCTGGCCAGCCTTCCTCCGCCACGGCTCCAATCTGGGGGGATGTGGACGGCGAGTGGTGGGGGGAGCCTGCAGGACCGAGGGCGTGCGGACATGACAGAAGTGAGAATGACCCCCGGGGAGAAACACAGGGCGACTGCCAAGGGGAGTTCTGTGGGGAATTGTCATAGTTGTAGAAGCCAGACTCATATGACGATGCTTCAGAGTTACAGCTGCGTGAGGAGATGCTACTGGCAGGGCTAAGGCAGCTGGGATCTCGGTAACCATCAGCATTGGGCAGCGTCAAGGTGACAATGGAGTTGACGCCTCGTTTGATGACACGGTCCTCGCTGCTGCTCTCCTCCACCTCGTCTTCCGGGTATTGGCTGTAAGCTGTGATCTCAATGCGAGGGCTTTCGAGGGCCGGGGCGCCGTTGGGTCTTAAACTTGGTGGCAGGTAGTAGCCTGATGCTGCATGATTGTCATTTTGCAAACTGTAGCCTGTCTGGTGGCAGGAGGAAACCGAGATAACAGGGCTGGACTGTAAGGTATGGTACTGGGTAGCCAGGCAGGAGTTGGCCACACCTAAAGGAAGAGCCAGACTGACATTTGGGGTGTAGCTGTAAGCATCTAAAGAAAAAAACAAACAAAAAGAAATATGATTAAGATATTGGGAACTATTTTCACTAACTTTTTTTTCCAATTAGAAAATGCATCATATTAACCCTTTAACACCTGAGTTGTTGCCAGCAACATCTAAACAGTCTACACTCTTTGACATACCATTCATATTTGCCCGATCACTTTAAATCAGCTGATTTTGTCACGGGAAAAACGCAGCTCTGCAACACTTTATGGACATAAAGCAAAGCTAACATCGTAACGTGTTGCATATAAGCCAGTATTGTTAAGTGTTGCATGTCCCTGCACAGCCAGTATGGAAAGCTGCTTTTCTCCCCGACAGAATCAGCTACTTCACATTAATTGAAATAGTACCTCACTGCTAAAAAGTGCTGCATATCAGCACCAGGCTGCTTTTCTCAGCTTCACAATCCACTGGAATTACGTGATTGCGTAAACGATTGAGGAATTATGGTTGTCAAAGAAATGTAAACACTGGAGCTAAAGCGCCGGCGTAAAAGCACTGTCATGTGCATTGTTTAAGTGCACATAATATACCTAGCATACAATCAGGATATGCAGGAATTTTGTACCACATAAATGCAGATGGTAGCTAAAAAAGTCAAAACATTGAGTTTGTTAGATCCTGTCTAGCTCTGCCACACCCTGCTGTCATATGTCCTCTACAGGTATTCCTGCTGCAGCAATGATGGATCTTTCATTTGATAGATTGCATCACTCACTGAGTGAATTAGGCCCGCCCCTGTGGAAAACTGACAGCACTCTCACATTGCTCTGAACATGTGATTAAGTCAAGGAGTTTGCTGCAGTGTTCCACACAGAGGCACTGTGGCATATGCACATAGGGCGTGCACGAGCGTGCACACAAGGAAATCAGAAGCGCTTTGACTAACCAGAGGAAGCACACACACACCCACACACACACGAGGGCACGCATGACGTCTTAGTTAACCTTGTACTGGTCCGCTCCTGGTTCTAAAATAAGTCCCTAGCCTGCTTTTTATTGATAGTGTTGATGAGTGTAGTCGTGGTCAGAGGGAGTTTGATTCTGTCTGAAACTCAGTGAAGGGCATTCCCCATCTATGCTGCATGCTATATTTGTAAACCACAACGCTATGCGTCCCGTGAAATGACAAACCCATCACATGCTTCATAATATGTGGGCAGGCAATGTAAAATTAGACCATGAGTCTCCATTGAGAGGTGCTGCTGTGGTGTACAGCACGTGTACGCAAGATAACAGAAATGGGTGGATGTTTTTACTAATCCTTTAAATCTAAACTACTGAAAGAGGTGCTAACTTTTCCATAAAATAAACCCCGGTGAGAAACAGCCTCCTTCTGGTCTGTTCTGTGTTCCAAAGATGGAATCAAACTTTTGCTCTTAGTGTTAAAAAGTCACATTTTCCCTGGTCGGTGGTCATTGTTGGGCTCAGCTAAGTCTTCTGAAGCTATTCCCTCTCTCAAACCGATAACCCCCCACCACCCACAACCAAAAGTCAGGCCCGACTGCTCCTTCCTCAGATGATATTTGTGCACCTTTTTTTTCTGTGTGCATGTGATGGCACGAGAAGCTGCTACATGCTTGACTTCGTCCACCAGCCACTCTACCCACGGCCACGTCTGCTGGACTTGCTATTAATTAGGCTGCAGCCATGCAGCCGTTGAAAGAATGACACTTTCCACACAACAGGGCCTTCACAGTTGTTTGCAGTAAACTTCAAAGTGTGGGGAAAGCAACGCTAATTTGCAGAAAACAGACGGTCCCACAAAGTATACTGTGCTTCTTCAGCCCTCGACTATTCTTCTCAATCATGATCAAAACACTCTGTCCACACAACCAAATAAACCCGATTGAAGAAGAAGGGGGGGGGGGTAATCCACAGGGATTGTGGCCGAGGCCAGACTCAAACTAAGAGATACTCTAACTGAAAGATAAATTGTTGCACACCAAACCCTCTGCAGCTTCAGGACTCAGGGAGGGTTGGAGTCCCTTCATCCACGTGGCCAGCTACAGGCTATGGCAAAACCCCAGCAGGGTCCCTGGGTTTATGTGACACTTTATGTGCGCCCTTGGCTCACTGTGGCGTGCACTCTGTGGGTGTTAAAGTCAGAGTCCTTGTCAAGCGAGCTGCCCAACATCCCTGAATGCACAGATCACAAACACAGACGCGCACACGTCTGCTACCAATTATGAGGGACTGCAATGAATAATAATTCAGCCTGCACCCATGATGTGCCCGAAACCTCAAAGACTAAATCAAATTCTTGAGATCCACAAAAAGCTAGAGGCCAGTTTTGAAAGAAAGACATCCATTCTCGTGACTCAATCGGTTTCATGTTTTTTTTTTCAGTTTTCAAATAGTCTGCTTGAGTAGGAAATCTATTTCTACACAAACATTAAAACACAGAAACTTTGGCTGTGGATACAAAAAACTGTTGAAAAGTTTATTTACATTTCAGTTTATTTAACCTGTATAAAGCAAAAAAGTGGAATGCATCCAAAAGGACGTTAAGATGTTTTCACTTATCTGACTGAAATATTTGTAAAACAGCTAAAAGGCACATAACTGAGAGACCTGCAAACTCAAAGAAAGCCTGCGAATAGGATCCATACAAATTATTTTATTTAATAGAAGACTTTTTCCAGTAAAGCACATAAAAAGAAACTAAATACAAATGTCTATCTGAAGTCCTGTTGGAGCATTTGTGTTTCTAAAGACTGAAACCAAATCAAATGTTCATAGCACTGAAGCGACAGAAGGAGACAGGTTTATATTCCAAACTACCTCAGTCCGTCTCTTTTCTCTGGCTGCTTACCTTCCTCTGCACACTTCATGTCGGCGGAGACAGATGTGGGAACGGCTCGCAGGTTGGCGCTCCGAAGCTGACCTTGGACTTCAGCCGGAAGATATCCTGCATTCAACAAGCGATGCGCAACTTTGTCCGGCGGCAGAGCTCCTTCACGCACCGATCGATCGGCCGGATGCCAGCTGCGGCCGCTCTGCGGGGTCGCTGCTCAGGTGATGCGCGCGCGCGCGCTCTCAGGGGCTCTCCTCGAGTCGATAACGCCGCGCGCTCTGTCATCCGGGCCGGCTCCGGCGCTTTTAAAGGGGGAAAACACCCTCTGCGCTCCCGTCTGTCAGTGCGCCGCCCATGCAGGGATGACCGGCCCCTCCAGCCGCCTGATGATGCCTTCCACCCTGGGATCCCGCCGGGGGCGGAGGGAGGTGTGTGAGGGCTGTGAGGGAGCAAGGCGGAGAAAGACGGAGACCGAAAAGTTGCAGTCGTGTCAGCGAGCGCCGATGTGCAGCAGACAGGAGGTGCTGCTGCAGTCCTCCTCAGTCTGTCGGTGCTCTGCTGTAAAGACTCGTTGGTTGTTCGTTTCATCTCAGTTTTGCATGAAAAAGACACATTTACAAGCTTTCATGTGAGTTAGGACAGCAGAGCACCAAGAGGTTCTGAGACCAACTCCAATGAAAAGTGTGTTTTGTTCTTGTGGCGTTTTTTTCATGCTGAAAAACATTTAGTGGGGCAAAAGAAGGATTCATTCAGCCACCAATTGTGCAAGTTCTCCACCTAAAAAGACGAGAGAGGCCTGTAAATTGCATCTTAGATAAAACTCAACTAAGAGAAACAAAATCCAGAAAATTCCATTGTCTGATATTTAAAGAACCTATATTTGTAACTTATGGTGGAAATAAGAATTTGGTCAATGACAAAGTTTAACAAAAATACTTTGTTATGTATCCAGCGTTGGCAATGACAGCATTTTTTGTAAGTCTTCACCAGGTTTTCACAAACTGTTGCTGGTATTTTGGCCCATTCCTCCATGCAGATCTCCTCTACAGCAGAGATGTTTTGGAGCTGT
Organism: Oryzias sinensis; assembly: GCA_037389245.1. Classification (NCBI taxonomy): domain Eukaryota; kingdom Metazoa; phylum Chordata; class Actinopteri; order Beloniformes; family Adrianichthyidae; genus Oryzias; species Oryzias sinensis. Next base: position 28,991,381 of record CM074491.1, on the reverse strand, counting down.
TGCTGGGCAACACATACTTTCACCTCCCTCCAAAGCTTGTTTCTTTGCAGATTTAAAATCTTTAAATTAATTCGAGAAGTGAGATGACTTTGTGGCTGCACGGTGATATGTCTGTGTGGAGTTGATACGTTCTCCTCGTGCATGTGTGGGTTTTCTCCAGACCCTCTCCATTCATCCCACAGTCCAAAAACATGCTTCGCGGGTTCTTTGATGATTCCAAAATATCTTTACATGTAAAATGGCAAAGTGTGTGAATGTGCCCAACAACAAACTCAGTGATCTTTATAGGTATTTAGGAGGTTTGAAAGATGGATGGATTTGAATTTGACTTGTTTATTTAGTCCTTGATGCTCTGGTGCCATTTAGACCCAGCAGCTTCAAAAAAAGATATTTGCCAGGAAACTTTGAAACAGGGAACATACATGGATGAAGTCTTCACTTTGTTTTTGTCTGTTTTTTTGGTCTTTGGCATGCAAGTAAAATTCTCCTTTGAGATCAGAATGACTGGAATTGGATGTTAAAAGCATTTGGATTTCTTTAGGAGGTCATTTGGGTTGCACTTTGACTGTCACCAAGGGTGGTGTCTGTTTTGATCTTTCAACTGAATAAACAACACGGCAGTTTGTTGCAATAACAGAGAAATAGACTATAACTGCTTTTATGTAGGCAGTATTCCACATAACCCCTGCAGTGTGCTGAAGTACTCCAAGAGGTACACATGGACAGAAAAATGTCTCTGTGTGTTGGGTAACCTTTGCCCAGTTCCCACAACATTTGATTCTTTCCTTAACATGCTCAAAGTACTCACCGTGAACACAACCCTGAAGACTTGTCCTCCTAATCACTGGGTTGAATCGAATGGCCACTGTAAACTGTTAGTGATTGAAATGTTATACTTACTATTGGAAAGCAAGTACAAAATGTATACAGCATTAGGATTCTCAAATCAAAAGGAGTGCCAGTCATTTATAGCCAAAGTAGTATTTAAAGACAGAAGAACACTCAGAACAAGAAGATCATTGTGTTGGTGGCTTTGAGCGCAATTAAGCTACAATGTAGCTTTGACAAGCTACGTTGTAATTTCTTTTGAATTGGATCCAAGTTTTGAGAAAAAGGAGACTCCTTTAGCTCTGAGAAGTTTCTGGCAAGCTGGAGGATGATCGCACATAATCAGAAGCAGACTGCCTTTCAGGGCAGGCAGCCTGTGGGGCAAACTGACTGCACAGGGAAGAGTAATGCTACGCTGTGTTTTCTTTGCCTACAGTAGCTCTCTGGCGTCAGCTGCGGCTTGGCCTGTGAGCAAGTGCAAGCTCAAAGATGAAAAAGGAAGATTACATACTTTAGGAGATGAATTATGTTACAAGCCAGCGGTAGGAACAAAGTAGCTGCACAACCGATTGGCGCAGTCAGCTGGATGGGGTTGTTTAAGATGTAAAACCCTGCGGTGGGACACACTTCGGTGGCAGTCTGTGGGCTCATCTTGATGGCTTTGTGATACAATGTGGGACCATTAGCCACAGTCTGTCAACAGCTGTCTGAGCATTTCAATCCTTTATCAAAAAAAACAAAAAAAGGTTTTGAAAAACATCATAAACTGAACCACAAAAGGTATACTGTATATTCAATAGGAGGCTATTGAAATACTTTGTGTGTAAACTATAGAAGCTTTAGTCAGTTTTTTGTCATGGCTACAGAACAATAGAGACTCAGATGCTGAAACCCGGAAGAAGACACAGACTGACAAGCACTGGCGTAGGTAGCGAATGGGTTTAATATTGCAATAGCAAAGAAGGCAGCAGGCTCCGGAGCGTCCACATGATGGAATTCTGTGGCGTTACTGGTGGATAGGTCCGGGGAGCGATGGCGAAGGTAACTGCTCTTGAAGGGATGAGAAGCGGAAGAGGCTCACGGCGTGACCAGGGGAAGAAGACAGGGAGAGGCTTCCAGAATGCAGCAGGACAGGCGACCACTCGTGACTGAGAGAACCTGGAGACAGGTAAGAGACTAATTAGGTTCTGACTCAAAATACAGAGAGCTTTAGCAAAAACAAAGCGTGAGGACCAAATATGCACCATCAGGGGCAACGGACTGGCGATGAATACTGGTCCAGGAGCTCCTTAAATCGGCAGGTGGTGAAGATGAGCAGAGTGGTCGCGGCTGGGCTGAATCAGGGAACCAAGCGGAGAGGAGAGGGGGAGGAGTCTGACAGAGGCACCATATCATTTTTGGAGCTTTCAGGTGTTTCTCCAGGTATATTCAGACTTAACCCCTATGCTATCCTACGCACTTTAACATTGGGAGTTGGGTCATCTAGACCCACTAGACAGTGCTCTGAACCTTTTTTCTTCAATGATTTGTGATCTTCACTGGTGTCCATGGATTACATGAAATCTTTCCACCTTTATCCACCTTTGTCATGGTAGGGAGAACACGTCAATGTAAGGGGGGGGTCATCTAAGATAGCACAAGGATTACAGAATGATAATGGTACTCCTAAAAATGTCTAAAAGTAAAAATAAATATATATATATCAAAAGGTCATTTAAACCGGAAACCAGTTTTGTCTTAAACATGTTGAAGAAAGATAAATAAAGGTCCATTAATAAAATGTATCAGAGGTCCGAATCGGTGAAAGCTGATTCGCTGTGGCGACCCCTGACAGGATGTGCCGTTAGATAAAAAACAAAAAACAGAAAATATTTAAAGCAATATAAAATAAAAATTTAAAGCAGAAGAAGAAGGTTGAGGTAAGTTTGTGGTTAAAAAAATGAAGAAAGGTATATTCAATGTTTAATTGATTTTTAACACGCTCTTTATTAGATTTATTTTATTTGAGTTTATATGTTCAGATCAAACGTTTGTGTATGAATGTATTTATTGTTGTACATTTCTTTGTGTAGAAGAATTTGTGAAACCATTTTAAGGGTATTTCTCTAATGGTCCAATAAAAAATGGTTTTGTATCTATTTATTAGTTGTTTACGTGTTTTATTTAAACACATTTTTCTTCAAAATGTGTAATATTTTATTCTCTTCTGTCTTAACACTGTGAAAATTACATTTAATATAATCTTTTTTTGGACTTGATTAAGATATTTTTTTACATTTATTATGCATAAATTACTTTCCTGAATGCATTCAGGTAGAAGCTTATTACTTTAAGGTGCATAATGTTTAACAATTAACATTTAAAAACTAATTTCTAATATTGAAAGACAAGATTTAAAAAATCGTTCAATGAGCAAAAAGGGAACTGCAAGTTAGTTTGAGCTCAATTGAACTTTTGCAAGCGTTAAATGTAAGTCTCTTAAAATGTGTTTCTAAACTGATTCTGTTGAACTCTCAAACTGTTCTCCTCCTCTAATAATTAAAGAGAAAACATCAGTGAGGCAAAGTTCAAAACCTGGAATAGGAACTTCTAAACTGGTAAAAACACAAAATCAAAATTAACTAACATAAAAGAACTTAACATCCCTTGATTTATTTCTGCAATAATTTATCAAAAATACTAGCAAACAAGGTTTTTCTTCTCTATTTTCTTAAAAAGTAAACAGTTTCTAATTTGACACCTAGTGTTAAAAATGACTAATGCTAGCTTTACAACAGAGTGAGTTGAGTAAGTATTATTTATGTGAAACAATACGACAGGGTGGTCGTTGCATTTCTTTGAACCGGTGATAAAATTGCTCCCTATGTCTTTTTTCTGTATCTCACAGTGTTGCAGCAATCTGGAGCGGCTCGTTGGGGAAGTTCTAAACAGATTGTAATGGAGGAATCTGTCATCACTTTATGTCCTCTCTGAATATGTCTAGATGTAATTTATCGTCTTACTACATTTGGCACCAAGAGCAGCCACAACAAGTCTGCAGGGAGCGCTGGAGAAGAAAACAAACGAATGCCTTACACTTAGATTTACAAGTGCTCGACTTGTTGAAAATACACAGGATACAAATTGAGCTCTAGTTGTCTTTCCCCTTTTCTCTTTTTCTGCTGGCATTTATGTGGTTTGTTACTTTTAAGTGTGGTTTTTTTTGTTCTGATGCTAAAAATAAATGACAAGGGTTGTGCAGGATAAGTGATGCAATGCCAGAAAATACAATATTTACTACCTGTGGCTAAATTCAGGAGTCAAGCCTCATCTTTGGCTCGGTTTTGGTGCATTTCTTGGAATTCTTCACTTCAGATTTACATGTAAGAGACAGAGAAAAGTCATGAAGTCATGAATAATCACATCTAAGCCTTACTGAACATTTGGTTTAACGCTTTCTCATTTGTTTGTCTAGGCATTAGGAATGCTGCCTTTTGGAAAAGCAGATTTTAATACGGACAGCAGCTCTTACAAGTTTGCAAACGTGGAAAAGTGAGGCTCGCTCCTGGAGAGTCTTCTCTAAGCTCAAGCTTTGCCCTCATGGCCGCACCATTAATTATCTCTTTTACAACATATAATTTATGTTTGACATATCCGGGGAAACATGAACACTGCGCATTCAGGGTGCCTTACTTTATTATTAGCTATCTTCTGAGTTTTTTCTCTGAGCCATCTATGGAAGTAAACACATTCAAATATACCAAGAAATACAATTAAATTCAGCAGAAAACCGTACGGTGTTTATAGTTATTTCTTGATTGTCTGTGATTCATGATGAGGTATAGTATAGTGAGGAAGTGTGCAGTTTATGAATGAGACTACTTCACTACTTATTGTCCCATCTTTGTCTTAGTCATGTCTGGACACTGCTGTATGTTTAGCTACAGGCTTTTTTGGTAGATTCCTCTTCTGATCAGGAAGTAGCAAACATGTCTGGCTTGTACGCCAAAGAAGCAACAGCTGTCATTGTCACATGGACATTGACTAAGTTTGTGTTCTAAAATCAGGAAATAGACATTTGAGGGCGGATCTTAGCAACTTCTTTATTTGTTCTTTTATTCACATTTTAGGACTATTGTTCCTTTTTGCTATAATGAACATGATTAATACGCTCTTTCAAACCACATGGGATACAGTGAATCATCTTAAAGGGGCTTTGTTGCTGAATTAAAATACTGAAGCTGTATTTTTCTTCTACGTACCTATGACTGTTGGTATATCTTACCTTCTGAATGAGTTACAAGAAGTGTTGTGGCCATGGTGCAGAGGTAGAGCGGTCAACCTCTGATCGGAAGATGACAGGTTTGGTTACCACCCTGCCTGCACATGTGTCGAAGTGTCCTTGGGCCAGACACTGAACCCGACTTTGCTCCTGGTAGGTATAGGTTGGCATGAATGTGTGTGTGTGGCTGAATGGGACTGTGACTGTAAAGCGCTTTGGGCCTGTGAAGAGGTGTCAGAGTACTAGTACTATATAAGTATGCATCATTTACCACTATGTATCAGCTCAGTGCCTTGTGAGTTCAAATCTAGGCCGAGTCATAGACTTTAAAATGGGATCCAATGCCTTTTCACTCACCACTAAGAAGTTAAGTTGGGGGGTTAAACCACCAAATGGTTCATGGGCATGGCCGTGTTGGCAGCTCACCTCTCCCCCAGGGGATGGGTCAAATGCAAAGAACAAATTTAATAAACCTAGGTGCGTGACAACGAATGGTATTTTTGACACATTGTGGACACTGTCTCTTTACCCATGGGGTGGGGGTCGGGGTGGGGGTCCAGACCACTGAAGGTCAGAGACATAAATCTGTGAAACAATTTTCCTAAACTTCTAGTAACACGAGTAATTACACATCTGATCAGGACTATACATAAAGAAGTATAATTTTGGCTGTTTTTATCCGTCATCCACCAAAATCTATCCAAGTTTCTTACTGTCCCAGTATAACATGCCTGGATTTTAAGCCCCATTTTAGGGATTTATCTTCAAACAAATATGACGTGGCCAATATTCCTACCGAACGTTTGAGCAACACTGGCCTGCATTAAAACCTATTTTACTTACTGTGAGGAACCCAGTAATTCAAAACAGTTACTTCCAAATCTGAAATTCGTTTTGGTAAATCCCAAACCACCATTTGGATGGATAATGTGGCACAGACACCCTCTAGGCCCAGTCCTCCATGCAAAAGTACAATAACAACCAACCTAAAAGGTCGATGAGGCTGACTAAGGAAAGATTTAAACAATTGTTGATATAAAAGAAGAATAAAAAGTCAGCACTTACTTCACCTTGGTAATAGAACTTCATGTTCTTTTTGCTATAACGTTTACTCATCTGGACATCTCCTGTTGCAGCGTTTGCGAGCTGGGATCATCTTACTGACTGAGGTTGCTGATATTCCCCCTTCAAATTAGAATGTCACATCTTAGAACGTCAGAGCTAATTAGTTAACCCATTAAAATGTATTTCTCCCAATCAGTTGAGAGACTTGGATTACCATAAAGCTGAAAACAGAACCAGTTTATGTCAACTCAAACTCGCACTTTGTGAGATCACTTTTCCCATGTTTGCTGTTAACTTATTTAATGTGCTTCATGTAGGTTTTAACTGAACCTGCGCTGACACTGACAATTACTATTTATTTAAGAAGATTATACTTTATAGTTACTTTGTAGTTCTATGACACACACGTTTTCTTCCCATTTCATACTTATGATGATAAAAATAATGCAAAATTTTGCTGCATCTGTACAGGAGAAATGTACTTTTTTATCTATTTTTTAACTTGTCCTGTCCAACAGCTGAGTAAACAGGAGAGCTGAAAACCTCTTGTGTTGGAGATATTTTACTTTTACAACAGGGGTTATGAATCTTCTGACACAGTAGGTGTATATTTGAATTAACCCCTTTTGTAATTTAGGCTAAACTTTATTCATCTTAATTATATTTGTAACAGTTTGTTTTGTTGTACTGGACAGAAAAGAAAAGGAGGGAAGAAGAAAGAGGGATGTTAGAGGTAGGAGGGTGATTATAGAAGGGGGTGGGGGGTAAAACCATAAAGCAGCATAAAGTAACAAGTTGCTGGATGTTTTTTATATTAATTACGGTCAGGTTTAGAAGTAATACAGAGGGGGCAGGGCCTGTCCACACACACTCAAATGTTACAAACATATCTGTTGGCTCCAAAAATGTTCCCATACAAACATTTCAACATGTGCACAATACAACTACTGTTCACACACGCATACTTATGCCTTCAGACCAACACATGTGAAACTAGACGCTCAAGAAAGGTGGGGTCCACAAGTGTGTTGTAGACATGGCCCAACCAGGCTCACCCACAGTTGGAATTTTGGAGAAGGCCGGTGCAAGAGGGCAAGGACCAGAACCCCCACCACAGGGACACGGACACCCCCAGGCTCAGATGTGATGTGATCCCCGGCTCCTGGTCTTGCCAGAGAACTCAGGGATCCCCCTCCCTGCATGGAGAGAGGACTGCCGGGCCCATGAAGCCAGCACCCAAAGGACACACACGCCGCTGCTGAGGTCCCGGCATCCCCTGAAAGGGATGGGGTAGGGCACAGATGGTCCAACGTCTCACCTTCCTTGTGTAATGTATGCGTGTGTGTTTGTTAGCATGTGTGCATGTATGGGTGTGTTGGAGTGTATATTTTTGAAGGGTAAAGGGAGTGTGGACTAAAGGCTGCAGTAAAAATTGGCGGGTAGGGCACTGAGGGGACAACTGCTGATTACTGGCAGTGATGTCCAAACACCCTCCCCACCAAATGGCCCTAAATGTCTAAGTTGCAATTAAAACCAAGAGGGCCCGTTTCTAGATGGCAATCATGGAAGGGGGACCACTGCCAAGTAGCTCCTCCCCCCAAGTTGCATCGTAGGCTGACCCCCCCACTAATAAGTGATTATATCAGGAAGAGGGTAAGTTGAGGACAGCTGGTAGACTGTTCCCCGGTTGTGACAAAGCCGTCCCCCAGCCCCCCCAAACATAGTGCCCAGGTCTACTCAGCCCAGCTGCCCCATTCCCTGAAGCGCCGACCCCCCAGTTCCCCCACCAGCAGGCGCAACCACCGATTGCCTCAGCAGAGACCCCAACCCACCAAAGTCCCATACTGATGGCAGGCCCACCCCCTCTCCCAGGCAGCAGAAGAAGACCTGTCCTGGGTCTTCCCCGGGGCCTCCGCCCAGTGGGACATGGCCGGACTAGATGCCCGAGCCACCTCAACTGGCTTCTTTGTGGAAGAGAAGCGGTTCTACTCCAAGTTCTCTGTGGGTGACGGAGCTCCTCCCCCTATCTCTAAGGGAGCGCTTAGCCACCCTACCGAAGAAGCTCATTTCAGCCGCTAATGTATTAGGGACCTCTAGCTCAGGACCCATAGCTCATGACCATAGGTGAGTTTTGGAATGAAGACCGCGTGTCTGCTCAGGTGGTCCGCAGCACGTGGGCTCCACAAGGGACAGTGCTCTCTCCTTTTCTTTTCACACTGTACACATCTGACTTCCACTATGACTCAAAACGGCTGCCATATCCAGAAGTTCTCCGATGACAGCCATCGTTGAACGTGTGTCAGAGGGGAATGATCTGGAATACAAAAAGGTGATTAAGGACTTTGTGGACTGATGTGAACTCAATCACCTTCACATCAAAGCCACCAAAAGAAATGAAATGGTGGACGACTTACGGAAAAAGGCTTCTCGGTCTCCTCCAGTGGTCATGCAGGGACCGGACATCGAGACGGTGGATGTGTACAAGTACCTGGGCGTTCACATCAACAATAAACTGGACTGGTCAGACAACACAAGGGTCCTCCACAAGAAGGGTCAGAGTCGCCTCCACCTCCTTAGCTCCTTGGGTGTGGTGTAGGCCACTACTCAAGACCTTCTATGAAACTGTCGTTGCATCAGCAATTTTCTATGCAGTAGTCTGCGGGTGTGGAGGAATTACTGACAGGGACAACAAGAAACTGAACTAGCTTGTGAAGAGAGCTAGCTTTGTCCTGGGCTGTCCCTTGGACTCGGTAGGTGAGAAGAGGATGTTGACCAAGCTATCCAGCATCCGCAACAACCCCTCTCACCCTCTTTATGTGACAGTGAGGACCATGAGTAGTTCTTATCTTATCTTAAGATCAGTAAATTGGGAGCTTTGCTTTTTGGCTCAACTCTCTCTTCACCGCAATGGACCGAATCAGCAGCTGGATAACTGCGGATGCTGCTTTAATCCATCCGTCAATCTCACGCTCCGATCTTCCCTCACTCGTGAACAAGACCCCAAGATATTTAAACTCCTCCACCTGGGGCAGGGACACTCCACCCACCAAGAGATGGCAAACTACAGTTATCCAGTCGAGAACCAGAAAGACTTAGCAGTGCTGACCCTCCTCCAGGCTGCTTCACAGTCGGCCGCAAACTGCCCCAATGCACGTTGGAGGTCATGGCTCGATGAAGCCAACAGGACAACATCATCTGCAAAGAGCAGGAAGGAAATCCTGTGGTCCCCGAACACAACCCCCTCCAGTCACTGGCTGGGCCTAGAAATTCTGTCCATAAAAACTATGCACAGAATCGGTGATAAAGGGCAGCCCTGCCAGATTCCAACATGCACCGGGAACAACTCTGACTTACTGTTATGCAAACCAGCTCTTCTAGAGCTGGTACATTGTTCCACAACCAGGATGGAAACAGCACTGTTGTTCCTGAATCCGAGGTTTGACTATTGGACGGACTCTCCTATCCAGTACCCTGGCATAGACTTTCCCAGGGAGGCTGAGGAGTGTGATTCCCCAGTAGTTGAAACACACCCTCTGGTCTCCCTTCTTGAAAAGGGGAACCACCTCCCCTGTCTGCCAATCCAGTGGCGATGCTGTAGAGACGTGTCACCCAAGACACTTCCACAGCATCCATAGACTTGATGTACTCAGGGCGGACTCTGTCCACTCACGGAGCCTTGCCACTGAGGAGCTCATTCACTACCTCAGTGACTTCAGCTTGGGTGAAAGACAGCCTCACCCCAAAGTCCTCATTCTCTGCTTGCTTCGCCGGAAAGTTTGCCAGAATCTCTTTGAGGCCAACTGATAGTCCCTCTCCATGGCCTCTTCCCAGGACAGAGTTAGGCCAAACAGTACTAAAAAAAGGTTTCTTCTAAAAAAATGGAGACTGTTTTTTTAATGAACCCGCTCCGGATGCTCTAATGGTCCAAAGGGGGTGTTAACGGGCCTGCAACTCAACTCGCGGTGCGCCTTTTATATGTGTCAAAGACTGAAAAATCACCCATAACTGAGACCGCGCCTTATAACCCAGTGCGCCCTATGGTTGTGAAAATACGGTATTTATTGGAGAAACCGTCAGCTTGTATTGCTTAATATTAATTACATCCCACAGTATTTTCAATATTTGCTTTGTTGACTCAATATCATGTTGCCAATTTCATAAGCAATACTTTTAGGAACATCCATTAGATGAGAGAGAATGAACAACTTCGTTTTTAGAAAACCTAGCAATTGCTAAATTTTAACTTTCCAATGTTTTGTCATTTGACTGTTTTTCAAATGAGACTTGCAAATGTTTTCTGTGACACTTGTAGGATTACTTTTTCACTATAAGTTGCTCATCTCAGAAAAGTTTTAAATTACACATTTCTTCTAAAAATAATGTTTGTGGAAGTACTATCATATAATTTTCTCATATATTACCAAACCATACAAGTTTCATATGGTCCAATTTTACTAAGTATCCCATAAGTGGTCAGACTGGCTTATGCCTAACTTACAAGTTTCAGATAAAAGAGACAAAAATGATAGAAGATTAATATATATCATTTCCATTTGGGGTACTTTGAAAGTAATAGAGGTTTTTCTGATTTTTTTCTCCATTTACAAGTCTTTCATCAGAAGTGATTCGTTTGTCTCTCAATTTGTTGATCATTTTGAAATATTCCTATTCTTTACCACGGTATGAGTTTGGTTTGAAAAAAAGTCATAACGTCAATAACAACTTAACATGTGAAGACCATACCAAACAATGTGAGTTAAATATGTTTTTGTACTTATGGAGGACTATAAAATGTTTGTATTTAACAATAAAGAGAAGCAGGCTGCGTGCAGGTTCAGTGCTTTCACCTCACAGTGGGACGGCCCTGGTTTGAATCATTCTGTGTGGGGTTTGCATTTTCTCCCCGTGAATGCGTGGGTGTTCTTGGGGCATATTGTTGGTTTGAACAGTTTTCTGAATGAAATAGCTTGTTTGAAAAACTTAAAAATGCTTAAATTCCAATGATGCATTTTAGGTTTAAACCATACATTCATTTTGTATGAAGTGATTGCCAATTGTTTTTTTTTTAGTATCCCAAGTGTTGTCATACATTTAGATAGTGCCATTAGGATTTGGGATTTAATTGGTGTTATTTTTGTCAGGTAGCGTTTTATCAGTTGATTCACAAGGATTGAAACTCTAAGGCAAACAGGTGAACTAAGCATCTGTTTTGTTATGCACCTGCATTATTTTCTGTATTTTAAATCATGACAGAACATTGGCCTATATACCGTAATCATTTGCAGATTATAAACCACATATATATATATAAACACACACACACACACACACACACTTATATATATATATATATATATATATAAAATCACTTGCTCGTGGACACATGGATCTCAGAAAAAGCTCTCTTACAGGAAGGTGTGTTCTATGTATCTGTATTTACATGTCATAAAATGTCTAAAAATACCTTGGCTGTTTGTCCACAATGTAGGTTAACTAACAATGGCCCGCAATCCCTCTGCTCAAAAGTTGAAAACAAAAGACATTTGATGAAGGGCAGGGTTTCAAGCTACCAGCGAAAGTGCCATCTTCCTCGGTTTTCTGTCTGTTTCCTGTCCCCTGTTCATCATTTTCCTTTTGTTTGCCCGTCTGATGGGATACCCCCTTCTGTTTCCTGTTGTTTGTGTGAGTTGCTTGGAAACCATGGCAGCTGTCCAGCTAACAGGAATTTATTTTTATGTTTTTACTGGCATAGCTTCAGGGGTTGCAGGGTTATAGGGTCAGCATATGTGTTGGAATACTCACAGTTTTTATTTGACATTTTGCTGCACAGCTTAAAATAACAAACTGTTCCAGCAAATTTGTTTATTCACCAGTTTTACTTGCAAATATTGTAAAAAGGGCAGTAAAGTGTTAACATTGTTCTAAGAATAATTAGTCTACAATTGACATATTTTAATGTCTCTCTTTCAAATTCTTCATGCTTGGATATAAGAAACAATTCAATTGGAATAATTGTTGGAAAAATGACACTTGAATTACAAATAGCATCAATCCACATCAACAGCAGTAATATCATTTTAAATCCTTTTTCTACATTTTTACCATACCTTGCCGCCTCACTTTTTCAGGTTATTATGAACAAATTCAACAGGTATATTTTTTACTGACACATTAAACAAATGTCACCACTACATCTCTTTTGACCACCAAAGATGTCCAAAACCAACAAAAAAACATTACAAACATAGTGGTTTTGGTGGTTTATGTTTTGGTAAATTATTTACACGTTTTTATTTTTCATAGTCCAAACATTTTTCCTCTCCTTTTAAGCTACGTTCACACTGCCCTCCACAATCACCACAAATAAAAAGTCTGTCATTGCGCAGAATTTCACATTTCAGGTTTCTAAGTTCAAAACTGTTGCATTCAAGAGTCACAAGTTTTTAGGAGCGTTTTTGGGTTCTACGTACAAAATGCATGACCATTGAACTTGAGTTGAAAGTTAAACCAGTTGAACTTTGACCAATCAAGGACTCGGATGAGGTAGTGATGTAAGGATGGCGTCCCTTTATGGAATCGATTGTATAGCATAATTAAAAATAAAAGTCAAAACCAGAAATGCTTTTTCATTTTCAAAATGAAGCTCCATCAAATGACTCAAATTAAAATGAAAAATCAATCATCCAAAATGCTTTTTCATTTTCTACTACAACACAGCTTTTTCTGTCACTTAGTCAAAATGATAATGAAAATGGTCTTTGAAATTTGATTTTCAAAAGTTCCCTGGTAAATGTGTAGCAAAATTCATTTAGAAATGTCTAATTTGACAATTAAAATGGATTAACAGAAATGCTTTTTCATTTTCAAAATGTAACTGCATCAAATGACTCAGAATTAAAATAAAAAATCAATACCTGAAAATGCTTTTTCATTTTATACTTAAAAACCGCTTATTCTGTGTCATAATTAAAATGAAAACGCAAAGAGGGGATTGCATTTTCATTTTTCACTTCCACCCAGCGAACATTGTGCAATAATTCAATTCCACATTTCCTGAGGGGAGGCAGGGCGATGACGTCAGAATTGTCAAATACAATTTTCTTTATCATTTTAATTAAGTGACAGAATAAGCAGTGTTGAGGAAGAAAAAGAAAAAGCATTTTGCAAAAAAGCATTTTGGAGTGCTTTTTCATTTTAATTTTGAGTCAACAAATGTAGCTTCATTTTGAAAATGAAAAAGCATTTCTGGTTTTAACTTTTATTTTTAATTATGCTACACAATCGCTTCCATATCCCTTTTCATTCGCTGAAGTGAATGATACCAAGTCTGTCATATATTGAAATACAGCTGTGGAAGGAAAAGCCTGGAGTAAGATTTGCACTCAGTTTTTTTAAAAGAAATTTGGCATTTTTAACAGAAAAACTTCTCACACCAAGCCTCTTCCAGTTGTGGGTTCATGAGGTAGCAGCTGGTAACGATAATCCTATATGAACACCGTGTGCAAAATCGGATGACATACCTGGTGTGAATGTAGCATTAGGGTTCGTTGTCATTTGTAACAATAATTTTCTGCAAACCCAACCCACTATTATTTGAAAAACACTCACCGATTTCCGCAGATACTTTGTGAAATCTGTCTACAAGACCTTTGTTGGGAAGGTGACTCATACTGTTATGTTAGTCAGACATCTTCTTTGATTCCCCCTCATCTGGCTTTGATGTGACTGGGGCTTCGATGTTGTGCATGAGAACAAAATGCTGGACGACCCCAACAAGGCTAAACCTTGACCTTCACATGATAGCACTGCTCAACGTCAGGCTAACACCAGGCTGATCTCTGCTTCTTGGACTTCCTACAAGCTCCAACAGCAACCGCACACACATTTAAAAGCATGTGTTAAATGTCTGGGGCACAGATGCACAGGCCAAAGCAGAATGTGTGTGTCTGGATGAAAAACTCATCAGGTCAGAATGACTCACCGGTGGCTAAATTCCTCAAACTGACATTTTCATACAAACATCAACGCAGGACAGGCAACACTTCTTTTCTTTCTTTTTCCACCTCCACACCATTAAAATCCTCTCACCATTAAACCAAGCTTAATAAAATGCTGATCCTCTGAGAGAGGACGTGTTGCCCTGAAGCAGATCCATCTGAAGTCACTTCATTCCACCTTGTAGTCTTAAACCTCTGCCTATTTTCTGGAAATCTGATCTGGTGGTATGTTTTTTCACATAAACGCCACAGTGGTGTTCCTGACCTGAGACACCGATCCCAATCATGAGGAGCACCGTGATCCTGCAGTTTGGACCCCTCCTACTGAAACCAAATAGCATAATCGTGTAATAAGGGATCCCCTCTCCAGGAAACACAGTCATGGGGGAAAACTGGCTTCTGTCCCTGCTGATAACTTGTATGGTTTGTTATGAAAGCTCAATTTCAGTAAGTAATAGTTTCATTTCACAAATTGCCATTTTGTATTCAGTGACTGAAGAGGTCTGGGATTCATTTTTAGTTTCAACGACTGCCAATTTTAGTCATATTTGCTAGCCAGAGCAGGGATCAAGTTTTTCTGTGAAAAAGGCCACATTTCCTTAAAAAACTGAGTCATAGATTGATGATTCATATGGTCCAGCTTTTTCTAATTAAAAAAAGAGAAAAGTTAACATAAAATTGTGTGCAAACAATACCTTAATACAGTTGTTGTTGATTGGAAATTGCAAAGTCTCTATCCATTCATTCACTTACTTTAATTTGTAGAAGCAATCTAAGAACAGCCAGACCTCAGTCCCTACAGCCACTTCTACATGACCGTAGACCATAAAGCACCAATGAATCAATCTACCTACAAATAGAGAGCTTTACCTTTTGTCACAGCTTTATTTTAAGCTCTACAGATCTGTGCAAGGCTTACTTTGCCGTAGACACTCCACTGATAAATCATTTCAACTCATGCTCCATCATTTCCTTTCTTGAGAAATATTCAATGGCATATACTTATGCAGCACTTTACGGCCTTCTTTGAAGGCCCAAAGTAGAGGGCTGCATTGGGATCGGGTCCCGCCGGGTCCCGCGGGACCCAACCCAAATCTCGCGGGATTGGGCGGTTTGAAGTGTGCTGCGGGTGGGAGCGGGCGGCAGAAAAAAACCCCGCGGGATCAGTGCTGGCATGAATATCTCATGAATATATATTAGCAGACTACGTTAGGCTGAGCGGCTGTTGGATTGTTATATACTGAAGCTCCGTGAAGGCACCAGGTAGAGACGCCCAATGGCCTCTGTCATCTAACCTGATGTTGGGGGTGCGCCCCGCCCCGCCTCTTATTAAGAGCGCGCTTCAGGCCGTCTGTCTGCGCGCGCACACACGCACACTTTTAACCGAACAGGATTTGTGAAAATATATTTAATACTTAAGTTGTACATTACACAAGAGGAATGCATGAAAAGATGAGTCTGGAGGAGGGACATGAATCTCTTTAATAATATCAATAAAAATACGTGTTTTTTTCCTGCGGGACGGGAGACGATACAAAATCAATGCATCTCTATTACTGTGCGGGACTAAATTCTCTGAGTTTTGCGGGTGCGGGCGGGAGTGGACATACATATTGCGGGAGCGGGCGGGAGTGTAACGCATACGTTGCGGGAGCAGGCGGGATTGGTAAATTATAATGTTTTTACAATAGAGTTAAAGCTGTTAATGATCATTTTAGCAGATGTCTCAGTTTATATTGACATTCAAAATGTATTTTAAGCTGAGAACTGATTTAAAATGTCACTGACCCCTGAGGTCGTCTTTAAGAAAGGGTACTTCTTTAGTATATCCTCCACAGTCATTCCATCTCTTATCTCCCTTCTTCGCCATGCAAAGGTTTGCTGCATTCGGTCTTTGACCACCATGGTGTCTGGTCGCACTTTGCTGTCCTGGATATGCAGGACATTCACATGACCTTCAACGGATGATGCATCCTCACCAATGACAGCAACCGCCTATTGGATCAAATTTAAAAGTCCATATTAATAATGATAAAAAAAATACAACTGCAAGCAGTGATTATTGGGGTTAAAGCACTTTAAGATGATATTTAAAGACAGTTTGTGCAGAGTGGTTTGGAGTTGATCAGAAATTAACTTCTGAGTTGTAGGTGGGGCTTTTGACACAGTAGTTACCCTCTGCTGATGTCCGATCATCCCTTTGTTTACGCCCTCTCCCGCTGGCTTACAGTCCTTCCAACCACAAACTAACATTAGTGGTGCAACAAAAATGGTGAGCAATATTGAAGCTTTCTGGCCATATTTAGATTAAGCTCAGACAAGTATGATGACGATGTTAATAGATCTGTTCGTCTGCAAGTGGACGCATCAGAATAGAGCAGAGCAGAGGGACTCTGACCCACCTCATTTAATGTGGTGCGTCACAATAGAAAGCTTCCTCAAACTGCATTCATTTTGTCTGTTCCTGATTCATCCCAATTTGAGTGAATACTCAGAAGTGCAGTTTTAAAAGTGTTCTTTTAAACATGCTCATCATGAGAAAAATACTGCGACATGTTAAAAACACCCAAACTTCAATTTTTATTTTAATGGGGGACCCACTCCAATGAAAGTTTTTTTTTTAAATGTAGCATTTTTATGATGACATTGTTATAAGATTTAAGAATAAAACTGCGTTTCTGAGTATTTATTTTCTCAAATTGGGATAAATCAGGAGCAGATGAAAAGATGTAATTTGAGAAAGCTTGTAGTTGTGACGTACAAGCTACATTTGGCAGGCCACAAGCTTGTCTTCATTTTCCTCGTCTGAGTTGGCATCTGGCTCACATCTAAAAAGCTGGATAGCTCCAATATTGCACGCCAATTCTGTTGCTTAGGGGTTGTGAGGGACTGTAAGGTAATGGGAGCGTAAACAATGGCATGATGGGAAATTAAGGCCAGTTAACTCTGCAATAACAGTCCTGTCAAGACCTTGAAGGTGAATTCCAATTGAACTGCAGAAACCATGTCCCAGAAAACATTTTCCCCCTCAAAAACTGCATAATCAATGTCTGTCTTTGTATAGTCAATATATTATTGATATGCAGAGCTTTGTTGAAGGAAATACAGAAGAATTATATGTTTGTATGATGAGGACAGTATTCGAGAATGTATTCGAATATGTTGTGACTTACTCACTCGGTGCAATCTGCTGTTTCCCTAGAAAAACTTTAAACTAGTTTGGATGATCTGCCTTACTGCACTGTTGGACAACTAAACTGAATTGGAAAGAAAGCATGACTTTGAATGCTTGAAATGACTTTGTGAAAAGATTTACTTACTTTGGCAAGAGAGATGTCTTCAACTCTTCGTCTTGTTGTAGTACTGTGTTGTAATATTATGGTGTCATCTGAGTCCACTTCAGTATCTCCACTTGAACTGGTATTGCAGCTCTTTGCAGGACAACTCAGCTGATCTGTCAAAGCATTAAAGCTTTCAGTTACTGTAATATTTAAATTAGTATGATAGCAAAAACAAAAAAGTAAAAACAAAGATTTTTAAATACTGACTGAATTAACAGTTTAGCAGATTTATTATCTTGTTGAAGACAGCAATAGGATATAAAACTCACTTATTTGCCCGTGTTTTGTTCCCCACACTATCCTGTCAAATAAATCATTAACCCTTAGACTCCTATTGATGCAAATACATAATCAAAACTCTTCAGCTCAAAAATGTTCTTAATGTACTTGAAAGCAAAAACACAGATTGTTTCCCTTGGAAGTAAACCCGGGCATCAAAGGGGAATTTACCCAAAACCATTCAAAACAAAATAGATAAATTACAATTTAAAAGAACAACTTCACCTTCTGGATTTGTATATTCGGCCAGACAAATTTCCAACACACCAAGGTTTGGGTTTTTCAACAGGAGATCAAAAACCTCCTCAACTTCTGTCTTTGAGTCATCAAACACTTCAAGTCCAAGGTTAGGATGTTGAACTTTTTGGCAGCTGTGAACACAGCAAAATTATGTTTACAGCACAGAAATTATCTTTAAATTAAAAAACAATTAAAAAAAATCTGTTTGCATCACAGCTGACAGTTTATCCACAAAGTTGACTGATTCTGAGGTTTCCACTCACCGCATTCCCAAAAGGATTTGTAGGTAAGCTGACCTTCAAAACATATTTTGGCGTTTGACGTGTTCACGCACAGCTTGTATCTTTCCTAGTGGGAAATAAAAATAATATATTACAAAAAAGAAAAAAACATTAAAACCCCAAAAGGTACCAACACAGCATTTATTCAGATCTAAGCCCTGTTCCAAATAGATGAATAGATTTTAAAATAGTAATGGCAAATATACAGTTCACACTAGTTGCCACAGCAATGTTGCAAAATTTGCAGAACTGCTAACAAAAACACTGACCGCAATCCACTGGCTTCCAACGGCCTGCAGATTTATTTCTTGGAAGTTTATTTAAAACATTTTTTTTTCTGGTTTTATAGATGAGTTTTTGGTTTGGGAAATCGTGACGAGTATCTGGAATCACGGACCTCCATTTAAAAATATCTCTGTAGGAGTGGAGAATGATCAAAATCAATGATGCACATTGTGCACTTCGCTTGACCAACAATGAGCGATCATGACAACCTAAACAGTCTCTGTCACTGTCTTGCATTGAAGAAATGGTGGCTGCCCGCGCACAGCAGCTAAGGCAGGCTGACATAAATGGGAAGGACCGCCATACTTTCAGCGCGCAGTGTAAAAAATTAAACGTTATTGGACTCCTACACATTAGATTAACGCATTGGATTTGACAGACCTGATAAATAAAATCGATATATCAGTAGGAATTATGGAGCTGGTCGTTTCAAAAGTAGCTGGCTTACTTCCTAAAAAAGTAAGAAAGAAAGGGGGGGGGGGGGGGTAAGGCAACACCGCTGCATCAACGCCACCGTACATCCGTAAAACGGCGACAGAATTATCTAGTGAAAAATATGTATATTTGAATGTATTTAACGGAGCGGGGTACAACACCAATAAAAACAGTTTAATTTATTTAATGGCTACATAGCTGAACTTCAAACGGCTGAGGCTAACCGTTAGCAAACTCCCGCCCGTAGTTTGCAATCTCCTCACACAGTCACAGGCACATACACGGCGGAACAGCACCATTACACTACACAAAAGTTATTCCTTACAGATAAAATAACCGAACCCGATTAAAACAAGCTTCCAGCTTATTTTTGAGCAATTAGCAGACTTACCTCGGTCACAGCCTCTGTCTTCCTCTGTCCACTGCGGGATAACAAAATGGCGGAAGAAACGAAACTTAAGAAAGTTGAGTGGGCGTGGTCTTGCTGGTTTACCAAAACATATTTCCTCTACGTTTTTACACCTACTTAAACCAACTACCCCTGGGGCTTACTCACTTAAACAGCAAATCGAAATGATTTTAGTCTAAAACGAGTAGAAATTACTCAATTAGAAAAAAATGATGGTAACTCCGAAAAAAGTACTCTCATTTTTCCTGTGTAAGTACAAAAGCTTAAAGGTACTAATATGTACACTTAATGTAACATACTAACAGAGAAATTTAACTTATTTTTATGAAAATGTATGATTAGAAAAAAAAATAAGTTAAATTAATAGCTCAAAGACTAGAAATTTAAATTGAACTTAGGCCAAGTTAAAGTACACCATATACGGTTAAAAACATCAAATAATTTTGTCTACATTGTGCCTTTGCTCTAAATTAAAAGCAAAACTTAAAACAGCTGTTATATAAGTAAAAAAAACAGGCTCAACCTAATACATGTTTAAAAGTTATTATCTTGATGCTCTGCACAATCAATACAATATAATGTGCTTGTGTACTGTTCAGAACCAGTCATAAAATATGTGTGGTCTCATAAATATATTTGGTTATTTTGTGCATCTTTTCCAAATAACCAACAACGCATTAAATTATTTTGGGTGACGTTTCATACACTTTGAATTACTACTTTTGTCACACAAGTGATTGTACCTTTGTTTGTGGAATAAATGGTCCAAATATGGGCCCTCTGATAGTTGGAAACATATTTGTACCTTTTTTATCCTTAAATGGTACATATGAGTACCTTAAGGTGTAATTATGACTCACTTAGGGTACAAATTCACCATTTGTACCCTAAGTGTTCACAAACGTACCCCAACCGTACCCTTTTTTCTGACAGTGAAGCTGCTGAAAAACTAATTAATCACAAACCTATATTGATTCTCTTCACACCTGCAGCAGTTTGTTTTAAATCATTTATTGAGAACAGTCATACTGATATCATTTCCTTTCATCCTTTGACTGTAAGTCCTTCTCTATTGAAGCTACTTTGGGTGAGTCTCTTATCATTAGTTACCTTCATAGTATTGAAAGTGGCGTATTTTTCAAATTGACCTTGAGTTTAGTGAAGGGAAACACTTTCATCTTAAAGCTCTTCCAGAATCAAGACGCAGCTCTAAGCCAACTTTTAATTGTTATCTGCTAAGAACAAACCTAATTCTAAATTGTTTTTGTCTGAGAAAAATAAACTGCATCCACTGTTGCAATGGGTAAATATATTTAGGAAAGTCCTTTATTATCCATCTCATTCAGCACACTCACTGAAAATGAAAAAATGAAAAACATGTATCCCTACCTTCAAAGTGATATAAAACATCACAAACCCACACAATCTAATGATCCAGTAATATTTTGGGCAGTTTGGTGGCAGATTTTTCATTTAATGTAGTTTATACGCAAATATTACATAAATCTCACGCAATTGTACGTGATTTTTGACAGATGCATACACAAATCTGTGGCGTTTCACGACCGTTCCACATATGACTAATGAACTTTTCACACACGTACCACCGATGAATAACTTCTACATTGCGTTTGGGGTCCACATATCACATGCAAATTATGTAATGATGCCCACATTTTGGGGCACTTTTGGCTTTAACGTTGGTTTACATGTTATTCACGCAGTTTATTGGTACTTAATCAGTGGTTTTAACCTGGTTCATTTGTGATACATCTGGATACATTTCACGTCAAGACCACAGCTTTTCTCACTTTTTTCCGTGTGTTTTCACTTATGACCAATTTTCCGTGTAATATTTGCAAAACGTACATAATGCTTGTGTGACAGTTTTTATTCTGCAGGCACCTTTATTGGAACTGTAAGGTGAAAAAAGTCATCAGAGAAGTGGTGAATGCAGTGGTTGAGTGTGGCCGGTCATGCAGGGTTGGTGGACCCTTTTGTTTCAATTGCTCACCTGAGAGGCCGGGTACTCAAGGGGAGCAGCCTGTGGCTTTGCCCAGGATTAAAGTAATACTAAACTTGTTGATGAAGACAGAAATTATTTTTATTTTTAAAAAGGGGTTTATGCAAATATTCACCCAATTTGCCCAAAAACTATTTATTAAGAACTTAATTGTAAAAAGTAAAATCCGTACAAAACAAGATACTTAAAGCTTTTTTCTGTGTCTCAGCAGCCAGATAGGAAAAAAAAAAAACTAAAACAAGAAAAATCAGAACAAATGAAAAATAACCAGAATTCTCTCCAACAAATTTAAAAATAAAGATATTAATAAATAAGTATAAATAAATAAATACATCATTTTTTATACATAATAGCACTTTCTTAGCATTGTTTGAAGTGATAGCGGTCTGAGCCACTCAAAATCTTTCCTAGACTGCATTTGGCCCACAGCCCACATTATGAATAGAGCTGCTATAGGACCAGTAGTGTTTTCTGAAAGGGCGTGACCACTTTGATTAATGGTCCCAACTCTTTAGCGAGGCTAGAACCGGTTTTCATGGGTATGACTGCTTTCTCTGTGAAGATGTGGAGGACGTGAGTTTATATGGTGAAATTACACTTTACGGTAAATGCATGGAGGCTTTGAAATGATGACACATTTTCACCACTGTCCTTGGGAAATGCTGGATGCCATTGTGGTCTGTTAGCGGGACAGCCTTGGAGCAGGAAGCAGTGTTACTCAGCAGCTCACATGTGTTGCAATCCAACCACCGTTCAACTACTAATTCTCAGAAACCATCTGGTTTTGTCTTCATCCTAAAGCAAAAAGGAGATGAAATAAACAAGTGCTGCATGAGGTGTGCACAAACTCACAAGCAGATCCATGTGTACACAAAGCGATGGGAGCTGTGGTGCACACCTGTGTACACATGTCAAAAGGGGTTTGTCACCAAATATAATGGCTCTCTCTTCTTTAGCAGTTGTGACTGTGTGTGTAAATACATCTGGACATTATAATTTCACACATCATCACTTCCACACACCCAGGCCTCACAATCCTCCACCCCCTTTGTGTCATAAGAAAACAAGGTGCATGCTGGTCTTGTCAGAGGGAATCCCTGCTTCTCCGACTGAGAACATGCACCTCATTCCAGCCGCTGACATCATTTCCTTCAATCCTTCTGGCCGTCCATCTGAGGTGATTCCGTAGCATGGCGTCTTCTATTTCCCAAAAAGACATACCACGCCATGAGTAAGGAGACCCCCAGATGAAATTGATTTCCCCGTTTTCCACTTGGCTTTACAGGGATCCAGGGTGATGTTTACAATGGTGTAAATGGTTCCCTGTATACTTTTCATCTAAAAATAGAGGTGCCGAATGCAAACTGAATATTGGAGTTTGGCACAGGTCACATAGATATAAGACATCTATTGCCCTGTATTTAACAGGTTAGATTCATCAGCGTATTTGAATCACACATGACCAGGATGTGTGTAATTCATTTTTATGTAAAATGACATTTCCACGAGGGAAAGTAACAGGAACCCATATTTGTATGATCCTAATTAATACCAGATTTACATTGATTGTTTTGCCGATAGATTGCACTTTTAAAATGTGTTAACCGTCAAAGTCCGACGAAAGAGAAGGAGATGTTGAAGTGTTGTAGGAAAGCAAACGGTTATTTACTGAAGAGGAGCTGTTGAGAGTCAATGGGGTACAGGCATCAACCGCCTCTCCTTTGCAACACAGCAAATTTGCTGCTTGAGCATAAAACAGGCATTTTTGATGGCCAAAAGTCTGTTCTTTTCACCACTTTTCCTGGCCATACTTATAGCTTGCCACAGCGCATCTGTGTAGGGCTGGTGCGCAGAAAACATAGCTTCAGTGCCATGAGCTTCATCCAGTGTTGGTCCTTGTGCAAGACCCTTCACGCTACAGCCTACCTATGTAGCCAGAAGGAGACCAAAAACTGGATCTCCCTGTGCCGGTCCCAAGCCGGGATAAAATACAGGAAGGGCATCTAGCGTAAGGAAAAATCTCTGTCAAACAGCCTCTGTGAATCAGGGAAAGCTGCTTTGCTGTGGCAACCCCAGATGCGATGCGCCAAAAGGTGAACATGACCAAGCACACAATTTATATGTTTATATATTTATTTTGTATACAGGTTTCTTAAAACAAAGGAAAGTATATGTGAAACAAGCCTTGCTCATGCAAATTCATGTATTCATCCATCCACTTAACCTTTCTCAATCGCTTTTTGGGGTTACTGGGTTGCTGGAGCCTAACCTCTGTTGTATGAAGGAAGGGTAAACCCTGGATGGGTCACTAGTCAATTGCAGTCTAATCCAAAAGTCTAGAGGAAACACTTAAAAAAGTTACACATTTTGATTTGTTTTGCTGCAGGGGTAATGACAAAAATGAGAGATTAGTTCAAAAATACCTCTTTGAAAAGGAGGTTTACTATTGTATCCAGCATGGTACACTGATGCCTCATATAAAAAAAAGAGAATTAGCAAAAGGTGACAGATGTCATAAATCTTATGTAAATGCTAAGACTAGTTTTACTCACAAGTATCTCTCTGCATCATGTATATACGCATATTTAACGGTCTAATCCAAGTATTACCCTTCTCCAAATTTCTGTTTATTATTTTAGTTTATTATTTTAGTCTAAACTGTAATTTCTACTCCTAATCTGTGTCATTCATTGATCCTTAAACAAAAATGAAACCAAATGATACAAAAACAATCAGACATACATGGACACACAATAACAGTTGTGTAGACATTCTGAGTGTGTGTACACACAGCTGGATAGATGAAGGGAGGCCGGACGCTTGTTCAAAGTGGTTTGTTTGCTACTGCTGCCATCTGCTGTTGCTCAAATGGGTTTCACCACTGCAGCCACTGGAAGGAAGGAAAAGAATGAATGCATTCCAATTCTTTGGTTGTTCTGCTCTTTTTAGTTGTGTTTGTATTTAATTCCTATTTCATCCGTTTTTCTGTGTATTTAACTGGTGATTGGGTTAGTACACTGCAATGTGTCAGTTTAAGTCGTCTTTTTTTTTAGTTTTTTCGTGTTTCAGATATTTTATTTTATATTTTTAAAAGTCTGTTTCACTTTATTTAAATGTTTTGTCAGCCTGCTGTTGTCTCTTAGGTGAGCCCCCCATGACCCACAAACCTCTGACACAATCGGTTAATGCAGGATCTTCCACCATCTAGTGGTCGTTGTAGCAAATGTTGCCCAAGACTTTGCAATGAAGAAGAAGCTCATTCAGTCTGAAATAAGTGACCAAACATTTCATTGTTAGAAAAAATGTTTTTTTCTAAATTTACTGCCAGCGGTTTTCTTCCTACTTTGCTTATCTTTGTGAAAACGCTTCCATAATATTGATCAGACTGGTGAATTCACAACGGCATCCCACACACCAGGGAAATGGGATAGGGACTAAGATCTTTTGCAGATATTTCCTTTATTGCTTTTTCTATATAACTGCAGGAAAATCCAGTGGGGTAACCAATGCCATTAAGGAATTAAGGATTAAGGAACTGCTCTAAAGAATCCTAAAATTGAAGCAGAAGTGAAGTATGCATAGATAGGTAATGTGTGGAGTCTGATTTAAAAATGGAAAACTGAATCATTGAAGAATTCTCATCTTTGAATAAGTAGAATTGTGAAATATAGCAATCTCCTCTGGTCCCACAAAGATCTTTTTTTGGTCAGTGAATGCTGCCTTTTAGTTTAAAATGAGCCTCTCTTATTCAAATTCAGTTTATGCTTTAGTCAGGCCTGTTTGTTTCTGAGTGACGACCCTCGCAGGGCAGCAGATTGGTCTCTTGTGAAGCAACACAAACTGGTAATGAGCATCCATGTCCATCAAGTGCTCGTCTGATACATGACTAATAAACACGCAGTGGGCTGTGTGGGTTATTTAAAGGCCCTGGAATGGAGGCACTGGAGAGAAGAGGATCTTTTTCTTGTCATGCTGTCATTCACATCACCAGGATTTATTAGCATGGGTCAGATCAGCGCTATTAGACGCAGATGCAGATGTGAGGCAGTGCATCAAAACACACAAAGAAAGTCATGAAATGTCTGGGAGTCCTCACTGTATACAAAATGTGTTACTTTGAAAACAAGCCTTGTATTTGGCTGCCACCATGTTGGAAAGATTCCTACCATTATTACCCGCCTATTGGTGCAAAAAGGCCCCAAACCACTTCAGATGACTTTAATTTAGCATTGACATGAAAGCAAAAACTGAGTAAATTAGAATGATATTCAAAGAAATAAATTCAGGGGTCAAGGGGTTCATAATGGCAGTAATGTATATTAAGTTATAGATTAACCTAATTATTACAAATTTATATGTTTGTGTGGATACATGAACTTTTCAGGATTTTTTCTCTCCATTTTTTTATTAGTAAAAAGGAAATTACAAAAACTTTTTTCAAATATTTGCCGCAGTAACATAGTATACTCTGGTTATGAATCAGAATCAGAATATCCTTTATTGCATGAAGGTACAGACAACAAAACTTTGATGTTGCCAAGGTTTATGGGGTCATATAGGATCATCTAAAAGTGAATCAAAAACCAGATTGTAAATTTGAAAATCAAAAGTGAAATTTGAAAGAATACATTGATTTTTTTGTATTTTAAACTTGAAAGAAAAATAGAAATTTAAAAAAGCAATTATAAATGATAAAAAGATAAATGTATACTTCAGTCTCTCACCAACTAAAAAAACAAAGTTTATATGTATTTTCAACTTTTTTTGTCTTGTTTTTCCCTCTTTGACATATAAAAAAAAATAAAGAATACAAATTTGTTGCCTCAAAATAATTATGACCTTTTACACACCCCATATTTCCAACCGGAAATAAATGTAAATGCTCCCAGTTACATCTCTACCATAAATAAGATAACTGGTTTAAAGCAATAATATAAATAAAATATATTTTACATGCCATTATTTATAGTTGATCTACAAAAGTGTAGAGAACCTAGTCATGACGCGTTAACTGTGATAAAAGTAAATATGCTTATAAATTAGTAAAATTTTTTGTTGGAAGATGTTTCTTAATCATTTAAAGATATTAAATGTTTACACAATTACACGTTTCTCATTTTTGAACAACTCCTGCACAGTTTGACCCTTTCAATACCCACAAATGTTTGCGTGAATTCCTTGTTCAATTCAGATTCTCTACATTGAACTTATACAGGTTCTTAATACAGATGATCAATTGGATCATAACAATCTAAACACGGGTAAAGTTCTTGGTTTTTAGTTGAAGTTAGAAAATGTTCTAACCTAATGTTTATTTTGAACAGGAAATGAAAAGTGATGGAAAACGAGAAGAAAACTCCAGCGAGTCTTCACACAAAAACATCATCTGAGGCCCAAACAAGTCTGCAGGAATGAAAGGTCAAAGAGAAATAGTTGGAGAACATAATTAACATGTTTAACGTTTTAATTGTGAGTTGCAGTCTTCGGGGTCTCGTTTATCTCTGCATGTATGTGTATTCATTCTTCATTTCTGCACAAAACACATTTATATGTAAATGATGTCTGAGCAACATTTCCAAATTAATTAATCAGAGTTTTCGCAGGTTTAAGGTTTTGGTTGTAATCATCCAAATTCAAGCAAAGCTGAAGCAACATTTAACATTTTTCTTTATTTTAATACTTTATGTCTGTAGGAAAACCTCAACTTGCCTTTAAATGAAAATCTATTTCATGAACTGATTGTGTTTTCTTCTTTTTGCCTTTATTTATGTGCAGTGATCACTTTTCATTCATTCCCTTCACGTTGTCAGAACTCAGTGGAACAAGCCTTAATAGATTTGATATAATACGCATTATTACACATTAATTTACACCCAGTCCCAACCCACAAAGCCTTTTCACTCATCATTTGCATCGGTTTTGTAACTATAAAACCATAAGATTTATATTCTTCTCCAGGGAAAGCAGTGCAATCATGCCCTAGTATGATAGTGTAATTAAATCAACATGCCCCGGGCTCATATTGACTCCCTAATATGGCCGATACAATATCACTGTTATGACCTGCTGATCTCAGACATCCATCTGTACATGTTAGCCCTGCAATAATTGCCTGAGATGAACGAGACGCACAGAGCAGAGCGATAATGATGAAGCCGTGGCTAGGATGCAGTTCATGTACACAAACACACACACACATGTTGCCAGATATGCAGTAATTAAAAGGGGAAACAGATACATCACCTGTATTCAAGTTGAGGACTGGAGTCTGTAATTACTGTGCCGCAGCTCTCATTTCATTTCAAATTGAGATGAAGACCAGGACCCTTAGCAGCTCCAGTACAGAAATATAACAAAACTCAACAATTCATAGAAAAAGTGACAATAATAAGAGTCCAAGCTTCTCACGTGACCCAAATGTCTGAAAATTATGCCATGAATGCAAAGGAAACACACTGATCAGCATTGCTTGTCTGGTGACTTTTCCATAGGCGTCATTGCAGGAAACACTGAGGCTCTTATATCACACAAATACAGTTCAGGCTGTTACGTATGATTGCTGAACAAGACAAAAACTCTTTTTTTCTGTGGGTTTGTGACTGGAAGTGCTGTGATGGGTCACAAAAATAACTTTTTTATAAATGCCATACTAGAAAATCTTATTTTTATTCACTGTTTCTCCAGATGAGCATACAGTATGTCTTCATCATACAGTTGTGATTTGTGAGCCTCAAGGACTGCAACTCTAGCCTTTTGCTGAAGAAAATGCCTTTGTCATTTTTTTTCATCACCAAAATACGCTATAAAGTGTTGAGAATTAAGGAATAAAACGTGTTGTCACGTCTCTGCAGCATCGCGAGGCAGTCGGGAGCTGAACCACTGGACTGGCAGACGGGGTGGTGGTTCCCTTGTGCTATCTTAGATGACCCCCCCTTCCATTGACGTGTTCTCCCTACCAGGACAAAGGTGGATAAAGGTGGAAAGATTTCATGTAATCCATGGACACCAGTGAAGATCACAAATCATTGAAGAAAAAAGGTTCAGCGCACTGTCTAGTGGGTCTAGATGACCCAACTCCCCATGTTAAAGTGCCTAGGATAGCACAAGGGTTACGAAGGGGGACAGGAGGGTGATTTTCAGTCTGTGCCTGAGTACTGAGAGGAGAGTCTGTCCAATGCTTTGTCCCTTTCAGGGTCACAGAGTTGCTGGAGCCAATCCAGCTAGAGTTGGGCAAAGGCCGGGTACACCTGGACGGGTCAGCAGTCTGTCGCAGGGCCACTACTATGAAGCTGGGACACATGTGTCAAGTGTTTGGACTGTGGGAGGAAACCAGAGTGTCTGAAGAAAACCCACACATGCACAGGGACAACATGCAAACTCCACACAGTCAGGATCCAGCCGGGATTTGAACCTGGCCCTTCTCACTGTGAGGCTGAAGGTTTGCTTTGAGGGAAATAGTTTACGATCTAAGCTGGATGGATTTGCTGTTAATTTTTGCTTTAGCTGGAAAAATCTGCACAAATATGAAGGTGTTCACAAATCACAACTGTATGATGAAGAAATACTGTATGCTCATCTGGTGAAACAGTGAATAAAAATAAGATTTTCTAGTATGGCATGTATAAAAAAGTTCTTTTTGTGATCAAAAATGGTTTCAGACAAATGAAAAACGTTTACTTCACCTGAAATTCATGCTGTGACCTTTTGACCTGTTTTGCTTCAGTATTCTGTGTGAAGCGTCAGGTTTTATACTGAAGTTTATTATTTTAAAATAAATGAAAAATAATATTCATAACAAGAACATCGACTAACTCAGTGAAAGTCGTGCTCCAACTAACTTGTATGCCGGTAAAAAGTGGGCTGTGGGGGGAAAAAAAGCCACACACACTCGCAGACACACAGAGGCATCATGGGAAGATATTTCTATCAAGTGTGTGCTGCTCTCAGGCTCTTGTTCTACACAATAGCCCCTCACTGCTGTGTAAGAGCCCCTCTGTGTGGCAAATTCTACAATCTTCGCCCTCACTACTGAGCACATCCTAATCAGCGTGCGTGTGTGTGTGTGTGTGTGTGTGCGTTTGGGAGAGAGAATACACAGGGAGGCCGGGCATGCAGAAATGCATCCCTGCTGCACACAGCACAGCGCTGCACTCAGTCCGGATTTGAAAACTCAATCCCCAAAATGATTTAATCTGAGGCATGATTAGCCATGGAGCAATTCAGAAATAATCCACTGGTTTACAGAAACAACACTACATTTTTGATCCTTACGGGAAACAAAACTCTCCTTTAATCCTGACGTCTTTTTTTTCCTCCTTCTTTCACCTATTTTCTTCATCTCAGAGCTCTGTGGGGCTGGACCTTTCAGAGGCCACAGCTGGGGTCAAAGGTCAAACAGCAATTGATGTCACAATGCACACATGGGTATGGCTGATGCATGATTACTTAGATATGTACATTTAGATAATGTGCTTGTCCCCTAATCTATTAGGAGCCGCTCTGCTCTTCGCCCTGGGGCCCTAATGCACTCCAATGTATTTATGGTCAATAATTAAAAGGGAAAAGCATGCATTAAAATCAGTCTCTACTTAACAGATCTTAACTAATGAGATTAGGGTAATGAATAGGCCACTTTACCAGCTTGGCCTGGTACAGTAGCCATTTTGCTGACAGCTGCTGAATATGACAAGGTTAGCATCATAAGCCTTTTCTTGCAGAGAGGGTTTAAGGCATGGATTATTCCACTGAGAACAGGGAAAAGAGGCCGGGTCGTTTGGATTAATCCCAAAGGGGAAAAGAATACTGAACTATGACTCATTTGTTTTTGGATTCCATAATTCTATGAAAAATGAGAGGCTGCTTTGTTATTGGATCCTTTTCACCACATGAGAGGCATGTTAACAATGACATGGGGTGAACTGTGGCGCTCAGAAGTCACGGCGCGTGCACGTCTGGAACAGCCAGACAGATGAGGGAACGCAGAAGCACACATGGGATCCCACTTCCCTGCCTTTTCTCCAGAGTGACTGCAGTACAAGTGAAAACATCAGCTGTGAATGATCCAGAAGCATCAGAGGCTCATTTTCAATGTTCACAGTGAAGGGTTAACATTACACGCTGACCTGAAAGTGTGTCTGCCCTTTAATACCCTATCATTTCATTTCGGGGTCCCTCTGCGGTTTGAACTCAGGGTAGCTAAATCTGGTGGTGACCATCTGTTGATTATTTAGCTGCAGCCTGGATGTGCTGCCTGACTGCGTTAAGCAAAGAGAGGGGTAGTTGGGGTTCTGCTCTACCTGCCCCTGCTTGGGTCTTTACTGGTCTCTCTGGGCCCATTAAAATCCTGTTAACTTTGATAATCCCTGGCTAGAACTTGGCCTCTGCGGACCACTGAGCAGGAGAGGAATCTTTTAAAGTGCCACTGTTTAAGAAGTTAAAACGTCTTGTAAAGCTGCATGTGGTGGCTGCTGAGGCTCCATGAAACAGGAGACTGAGGGAAAGTTGTCAAACAGCAAATTTAATTTTCGGTTTTCCTGCCCCCCCCCCCTAGGTACTTACCATTACCAAGAGAACTAATTCATCCTTTTCAAAAAGTAAAACCTTGACTATTTTTAGAAGAAATGTTTCACATCTGAAGCTTTTTCACTTGTTAGAGTTGCTTTAACATTTAAAGTCAGCTTTTTAGTCTTTATCTTTTTAGGAATTCAAATTTGTTTGAATCTTAACTGTCATTTTCGTCCTCCTTAAGGTTTTCCCATCTGAGAGATCATTTCTTATGATTCTATTACCAAATACATGTCTGCTTTAACCCTTGTGCTATCCTAGGCACTTTAACATTGGGAGTTGGGTCATCTAGACCCACTAGACAGTGCTCTGAACCTTTTTTCTTCAATGATTTGTGATCTTCACTGGTGTCCATGGATTACATGAAATCTTTCCACCTTTATCCACCTTTGTCATGGTAGGGAGAACACGTCAAAGTAAGGGTGGGGTCATAGGTTAGCACAAGGGTTAGAACATCTACCCCTTTACATATATTCTATAAATAATCTACTCATTCATGATTGCAGTTTTTCACTTCTTTTTAGCTAGAATAAATGTCTATTACAATTAAATATTTTTGCTTTAATATTGATTTGGGTATGCCCTTGACATTAAGAAAATGGGATGTGGACAGGTTAATGTTGACTTTTGAAGAAGTGTGTAGAATATCTGTGAGAATCTTTAGTCGATACATTACAGGATTAATGGGAGATCTCTGTGAACTGGTTCAGACATGTTCCAGTGTTCATTTTTAAAGGAACACATTTCTTCTTTAAGTACAAGAAACATCTGTTAACATTGACATGTGTTGTGAAGATTGTGAGATTATACTCTGACTGGAACAGCCAATAGAGCATGTATGCAAACCACATGTTAATATTGTCCTAAACTCAAAAATAAAAAGATAAAATGTGTAACATTTCAGAAATAGCCCACAATTTATTACTTTTATTATTTAATTTTAATTTTTTTATTTATTTAAGACTAATAGATATATATCTATAGATATTTATATATCTATAGATTTAGAGAAGTATCTATTGATATCTCTAGATCTATAGATTTAGAGATATAGAAATATATCTACAGATAGACACGTAGATATCTAGATATGTATATATAAAATCTGGGTTACACAGTGGCGCTGTGGTTAGCGCTCTTGCCTCACAGCAAGAAGGCCCTCCATTCAAGTCCCGGTTAGGGGACCTGAACCAGAACATCAAGGGGGGACCTTTCTCCGTGTAGTTTGCATGTTTTTCATGTCCGGGGACTCCGGCTTCCTCCCACTGTCCAAAAACATTCTCCATAGGTTAATTGGTTAAATTGTTAGATTGTGCACACTCTACCCTGCGACAGACTGGCGAGCTGTCCAGGGTGCCCCCTGCCTTTGCCCACAAGTGGCTGGGATAGGCTCCGGCAACAGAGGTCAACCACTACCTCTGCACCACGGCCCCCTTAAAGGCTGTAGGGTAGGTCTTGTGATGGATTGGTAAACTGTCCAGGGTGTCCCCTGCAGTGCCTGCAACCCTATTTCCCCAAATAGGATTAGGTTGGTTTGGAAACGGGCGGATGGATGAATTGTAGATAGATTTTAAATCTGTTTGAGACAAGACCAACTACAGATGAGGCCTTGAACCTGAATTGTACTGCCTTTTCTGCACCGAACACTATTCACACGTAAATTCACTGCTCGATGTTTGTCCAAAACGTGTGTTCATAAACATGATGCTCCAGGCATGTGTGGGAGGAGCTACTGTCTAAAGTTTTTAGGCCTCATCACTACATGGAAGCATTGGCTGAATATCCTATTTACAATATGTGGAGGACACAGATGATGTTGAGAGATCAGGTTTATTTATGTTGAAGAGTTCATCAAAATAGTTGTTAATCCCGTCTCCATGTCTGGGTTCATGAGATCGTTCAGAGACTCT
This sequence comes from Oryzias sinensis, assembly GCA_037389245.1. NCBI lineage: Eukaryota > Metazoa > Chordata > Actinopteri > Beloniformes > Adrianichthyidae > Oryzias > Oryzias sinensis. The sequence goes on along the minus strand of CM074491.1, from coordinate 28,958,463 downwards.
CCCTCCACGGTGAGCTTCACCATCTACTGCAGGAGCTGCTTATGAATGACTGCTATTTTCAGCGGTTCTTCCTGTCTCTATGTGACCCGGTTTGATGACTTGCTGTTCCACATTAGTCCAAGGAGGGAAAAAGTAAAAATAATAATACAATTAGAGGAAAGGTTTATTGTTGTCACAATGGAAAAAACAAATCATGAGGTTCAGGACGAGAATGATCTGCTCCTCCTCCATGTTTTGGACTCCACCCACTGATCGTGTCATCAACATGTCACGTGCCAAAGCTGAGTCCCTGATTGGTTAACATGGCACATTGTCTTTGCAAAAGTTCAAATATTTGAACTCTCAACGACGCCCAAAACGCTAAAAGCTCAAATCGCATCACATGACCTCTGACTGCATCTGTACATTGTTTTAACAACTGGATGCCCCTGGCACGCAAATTGGGATTGGTATGAAAGACACTTTAGACCTGTAACAAAAGACTTGAGACTTGATTTTATGCAAAGACTGAATTTAGACCCTAGATTTGACATTAAACTAAAACTGTACAAATTGTCTTAATGCAATCCAAACATCCCAAACATCTATGCCCTCAACAAATCTGTGACGTTGTTCTGCCTTTACTCATTTTTGGAGGCATTTATAATTTGAGCAAGATATGAGTTTTTTTTTCAAGCAATTTCTCACCCAAGGTTTCAGAACTCTTTGGAAACATCCTCCCAAATCCTGTTTGTAATCTGCAGAAAATGGCTGCAGCGCAGTGTGAGACAGCCTTAAGCTACCTGCCTCCTGGGTTAAATTTCTTTGAAAACAATTGTGACCTTGTTGTGACAGAAAAAGCCTAAAAGAACACAACATGTGCTGCATAATAAGAAACATTTAATGAAGCTGAAATAAATGAAAATGGTTGAAAGGATTCTTTATTGGTTTGATACAAAAAGCCAATTAGAAAAACAACAAGGGTTTGATAGTGTCTGTGCTCCTTGAGGAGAGTAATTCATAGTAGTTCATGTGAGCAACAAGAGCAAACATTTAGTATGGAGGCTGTAGATGCTTTACACAGGTGTAGTGGGGGCACCTGTGCTAACACAAACAGCTGGTTTGAGGCCCCAGAGACCACAAACTGCACAAAATTATAGCATGTGGACAACAGTCATCTTTTGATTATCATTATGCTGTTCTTAGCCAATCAAAAACATTGTCGTTTTCTAGGACATAGTTTCTCCATTCTCATTGGAGTGGCTCCTTCAATAGAAGCACCTATGAAAGAATAGCTGTTTCCTTTTTACTCTCCAACAAGACTCCGGATATTTCAAAGAAGGCTGGGCAGTCCAAGCCAGGAAAACCTCAGTGGCAATAACCCCCCCCTTATGTATGTAAACGTAGATTCCTCTGCACTCGATGGAAAACAAGAGCCAAAAACCAGCAGCATGTGAGCAGTTTCTTTGCTCCCTTCTGTTGGCGATTACCTGGTGGGCCACATGGAACGGGAGTGTAATGAGAGCTGAATTGGCACTGCCCTCCATCTAGACAGAGAGCCACAATGGCCTGCAGTCAAAACTATCAGCACCCTTTCAAGATGATCTACTGTAGAGCAGCACTGATAACGCAGTCAGCAACACAGGGATGGTTCATCTTCTCTGAAGCAAGTGAGAGTGTGCGCTGGAACCACAGAGACCCGTTTAACATTCCTTAGTAAACTGGCATCTGAAAGGGGAGAAAAAAAACCCTTATTTTCTGCAACACGTGTTCGTGCCTTTGATCTCCAGAATGAGCGGGGTTCCCGATCGGTATCGAGACGTTTAAAGTCATTTCACCCAAGACGTAGATGTGGATCTCTTACCGCTCCACCGTTCAAACTTTTGTTTGTCAAAAAAAACAAAAAAAACAACAGACACTGTTTTGTTGGTATGAAATGTATGGGGTAATTAAAGACGACCCCAGAGTCAAGACAGTAATGACTCATGTCACTGATGACCATTTGCTTGTTCCAAGTACATTGACAAAAAGACATGATCAGTTGAATTAGTTGACTAAGAGTTTGTCTCAGGGCAGAACCTGGGCCTGCAATTCCCCATCAATCATGCATGAGGAACTTTTTATTTTGAAAAATGTGATGTCATATTGTGTGCATCAAAGGCTCCAGCCAGATGTACAGAGATGTGATGCAAAATGAACATTCCTCCCTATTTTTACTCTTTTCTACTCTGCTCTTCTGCAGGAACCCCAGCGCCCCCACTCTCCAAGTGAAAAATGATCCATTGATTGGATTTCTCCGTCATTAAAGGGTATATTCTGTCATGTGGGGGACCAAAAGTCACCATGCTGTAAGTAAGGCCTGCCGCTGGAGAGTCCCTTTATGATTCTTCGTGGCCCTGAAAGGTTAACCCCAACCTTTTTGTTATCACCAGGGGTTAACGGTGGTTAACAGTGTCGGCAGGAAGACGATGTGAAGGGGGGGGGGGTGTCAAGGAGATGGAAGAATGGGATGAGACAGGAGACGAGGGAGAGAAAAGGATGAAAGAATGAATCCAATATATGGAGAAAGATTTCCTGAGTGTCACTGCAGACCGGCCTTCGCGCTCCTTCTCTAAGAAAATTAAATATTGATCAATCTCACAGGCCTACTAACAACAAAGGAGATAAAGAAGAGTATTAAAGGAAATAAATAAATATACACTTGTGTCACCTGTCCAAGCTGAGAGGGAAGGTATTGGAGGGAAGGTGTGTGTGTATGTGTGGGTGGGGGGTGGGGGGGGGGGTGCAATTTCCAAGCCTTGGAAGTGGAGGTTCATTCATCAGATGCTTCCCAAACATGGCGAAGGCTTGCTGGCGAAAGGTTACAGGTGGGCCGGGGGCTTCTTTTTCCTGCCTGTGCCTGGACAGAGAGCAAACAGTTCTTCACCCCAGAACGGTGTTATCAGTGAACCTTCTGAGGCTTCGCAGCCTTTTACATAATTAATAAGAAGAGAGTACATTTCTATAGCTTTCCTGATGAGGTATCTGCTTGCTTAGCCTCGCTTTTCTCTCAGGAACACAGACCCAAACACCAGACCTTAAAAGGTGTGCGGTGTTAAGGTTCATGTTTCTTGGTATACAGCCCAAAATAAAAACCAAAAACACTTCATGCTATAAGCGGCCTTATGTGAGCAAGATTTTTCTGAATGTACAAATAGATGAAATCTATTCTGGTATTAGTACATATTATAATATATTTAAAATAGAATTTAAACATGTTTTTTTAAAGGTTTTACATCATTTGGGGAGATAAAGACCAAGACAAAGAAAAATAAAACCACACATTACGTACTCAACTCAGAGTGAGTTTGAAAACAAATATGGTCTCACAATGATTTCAATCTTATACTGTTTAATAAAACAATTAGGAAAAACTGTAGCACAACATTTCTTTTTAATATTTTCAGATGAGCATCATATTCTATTTTTCAAGCCCAGCTCCTTTTTAAATAGTTTTTTTCATATTTTAAGAAGGTATTTGAAAAACTAGCAGTGGTTGTATTTTATTTTACATAAATCTCTTAGATACTAAGTACATTTTTAAAATGTTCATTGTTGTTTAATGATAAACTTTAAACCAATTTCAGTTTTCTTATTTTTATTTCACAATTTTTTTGTGTTGAAAATTTTGAGAATAGAACACTTTTAAGGTTTAATGTTTTTATTTTTGTAATGTATTGTTTATTATTTTAAATAAAGGTCTCCCAGTTTTCCTCTATTAATAATCGAAATAAAATTGACAATACCCCAAGTTTCATAAAAGTGAAGAGCAAAACCACTTTCTGCCTCAAATATTTCCTTTCTGTGAGCCCTTTTGTCTCTTTTTCTTTTTTGTGAATTTAACCCGATAAACAACAAATGTGCATTTCCCCCAAACGTGCATTTCTCTGTAAAGATTTTTAAAAGCGGTGTTTGCGGAAGCAGCTGTGATTGATCTGAAGAAAGGGCCATTCGGCTCGACTGAATAATGAACAGTTTGCATCTACCCCCTCTCATGCAACGTCGACAGCCCTCCACGCAGGTCCTTAAACAAATTATGACAGGGGATTGTCCTCACCAATCGACCTCTGCTGACCTCTTATATTGCAGATATTTATTACCGGCCTTTCTCCAGATAACACTCTGCCTGCGCTGCCTGTTCTGCGTGCATCCGTGTGCTCAGGCCGGGTGGACAGGGTTAGTAAATTCTTTAGTGGAAGCAGCCAGGCAGCTGGTCATAAATGCCAGCTCTATAGGATATCCACATAAAGAAAAGAAGTGCAACAGCCCTGCAGTGCCGCCCCCCCACCCCTGCTGCTGTCCCACTCATGATCCAGGAAGATGTTATCGCTCCATTTAAGAAAGGAACAAACAGGATTATACTGTAAGTTATTCTCGATTATGGCCACAAATCTGGTGCTGGTGTGTTGGGGGAGGGGGGGGGGTTAGGTTGGGGGCAGTGAGGGGAAGTAAAAGATGATAAAGTAACTGAGTCGCTTTTCTTTTCCCCTTTCTCCGTCTCCTTTTATCAGCACCACAAACTGATTTATGGGATAAAGAAGAAGCTTTTGTAGGGAGTATCTTTCAAAAACACTTTGGCTTTTTGTTGCAGGAAGAAAGAGTGAGGATGACACCTGCCTGCGGCGGCTCCTGTCCTTTTCTGCTTTATTGCATGCATGTGTCTGACTATGACATAATCCATCGTGCACAGTCAGTGCGGCAGTGAGTACATTTTTAAACACAACCAGACTGAAAGGAGGGGGAAAAAAAAGATTAAAAATGTCAACGCCTCAGACTGTAAAGTGAAGGGGCCGATGTGTCAGCTGACGTGCAACATGCTCCCACATCTCAGGCGTCACGCACTTTACATCTGTGCTGCCTGGCTTCTGACAAAAACGACAGAGCAGAAAAGAAAAATACGACACCTAGAAGTCTATTCATGTCATACAGTAGAACGAGGGGGGGGGGGGGTCTCTCTGTCTCTTCTGCTGCTACAACCATCAATTTAGCTCTGTGGTGGCCAGCCAGCCCCTCTCTGTCCCAGCTGTGTTTGACACTATTTATCTGCTCTACTGAAGCAGATCATTTTTGATTATTAACCCCCCCCCCCCCCCCCCATGAAAACAGAGAAAGAAAAGCGCTCCAGAAAAGGTTCAGACGCAAAATGACAACTTCATGCGATTCCAGCTGTTGCAATCAGAGAGCGTTACAGCTGCAGAGACACTCCATCAAATCTTTCCCACGAAGCAAACGCACACACACACACACACACGCACACACACACACACACACACACGAACACACACACACACACACACACACACACACACACGCACACACACACACACACACACAAACCAAAGCACACACACACACTGTTCAAGTCCTCATCCTTCAATCTGTTTTCACCACAACTCCTTTTCCCTTCTGACTCCCTCTTCATTTCCACTGCTTGTCCCATCTCATGCTATCTTTTCATCTGTCTTTCAATCCAGTCTTTGTCTCCCCCCCATCCCCCCCGTCTCCATCTCTTGTGCGCCTTTCTAAAGTCCATGTGTGCACCCTGCCCATTAAATTACAGTCCTCTCTAATAAAAGGTTGAACTTTCTTTACCCACTCATGTGGATGAGGAATCTGCCAGTTTCCTGCTGTTCCGAATTCCTGCCTCACAATATTGAAGGCACACAGACACATGCACGCACAAAATAGAGGGAACAGTAGAAGCCGTCGTTATGCCTCATCATTTATCTGTCTATCTGCGAGAGCGCCAACGCCGGCTCCTCTTATCCCGCTGACTCAAAGCTCCATCCCTGACATCTTTATTCGATACACACCGGTGCCATTACGCCTGCCCATCCAATAAATTAAAGCCATTTACTCTTCTGAATTATGTTATGTTTATTGATGCTCGTATAATTTGATTTCACACACATTCCATTAAAGATTATGCTCTCTGTCACAGAGCGGCACTCGCAGGAGAGGGGGATCTAATAGGGTTATAATGGATCTCAGACATGCATTACAGTGGGGATATGCAAACACTCACGGAGCCAGTGCAAGACCCATGCACACAATTGTCATCTTAATAATGCAAAGTCAAGCAAACAGATCAATGGCAGCTGGGATGATGCTGTCAAACGGCAATAAGTGACAGGAAGCTTTCAGAGCTCATTATCAAAAGAAAGGAATCTCTGGGGAAATGTACTGTCCTGCAGGGAATTACACAGGCCACCTGGCAAAACATGACACAGTAAAAGGAAATATAGTTGTCATTGTTTGTAGTAATTACAACTTTTCCATCCTTATGCAATTCTTTGAATGTGTAGTAGCTTTTTATTTTAGTGTGTTGTTAGTTTGCTTTATGTCTGTTTACTTCAACGGGATTTCTCGGCTTCTATTGCCACTTTTTTACTTCAGACGATGAAAGTTACAGGAGGAAATATGATTTCAAGTTTTTATTTACTCATGGTAACAGTTTAGAATTTTAAACAGAAAGTTCTAAAACGTGGTTCAAATTAAGCTTTTTAAAGAAAATATTTTGAAAGGAGAAACTTATTGTTTTTTTTAAAAAGATTTCTTAAAGGAGCAAATACAAATTTGAGTTCTCCTGTCATAAAAGTATGTGGACTTGTGTTGTGCACTGAATATGTTGATGTACCGTGGTTCGTTCATGAAAGGAACGAGTAAAGAGAACAGAACTTGCATACGCTACCTCACTCTGGAAAGCACTAATGCACTGTGTGGCACAGCCATTTCATACTGTGCCACACTATCATAGTCCAAGTCAATGATAGTTCAGAGAACAACATCACAAATGCATCTGTTGGTTACAGCCTTGGAAGGCAACTCTGGATACTTTCTGTCCAAAACAGACGTGGTACAGAGCTGACTGCCATCTTCTTTGGCTCTTTCTGCACTTGATGTAGGACCGTTGGCGAGTTGTGAACCTGCGCTCATTTCCCATCATGCCTTTCTTTACTCTCTCTGCCACTAACGTATTGTCCCTCGCAACCCCAAGCAATGCAACAGAAATATTGGAGCTATCCAGCTGTCCACCTTTTAGCCAGATACCAGCTCGGACTAGGAAGAAAAAGACGTAGATGGATCTAGCAGTCTCAAAGTGGATCCATCAGAATGGAGCAGAGCAGGGAGCTTGTGGCCTGCTCATTGTAGATTGTACGTAACAACTACACGCTTTTTCATCATCAGAAAAATGCAACAAGAACGTGTTAAAATCATCTCAACAAAAGTTATACCAGATCAATGCATATATGGTTTTACATCTCCACTTGTGTGAGTGAAACATAGGAGACGGACATCAGATGGAGCATCGGTGGTGTTACATCTTCAGAGAGATTTGACTTGAGACTTGAAGTTTGGGACTTCCAAACAATGTTCATCTATTTATTATTGAATTGTTGAAGTTTCTGCTATGTGCAAGGTGTACGGTGGTGCAGTGGTTAATACCCTCTTTGCACCGCAAGAACGTCCTGGGACCTTTCTGGGTGGAGTTCGCTTTTTCTCCTCACGCATTGGTGGGTTTTCTCCGGACTCTTTCTCCCACAGTCCACAAACGATTTGTAGGTAAATGAATGTCTCTAAATTGTGTGCTTGTTTGTTTTTGTGCAGTCCTGGGATGGACGTGTGAACTCTCAAGGGTGCACTCTGACTCTGCCCAACATTGGATGGGATAGGCTCCAGCAAATGGGATTCAGTGGGTTTGGAAAATGATAGATGGAAGTTTCTACTATGTGTCTTTCCCTGGTTTCCTGCTATTTAGTCTTCCACACAAACCCGTTGTATGGATTCAGTGGTTTGGTTTGGTTTTGTTCTTGGTAATGTTTTAGGTTTTCTTTTTGTCAATCACTCCACAGCTGTCTTCAGTTCAGTGTCTTGGTTTCTGTTCATCCTTGTCAGGTCATCTGCTCTGTTGTGTCCCCAGTTTGGTTCGCTCCATGGTTTGTGTTGTTTCAGTTTGGTTATTAAATATGTTATTTTCTGTCACCAAGCCTGGTCTCCAGTTCCTGACACCCTTCACCACTATAACATGTGGTAGATCTTTATTTTGCTTCAGTTTCAGTTTTTTATTAGTATACATGTATTGTATACCAACATTTATTGTAATTAACAATATGATTGCTCAGTGATTTCCCAAAACAGAAATTGTTGTAATGACATTTAAATAAAAAAATGTACAGGTTTTACAATCAAATAAAAATGATTTTTTTTCTGGATAATTGATAGCTTGGCTAATTTGATCCTGTGTGAACATTGATGTTCAAACTAAAGTCAGCTTCTAATCTCCTCTAGGAGAGGTTTTTGAACAAACAACCAGCGTTTTGGGTGTAACATATTTCAAAGCTGCAGCTGTTGAATTGCACAATTATCTTCATGGGGTCATTTTCTGTCAAACATCTATATTTATCTGGGTCTTCAAAATGTCACGTGGCTGTAAATGAGATCGCATATCTGAAGTTTTCCTTTGTGTTTGTTGGAGACTAAAATGCGGGTTTCTCTCTTTGATCGGAGAAGTAACCGCTGATTCATCATGCAACAATTAAAACTGAATAATAACTGCAATTAGGAGCCCGTTTGACAATTGTGACATCCTGGAGCTTCACAACAGGCGCTCCTGAGTCACTGCCCCAAGCCATAATCTTCCAAAACATTTCCCATCTTATCATTTCATGACCATAATCCAGGCAATTCAGAAGACAAAACGTACTTTATGCGAAAATTCTTTTTCTCATAACTGTAGGGAAATGAATGGAACTTGTTTTCTTCTTAAACGTGATGACCTTCAGTCTTTTCTTTTCTTCTTTTTAGCCTGATCTTTTGGTAGAACTGCCTCATAGACAACAAAGAAAAGAACTCTACAACAGTAACATATCTTCAGATTGTCCTTGTCTTCTCACCTCCACGTACATTTACCTCAAAAAGAGACAGGCCCTATATATCCCACACTTTCTAATAAGGCATTTGTAAGGCTCACGGTGGAGTTTATCAAGGGCCTGTAATAAGTGGCATGTAGCCTGGGCCCACTGTGGCTTTGTCTTCATTTACCTGCCTGCACATGTGCTGTACTCAGGATTAATTTACTGCTTTGATGTATTAAACAGAATCAGAGGATTTCCAGTGGCATGCTCCCCAAGGTGGACGTCTTTAAAAGGAGCTTTTTCTTCATTCCAGCACTTAGGTTTATTACAGATCCCCAGACTGTCCAATTTTAACGAAATATGCCTCCAAAATTGCAGGATAATTGCCCCCCTCCCTCCTCCCCCATCCCTTTTTTGTTTGTTTTCCCATGTGATTACTTCAAAGGAAAATCCAACATCGCAAACAAGTTTGGTTTTATGAGAGCTGACCCGAGGCAGTCCGCAAAAACAGTTTTTTTCCTTTGCAGTGTAATTTTGCAGAATCTCAAGTACATTTATATAAAAATATAATCACACTTTACGATCCCAACATAGTCGACGTCATTATCTGACTTTCCACATTGGAATCTCCCACTGTCCTCCCTTTTTCACATAAAAATTGATATTGTCATTATTGCCTGTCCTTATAACAGACGGCAGGATGACTAAATAAGCAGCAATCCAAACATCCACTTATCTGTGTACATCTACCCCCCAAAAAAGTTTACACAATTTAAAAACAAAAACAAGGGCAGTCACATCCATAAACTGAGTGTGATGACACTTTAAACCATTCGCCAAACACGGCTCTTCTGTCATATGCTTCCTGTTGTTTTATTTGTCCACTTCAGAGTTTACAAAAGGCAGACACAATGACGAGGTTGTCTGCCGGACTCAGGACAGGGGAGATTAAATATGAAAAATAAAGTCTTATCCTTTTGTGTGTAGCAGTTTTCCCCGACTCCTTCATGATGTCAAAATAATAGTTGTGTTCTTTTTTAAAACTCTATTTAGACTTTTTTCAATTTATTGATACCTGTACTAATACTGTTAGACAATTAAGGTTTAAACAAACACACTTTTTTCCTGTTTTGTCAACACCAAAATTAGATTTTCTAAAACTATCACCATCAACTACTTTAATTGGCTAATATGAAACTCACCTAGATTCTGTATGAGAGATTTCACCTAAAAACATGGGTTTTGGTTTCCTTCCATTGGAGCCTGATACAGTGTTTTCCGCACCATCAAGTGCACCTAAAAGCCTTAATTTTTCTTTAGAAAATGACACTGCACCTTTTAATCTGGAGCGCCTTATATATATATGGATTAATTCTGGTTGTGTCAAGGTAATTTGGAAAGGTGCACGGTGTTCTGTCAAAATGTGTTTTACAAGTTGCAACCAAGGTTAGGTGTTATTGTGAATAAGCTGACTAGGAGTGTTAGAAGAAATCGATTGGGCAATACATCGCAAAAGTTCATTTGGCAATACTTGCATCTATTCAAAATGCTGTCAGGATAATATTTATTTAACTGTTTCTGAGCGTCTTTCAGCTTCTGACTCTTGTTTTCCACTTCCTCTGACCGCTAGTTAGCAGCAGAAAACACAGAGCCTCTTTGAGCAGCTCTACAAAACAACAGGAAGACCTCAGCTAGAGGCAGCTTTTTCATTGTTATGAGACATGAACTGCTTAGTTTGTACTCGGGGTGGTACCGAACCGAAACTCTGTGACATGTTGCTGCCAGTAACATATAAACATTTGGATTGCGATGCTTTGTAGCTCAGATAAGAATGAGTGAAGCACTTCAGCTGCACAGCGGCTAATACACTTAGCATCGGCTAAAATGCTATCAGCCAAAATCCTGCAGAACCTCCCAACAAGAGAATCCAGTTTAGCGACCCGATTGATCAGACTGATGTGTACAACGCTCTGAAAAAAGGCCGACATCGTGGCGATGACCATTACTAGTTTACTTCCCTGTGACGTAAATAAAGCATCTTAGCCACATTAAAGCGTCTCCTTCATCCTGTCAAGGCCCGTACACACCGGGACGAATATTCGCCAGGCGTTATTCGCCAGCGTTTTTCGCCACGTTTTTTGTGTTCACACCCAGGTGATTTTCGCTGACGATGAGCCGAGCGAACATGCAATTTCATTCCCTGACGTTAGATGGCACTTAATGTAAAACAGAAATACTCCTGTACACAAGGTGGCGCTGCGCAACTTTACGCTTCTTAAAGTCGCTTTTCACTTAGAAGAAGAGAGCAAGTATTTACGCGATTGTCAGAATCAAACAAAGAAAACATGAATATTTCAAGCACCATTAGCTCCAACTGGTGCTTGGTTCGGGGATATTTTATAATGTCCGTCATTATTTCTTCGCAGCAGTGTAGACGCTACTTGGCGTCTATCTTCTTCGCTGGTATGTGTGCTCAGCAAGGCAGTTTTGTGTTTGAGCGCCCCCAAGTTGTGTTTTACTGTAACTTCAGAAGCTCCAGACACGTGTGCAAAAGCGCCATTCTCATTGGTCGAATAGACCAATGAGAATGTTGATGGCAGCATGGTCACGTCAAACCGAAACTTAACTCAGCAAAGATAGGAAAAAAGTGAGATGACACAACGCTTGCGAATTTCTTTTTGGCGATGTCAGTGGCAGTCATGTCACGCTAAGTCGCGCACAAAGTAGTCAGCAAAATCAAAGATAGAACAAAAGCGAGATTTGACACAACGCACGCGAAAAAATGTTTTGCAAACGCAAAAAGCGGTTTTGAAAGCAAAAAAAATTTTTTAAAGCAAAAAAAAAATTTTTTTTAGCAAAAAACGTATAAAGCTTTGTGTTCAACTTAGAAAGTTTTGTGTGCAACGTGGTGGCAGAAATATCACTCCATACATATTCCCTTTCTATATTTTAAGTTACCAAAATAAAAGCACTGTGAATTTGTTTGGGTAAAGTAACTTCTATAAGATACAGTTGCAGTGCTTAACATCGTTAAATAAACTGCATTTGACAATTTAATTATTTTATAAAAAAAAAAAGACATTAAAAGAAAAGGCTTATGTACTTTCTCTGAGTTTTGAACGAGGAAGTGTTTGCAGTCGTTGTGCTGTACTAAAAGTTTGGTCCAAGCAAAGAAATAAGCATCTTCTAGACTGTTCCAGAGCAACGGTGTCCCGCTTGATTAGTTACCGTTTGCGTCCGGACCGGAAATAACAGCGGTTTCCGACTACGGTCTGAAGCTTGAGGCTTAAAGGTAACACACTGATGGGGCTCCAGGTGTTTTCGAACAGCAAAATCAGCGCACAAAAGCACCTTAATACGTCATGTGATCTCAGTTGGTGGTGTCCTGAATTGACGTCACTGACGTACGACTCACATTTACTGGGGAATATCCAATTTGTCTGCTTACATGGCACACGCAAATGCACGTTTCCGATTCGTATCCGATTTATTTCCACATATGAATGAGGCCTGAATCCAATCTGAGAAAATCGGAATCCATGCGCTTTTGTGCTGCTTACACGTTTACTGCTCATATCCGATCTGTGCCAAATGAGAGGAAAAATTCGGAATTGGGTCACTGGAACCCTGCAGTGGAAATGCAGCCTATGATAGCTTGTTTGAAAACAAGATGACGTAGTTTTCTGATTGCTAAAAAGCAATCAGAGTATGTTATCCTATAACTTGAGTATAGAAGGATTTTTGGTGTGCTTCTCCTCCCAGGCGAAAGCAGCTATAAAAATACAATCAAAGGTACTTTGTAGAGAACCATTGAGAGAAGTGTGCTGTTACATTTGGCACCAAAAGCTAGTATAGTTTATTCATAGTTAATATTTTAAATAGTTTGTATAGTGTGACGGGGCTCTTCTTAGCAGTGAAGAAATAAATCTCTCTAAAATAAGAGGACAAAGCCAGCAGACTCCAAATATCAAACAATGGGTTTTATTGTTCGCATAATAATAATTAAAGAAAGAATTCAAGGGATTCTGGGAGAGCAGGTTGCCACCAATGCAACCTAGACTACTATCCCTCAACTGGGAAAAGTTCACCCAATACAAAGGCTAAGCGCCTCCCACTGGCCAATTAACCAAACACTTCCTTCAAACAAATTCCTGCCATGCAATCCTAGAGGATTCATAAACATAACCCCCAAATTACAAATATTTAACTAAAACAAATTGGTAACAAATGAAATACAGAAAAAGGTTTGAAACAAAATCAGTCAGACAGAAAGAGGAACAAAGCCAAAAAAATAAACCTAAACAATTCTGACAAGTGAAGTCACTTCCTGTTTCCCGTGGATATGTATGCTGATGTGTATAATACTCTGGTTTGGTTGTGTGTGGAGGGACATTTAGATGGTGAGTAAGATTCTGTCTAAAACCAAGTGTGCACCTTTAGAATGAAACAAAATATGAAATGTGAAGGATTTGTTTGCATGTGTCCTCTGAAAACCAAGAACTGCTGCTGGGCTAGGAGAAAAGAGACAACCAATTGAGACTGGTGGTCAGGCGCTGTCCTGCAACCTGTGGCGCTACTTCCTCACACATACGAAATGAATGAGACCAAGCGATTACCCAAGATTCCTCAAAACCTTGCGTTAAGTGCCTGTTTCAAACAGAACGAGAAGCTTTGATAAAGCTTTAAAAGCTAAGTCCAAAAGAGCTGATAGAAGAGTTTAAGAACTTTTAAAGGCAAAAAAAGCTTTATTTAAAAAAGGAATTCAGCGGGTTCGGAAAATGGATAGATGGAGGTTTTCAGCTATGTGTCTCCCTCTTTCTCTTATTACCTCTGATTCCTCAAGATTGCTTGTCAAGTGCCTGTTTGCAGTCCTAGTTGGGGTAATTCCCTTATTCAAACTTCATCTGTTGTCGAAAAAGTGCTATATAAATAAAGGTTGATTTGATTTGATTCATAATTCACTGACCAGTTTTGAACATCTGTACAAACGTCAGGTACAACACTTTTTATTGCTGCTTTGGTACAGAGGGGGTATGCTGCAAGGTGGTTACTGAGGAGATGGATAAGAAGGTACACTGAGTGTTTATGACAAATAGATTGACAGGAAAACAGTGTGAGAAGCATTGTGTGTCATGTTAAAAGTTGCTTTAATGAGCCTGCATTCATCTGAACACATTTCAATGAGTTCCCGTGCCTTACTGTTGCTCCGCTACTGTGTTTCCATCCCGTAATGCCCGGCTACCATGGCTGTTTTGGTTCAGTTGTTAATCTCCGAGCATGAAGCCTATTCAGACGGAAGAATCTCAGAGCGGGCCGAAGCTCAGTCCAATTGGAAATGAACCAAAACCACAGAGAAAGATGGGTCAGAGAGTAGTTTCTAGTTGTGGACGAGGGTCCACTTGGGTGAATTCTGAGTAAAAATTTGTTCTGGATTGTTGGGGAAACAAAACTCTGGTTCACTTTAAACAAACCAAGTGTGTCCAGTCTGAATACATAATACATAATACAGTACAAAATTTGGACTTTTTGAACTTTTGGCAGCATAATTTGTTACTGTAGTTTACCCTTTTAACAGCACCTGTTCTGGTTCTGTTTGGGCTCTGGCAATATTTCTAGAGGTAAAATGGAAATGAGAACAATAACCAGCAGAACAAGTCCTTTCAAGCAGCCCAGAAAGATGCAACAAAGAAGACTTAGAGGTGGAAGTGAATGAAGAACTTATGACATTACCATTGCAGGCTGTGGAGTGAAAGCCATTTTTTTAGCAACTAGTTTAATGAATTCACAAAACCTTTTGCTGTAATGTAGGCACCTCCTGTAATTCAGCATTGGTGTCTGTGCTATCTTCCTATTGTTTCAGATCGAGACCTTTTTTTATTAGAAAAACATTACAGATCAGAAATTAATAAGGGTTTCCCAAACCAACAAGCTGTTATGGAAACGCACCACAAACTGTCAGGTAAACTCAACAAAAGCTAGCCCTTGGGGTGCTTCCGTTTCATGATACAACTCTCAGGTGAAACACTCCTCTGACCTTTCCAACTGGCCATTTATAACCAGCGCATATGTGCATTTAGGTACCATTAGTTCATCTGTCACAACAGGTCAGTGTCACCACGCCTGGCATGCTCTCAGTTAACAGATGTATCTTGTGGTCTAACATGCCCACATACATTGCTTTATGCTTAACACACCAGTGGACACAGATACGTCACTATGGTAACTTCATTCATCAGCAGATCTCACCAGAAACCAATTGAAGCCCTTCTTCTACCACCTCCACCATTCCAATCAAACCTAATTATACCATATTGCTTTCCTTGTTCAACAATAAGGCAGGTTGCTGGGGGTGGGAGAGAGGGAAAGATTTAATGTAATTATTGAGAATTTCTTTCTCTGCTTGGCGTGGCAACCATGAGATTCACCGTGATGGACGCTGCTTGTCAAAATGCCTATTGATGAAGCGCAAAAACCCAATTTGCAGTCATAAGGCAACTACCTTCCAATTATGTTTGTGCCAGAGCATTCCTCAAGCCCAGCAACTCCAATCCTTCTCTCTTTTCTGAGTGGCTAAACCATTGCCCTTGGCAGACAGGTACCAAATGGGCTGCTCTGTGCATGCTGCCTTTAATGTTTTATTGATTTGCTTAGCATACGCCCCCATTCAGCTCACACTCCTCAACGCCATTGCCCTTTGTACTCACAGCCTGACCTGCCCCACATGAAAATTACGTTATTGAAATATGTTAAATGTGTCATCCCCCTCTCTGTGAGAAAATATCTCAGCTATTGATGGATCCTTCAGGAGCCCACAGATTGGTAATATTAGATCCCCACCAACTTAATGACTTCTATTACTACAATTCCATTGCTCCCTCAACCAATCAGTCTGATGAACTTGGTAACATATCAAAGCCATGAATAAAATCAAAGGGGTATTAGGAGATATACAGTACAGTTTAAAAGTCTGGAGTGACTATCATTTCTTTATGTTGCTTCAGATTTCAGTAATATTTTAAGGCGGTCGGAGAAATAAAACCTTAAGCTCCCAAAGATCATTGTGAGGATCTCATCAAAACAGCCTTTTTACTCACGTTCAGTCGAGCATTTTTAGACCTGTTTTTATTTCAGTTTCTATACTTCTATACTTGTTATTCGTTTAAATATTTTTAACTTGCAAAATAGTGAGAATTTTGCCATTTCATTGAAAAATACGAGTGAATGCCTGTCACAAAAGCTGTGCATGTGCTTCATTTTATTCCAAATTCATTTATCTCCAGTGTTGACATTGTTTCAACCTTTGCAAACGTTAAGTTTGTAACAGCTTATGTCAGTGCAAAACCAATATTAAAGGTCGGTTTTCTCCTCGTCAATGGTCAAGAGTTACGATAAATCATAGAGAGTATAACGGGGTGGCCAAGGAAGACACCCAGGAGCAGGAAGGACATGACAAAAATCCACAAGTTAGCAAGGTTTAATTCCACGAAGAACAGAACCAAATACACTAGGAAGGTTTGAAGACGCTCAGGCACAGAACACAGAAAAGCAGCTCCTTATAAAGGAGCCTAGTTAGCAGTGGATTGCAGCGGCTGCCAGACTTAACAGCAAAATTAGCATTTCTTGACAGAGAGTGTGTTATTTAGGTATCACAGATGACTGTTCTGATGTTAAAGGGTTAAGAAAACTTTTTTTTTTCATTGTTAAATCAAAGAATCTTTTTATTTTTTAATAAATCATAGATGACCCTGCAAAGAACCGGCTAACTGTTCAAGGTGTACTTTGCCTTTGCCCAACAGTAGCCAGGTTAGGCTCTGGCAGCTCTGTGACCCCAAAAAGGACAGCAGGGCAAAACAATGGATGGATGGAGAAAAAAAGTAATCTAAGGGTTTATTCAGACTGGACACACTTGGTTTGCTTAAAGTAAACCAGAGTTCATTTCCCCCAATAATTCAGAACTAATTTTCAGTCTAAATACATCCAAGCAGACCCTGCTCCGGGACCAGGAACCGCTGTTGGACCCATCTTTTAAGGTGGTCTCGGTTCGTTTCCAATCAGACTGAGCTTTGGTTCGCTTCAAGCTTCCTCGGTCTGACTATGTTCCATACATGGAATGGAACTGAAACCAAAACACCCACCGTAGATGGTCATCATGTGATGAAAGCAGATCAGGAGAGAAGCAACGGATGAGCCATGGACAAATGTAAAGGAACGATTGTCGATTTATCAGACAGAAAAAAGGGTCCAATCTGTTAGAACATTCATTTTAACACCACTGAACACACTTCTTACACGCTTTTTTGTGTCTTGCTACGCGGCACGTGTCCAGCGCTGCTCTGATGTCATCCTGAAAGTTACCTTGTAGTTCCTCAACAGAATTCTCTTAAAAACAATGCCATAACACTACAACAATGGGACCCAGCAACACATTGAAATGTGGTCTGATTAATGCAGTTTTCCCAACAATCTATATGTCCAAAACACTTACAAGTGTATCTTCTTATTATAAGTGTCCCTTCTTATTATAAGTGTCTTCTTGCCAGTAACCACAGTAAATACAGACCAAACGCAAGGTTCAGGACTCGATCCAGACCAAATTAAGCAGACTTTGTCTGGAGCAGAGGATTTTTCCAGTCTGAATGCATCCTATGAAAACAAATATAAAAATCAAAAGCTGTAATAAAACTAGTTAAAACAATACCAATTCCCTAAGTAGATTTAACATGTGGAACAGCTTTTGTGAAATATGCCTTGCAAGAAAAAAAGAAAGAAATAAAAAAGTATCAAGAAAAACTTGTGTTTGGAGATCTTTGCCAAGGGCTACACAGTTCATTTTTACTGTTATATACATAAATGGAAATGGAAAATGGGTAAGAAGGAAGCACTCAGAGATAATCTGTTTGCCGTGAACAAAGACAATATGCAGCAACGTTTTCAAAAGGGACAGGGCAACTTAATGAGTAAAGAAAATGTCACTTGCACAACAAAGAACATGCAAGTGCATTGAGTCTTCAATTTTCTCATCCCACTTAATAAGAGTGCTCACAATCATCAATCATTTGCCTACAGGGGATCCAATTACTTCCATCTGAAGATGGTATCAGCAAACACTAGAGACGGATAAATATTTCCTTTTAAAACAATTGTAAGAAGAACTATTCTTTTCTTTTGACTCAAGACACATAAGAGATACACCAAGAAGCCCAGGATGCATACACTTTACAAAGGATGCATGCATTCATTTAAATGTACATATATAGGTGAACCTGCATCCATGTGTGTGTGCATCCAGGCACACGTGATGATGAATACATGTCTTCGGTGTCCTTAGAGTCCCTGAACAGAGGAATGGCCCTCTGATAGAATACACAACAGGGACAGAGACAGCTTATTCCCAGACATATCAATAGCTCAAGGGTAAAATCATTTGTCACCCCGGCGATATCCCTCTAAATGTATACATTTATTATTGTCTTGCTTTAATTGATCGTAAGGCGCCAAGAGAAATACCAAGGGTCTGTAATACTTGCCCGTCTCATTTATAAATTGCACTTTGCGAACCTTCAAGGACATGCAACACTCTTTTAATAAAAACAAAAAAATGGAGAGAAGGAACATGTTTTGTCCTAAATCCCATACTGAAAACTCACCTTCAAATTTACTGAATGTTTTTATTGAGGAATTTCACCTACTCTGATTGCCAGGCTTTAGACCCAGCCTGAGACTCTACTCTGTTGGTGTGTTTTACTGTTTTTATTGGTTTTCTTATGTTTTTGTGTAATAGTTTATATCTTTATGACACTTATTTATACTTTTTACCTTTAATTGTTTTAACATCTCAGTGTTGTTTGTAATATTTCTGAGTTTTTAATGTATGTGCCACCTTGTTTGACTGTGGTCATTTTAAGGGGCCATATCAATCAATCAATCAATCAACAAAAATAATTTGCGCCTTGTAGGTTTTTATTTTTGTTATTAACTCTTTAAAATTTATTTTTTTGCTGATAAAAAAACATAAAATATGTTATTTTTACATCTTAATGAAATAAATCTAGTACTTTTATAACAGTTTGTCTACAATATATTAACTTGTTCCTAAACCAAATGTACAGTTTCAAATTTACACCTAACACTCTATAAAAATACAATAAAAAATGTTATTACAGAAATACGTCTGGCCATCAATTTGTCAGCGCTGTTGGAAGAATTTTATTGAATCAAAATACAGGAGCAAGAACGGACATTCCTTTTTCAAAGGGAAATCCTAATAACGACATATATTCTGCAGATAACAGTAGCATAAAGAACCTGCTAACAAGTCACCTACACTCTTTTAATCTCTTTAAATCACTGAATCCATTCAATTCTTCATCCTCTATCGCTTTGGAAACATTCCGTCAAGGCTTGTGCTTCTTCTTCTGTGTTGCTCTCAGTAGCAAATACTGATACACACACCTACAATGCCCTCTGGTGGTTGTTAGTGGAAACCGAATAAACACAAAAAAAAACAAAAAATCACATAGAAGTCGCATCCGCGGTCAAACTATAAAACCACAACTGATACTCCGAAAAACAAGATTCATCAGAAACAGAGCTTATTTAACTTTAACTTATTTAACTTATTTTAACTTTAAGAGCTAAAATGGGTCCGCATAATAAAAGACAATTTAATCGTCTCCCTTTCCCCACATTTCTAACCTGTTCATCCATTTAACAGTTGTTTTGCGTGCACCAGTCATGATCCAGATCTCTCTCTTCTTTCTGGAATTATTGCCCTGTTGAAAACATCTGCGGTTGTCTCTTGTCAGCGCTCAGAACGTCACCATAAAACGCACAACTCCTGACATGCAAAGTGTGTACTGACATCTGTTTATAAGCCGCACGGCGCCCTCTCTGATATTCGCTTCCTATTGTAATCTTTGTCAATTGATTCTTTATGAGTCACTTCAAAGCTAATGGCTTGTGAGCAGCTCGTTGAAGAGAGGACCTTTGGGAGAAGGTATAATGACTGACAGAATCAGAGACGAGTCGCACGCACCGCCACACCAGAGAGATAAAAGCAGAACAAAGTGATCAACAATCTGCTGAGATTTGTGCATAAAAGACCACAATCACAGAGCTCGTGTCCATGATTATATTCTTAAGTGCCAATTATGTTGTGTCAGAAAACTAAAACGGGTAGCTGACGCTCTACAATGAAGCAAATAATTTCCAGTCGGAGGAACAGAAAAATGTTAATATGAGGGCTGGAATATAGGGTGAGGAGGATCTCAGTAGAAGGAAGTGGCTAATAAGGTTTAATGGTGCATGTCAGGAAGCCACAGTATGTAGGGGAAACACAGCTGGCTTCATTTTATAAACTATTTGATATACACATCACAGTTATCAACCGCTCTCAGGCCGCTTGGGACTGTTTTTAAACTCCAATCAGGAGCATTTTCTGTGTCCATCAAACACTTTTGGAGATCTTAAGAGTAAGACTTTGTTTCCCCAACATTCCAACCAATGCAAAAATAAAATATAACATTAAGTTAAACATTAGCAATTCAATTTAAGTCATTTGTAGAATGCTAATTCCAATCAAGGTTGTCTTAATTTAATGCAAAAAATACTTTCTATTATTCAGAATTTATATGAATAAAAAACATTGTTTAAACAAAATGAGCACATCAAATCCTTTACTTAGAAATCAACATTAAACCGTGATCCAGTGCGCCTTTTTTATTATATGAACTCTGGTTACGTTTATTGATCTCCAGTTGATTTTCTCAACAATCAAAAATCGTACAAAATAGTTTTGTACGACTTTTGGTAACTAGAAAAACGAACTGCGGTTTTTTTGAGCATTACAGCTTCGACACAGTGGCCTAAAAAGGTGGGTTTTGTGTATTTTATGTTACCACTGAAGAATTTTGAGAACAGTTGTAAGTTGAATAAATTCTGATTTATTTGTCATGTTGCTCTCACTGCAAAGGCATGTTAGTGCTTATAAGAGGCAAAGATTATTAACGTTTGTTAGAAAAACTTCCTCATTAACTTCTAACAAAATGCATCCCTCTTGCCCCCTCTAAGCATTCTGGGTAGTGTAGTCACCCCACATTATGCCACTGTTTTCTCTTGCTTAGTGCGCTGTATAATCTGGCGTGCCTTATGTTTAAAAATAGACCATTCATTCTCAGTCTATCTTCAATTTAATGGTTGGTGAGAAAGTAGCAGAAGTATTTTAAACACATGATCGAGCAACTTGACATGCACCAAAAATGGGTACGATGGGGTGAGAAGAATCCAGTAGTTTAACAAAAAACGTCCTTCATAATCAAATTCTAAATAAAACAGAAAAATTTAGGTTATGTTTTTTTTTTAATCTGTTCCAGTCACTGGTACTGGTAAGACAGGTAATGCAATTGATGCCAAATACAGCGGGGAAAAAAAGTACAGTGAACCCTTGCTTTTCGCAGGGGTTACGTTCCAAAAAGAACCCGTGATAGGCAAAATCCGTGAAGTAGTAACCTTTTTTTTAACAATTATTATACAATTAAATTCTCTATTATACATTGAAAAGAAAGAACAAACACTTTTACAGGCTCAAGCATTTGTTTCACAAATAAAAGTACTTTAGAAAAAGTTTTTCAACAAATATCTTCTGTACTGTACTGTCAAATAATAACTTTAATCATCAATGTGAACAAAAGGCTTCAAATCGCGGAGATTAACCCCGCCCACCGCGACCCGAGAGTAATTGGATTAAACGGGAGAAAATTTAAAACTATTTAAAAAAAATACAAAGTACGGTCAGACAAATAGTGACTCAGGTGTATTTCACTGCTCTTGAGCCGCTGCATCCTGACTCTGCTCTGCAGTGTTTTCTCCCTTTGAAGCCCGCGGTGCAGCTGTGTTTGTTCGGGAGAAGAACACAGTGATTGACAGTTGTTGTTGTCGCTCTTTTTTCCATGGGTTATAGAGAAACTCAAAATTGCAAGATGATTTGCACGTATCTGTTGTAAATTTGGCAAGCTGATTTACGTACGTGTACATATTAAACTGCAATGTTATTGACGCACAGGTAGAGAAGTGGAGTGACTTTTTAGCCAATCAGAATGCAGAACACAATGCACGATGCAAATCCATGAAGTAGCGAAACCGTGAAAAGTAAACCGTGTTATAGCGAGGGATCACTGTACTGAACACATCAACATTTCTCTCAAAAAACATATTTCTAATCGAGCTATACTTATTCCCTGTGCCATTTCACTTTATTACACATAACTTCATTTATGGACATAAATGTTTGGATTTCTTTCTATGTGTGCATTACTTGGGTTGATGCCGACATCTGGGGAAAATTTCATGTCAATAGCTCGATAAGAAATGTGTTTTTTGAAAGAAATGTTGACATGTTCAATACTTATTTTCCCCGCTGTAGTCTGAAATAGTATCAAATATTTGAATGTATTTTACAGTTGGCCACAATGGGTGACAAACTGTAATTAACTAACATTTTGGGTAGTTTACTACTGAATTTTACCTTTAGTGATTGTGGAGAGGAAATTAAATCCTCATTTAAAAAACAAATAATACAGTTACATGAATTTTTACAAACTGAACTTCCTCAGAAGGGTCAGCAGTTGTTAGTCAATAGAAATGTCACCACTGTGACACAGAAAAAGACAGTGATGAGCAGTCAAGAGAGGCAAAAAAGGATACATAAATGAAATAAAAGGAATATACTTGTTTTTCTAAAATAAAAATCTTAATTTTTAGACATGTCTACATGATTACTCTTTTTCTGTTTTTAGTGTTTCTTTGGTAAAAAATTAAAATAAAAAAGGAACACATTTACGAATTTCCTGTTCAAATACATGAAAAAGCTGGAGGTGAGGTACCAGCCACCCGAGTCTAGCCTGCACCCGGCCTGTGCTTTACTGTTTCTGTGTTTCTATCATCATAAAAGATGCTTTATTTTTTATTAAAGCATGATTTTGAAATGTCTGATTACATAAGTGCCAGTATGTGACCCATTAATTCTTTTTTCCGCTAAAAATGCTTATTGGAAAGACACCAGGGACGCAGTACGCCTGCCTCAAAGCAGATGGCGCTGCTGATCCCAGATAATCTGATACTGCAGCTAAAGAATAATAGAATTAGTTGTAGCAAGTCCAGTCCGGCCATCCAGTTATTCTTTAATATTGTTCAGCGTATTTTCTCTTTTTCTTTCCAGCGTCATTTTCTAAATAGAGGATTACGTGTCTAAACTCAAGACTTTGTGGAGACACAAATTCCAGTGATCTCCATGGAGACGGAGAGACTTTTAAAACTGAAAAAAGAAAAGGAAAACTTCTACAAGCAGGTTATCCGTGTTTTTCTTCAGAAGGAGCGGCGCATGGACTTTATTTATAAGTAAAAGTAAGTCAATAACAACAAATTTGGTGCTTTTTTTGTCCAACGCTCCGATTTGTAAACAGAAGAAAAATGTTGAAATAAAATCTTGGAACACACTTGAACTGTTGCCAGTCAAATGTTGGATGAGGTTCATGTGTTTGTAAATCTGACGGATGACGCCAGCGCCTCAGCACCCGTCACTGGGAGAAGACTTTACTGAAGGGGACAAAGCTGTATTTCCCCAGCTGGAATGATGCACACGCCACTGCAACAAGAATAAAAAGCCCCCCTCAATCATTATGGTTGCAGCCCTCGACTCCTGAGTTTTTCTTTTCTTTTTTCCAAAGCCTTTTTACCCACCGCAGAATGAAAGAAGGCCTCCTGGACTTTAAAAAGGGATGTTGTCTAACAAGCCTCTTGGCTTTGATGGGCTTAAATTAAACTATTATGTTCTTGTGGTTTCCTGATCCTATTATAAATATTTGAAGGGAAGTATTTATCATTGAGATACTGTATATCTGTGGAGATGGATTTCCTGTGCAAGAAAAGGTCAGTGATTTAGAAACATAAACATGTGAATAGGAAATCCTCTTTGCCTTGACCTCAAAATCACAGCAGTAAATTTAAACTTGGGGTGTTGTAATAGTCTCAAACATGAGTGATGCAGTTGGATGAAGTAGACCATAGGTGCTTTTATTTCTTGGATGGTAAGATTTGGAGAAAAAGGATATTATCTTTCAGCTCTGCTGAAGCCCACTGGCTGAATGACTTTCTTTGCCAACTCCTGCTGAGGTGCTGCGGCTGGCCGCCAGTAACGTCAAGCATATATCAAATTGTGCAGGTGACAGTAATTATCAGCGAGTGAGAGTGCCAGTCTCCAGTGTGGAGCAGATGGCGAAACAAGAGTCCGGCATGTACAGCCACAGGAGGAGAGGATAAAGGCGACCAGCACCGAGCTAAAGGAGAAGCTTGATAAAGGCTCAGTGGGGACTTTGAGAACAGGAAGAGCCCACGACATGGAAGCATCACTTTGAAACTTTGGGAAGCCATGCGAGCAGACACAACAGGCCAATTGGAGCTTTACCTGCAGTGTGAAATTTAGTTTGTGCTCATCCCAGTTGGGGAAATCAAATTGGCAGCTTCCTGTTGAAGACACTTGTGAGCTGAGAAGTTTTGTTCAGACTGACTCAAAAGCTTGGATTTGATGGGTTACTATCACGAAACAGGTGACAAAAAGCCCACAAGGCTTTGCAGCAAACCAAAGTGCAACACAGGACATGGAGAATGTTATTATCATAGGTGTTAAGTTTTTTTTATTATGTATGGACTCCACTGACATTATACCTACTAAATACTGCCAGACAGAACAATAGTTAGGATTCTTTAATCACAAAAGCCCACCGTTACACAAATCTATGGTGCAGAGGTAGAGCGGTCAATGTGTGTCAGTGTGTGAATGTGTGTGTGTGGGTGAATGAGACTGGAGCTGTAAAGGGCTGTGGGCCTTCCTAAAAAGGCAGAAAAGTGCTACATAAGTGTACGCCACTGACCATTTCTTTGTCAGATGTAGTACTTTCTAAATATTTATGGTCTACTCATTCCAGCTTGATCTTCTGCCTTGGTCACAACTGCCTTTAAGGGGGGACAATGCGGGCAATACATGAGCAAATCTTTACGGGGCAAGCAGGCACAGAATTTCAAGATCATTGAGCTCTCGGTGAGCCCATAGAGTAAAAATGTTCATGCACATTTTTCTACAGGCACGCTGCGGGTGACGGGTCATAGCCAACTCTGAAACAACATGTAAGGCCAAAAGGGTGAAGTAGGTGAGTCGCAGGCGTGTCGTACATATTTAGCTTCATGAGCACTGCCCAAAACTGCTGTTAGAGTGCTTGCAGCCTGACTGAAGTGCAGTCATTTGGACAATCGGAGTGTAGCACGTGTGGACATCCTACAGGAATACGACGGACACTTGCCCTGCACACGCTGTGCGTACAGCATTTGTGTGTGGTCAGTAAGGGGCCAGTACACACACCTCAGTTAGGGCTCCGTCAGCTTAAAAAAAAGTGAAAGAAAAATAAAATTCTGGTTAAATGAACTTCAAAAAAAGAAAAACAAGCTGCTACCCCCCCCCCTTTTTTTTAAGAAGACATCACCATAAACATCAGAAGTGTGTGTAACTTATATTATCCTGAAAAATACTTCACGATACCACACACGACATACGTTCCACTTTCATGATGGGGAAACCGCAAATCACATCTGTGCTCCCTTTAAGAAGCAGCTGCACCTTTCTACAACCCTCTACAGGCCCGGACAACCCAAAAACCTTCATCACCCACACTAGTCACCCTCACACTAAATTTCCTTTTACCCCATCCATACCATGTGGCTAAGCCATAAGATTAGATGGACTTTGCAAGCATTTTACCTCTAAGTGGGAGGCTTTCTAGCTATTTTAATAGATTCTGGCATTTAATGTTACAATATAACTTTGAAATGCAATCTACAGCTTAAAGGGATTGTCTTTTTCTTTCAAATATACTCTCTTTTACTTTCTGCATTCTTGAACTTTTTCAGTTTCCGCTGTTCATTTCATGCACTCTATAACTACACAGGAATCCACACCGATTGACCCTCAGATTTAGTCAACAAGTTTAAGACAAATTACCATTGCTGCTGCCTCTGTGTTCATTTGTTCCATTCTGTTCTTTTATTTTTAAAAAGATGAAATTGTGGACCAATAGGTGTTAAATCAGCCGCTTAAAATCCCACGAATTTGACCTGTTTTCCCAATTGCCCGTCTGTTTTTGCCACGCACAGAAGTGTTTCCATGGAGTTGAAAGTTTTTAAATGCCACTCGAAAATCCCCATTAGTTCATTTCCCTTTTGGTTAATTAACATCTGCTGCTGACCTTTCCAATGGATAGGTGCAACTTTATCTTGAAAGTCAAGGTTACAAAACTGCATCAAAGCAGACTGATTACCGATCACTGGAGTGAAAGAGAGAGGCTTTGGCAAACCACTCTGGCTCAAATGACCCAGTGAGGATCAGAGATACATGAGAAGACCAGGGAGAAGGATACAGGCCAGATAACAGACTTTTTCATTATAATTTTAAAGAAGTGTGTGGAAGAGATGAACAGAAATACCTGAAATGCTCAGTGACCATAGTAGGTTGTGTTCATAGTAACCAGATTTTCCTCTAAGCCCTACATGTATGTGAATCAACTCATCATGAATAGGAAAAATAGATACAGATAGATAAATATATGTATCAGATCATCTCTTTTTGAACTTGTTCTGTGCAAACAGAGAATGCAAATTCCTTAGAAATGTCACCTCATGGTGCCAACCACACACTTGTTCCTATCCAGTGTCCGATTTAACAGTTTGGGGCCCCCAGCCGAACAATAACAAGGGGCCCTCTGCAGCGATTGTACTATTATTATTATTAGAATTATTATAAATCCTTACCTATAGGGTAAAACCTTAAATAATTTCCTTACTGGTCCACTTTCAGATAACGTCAGTGTCAAGAATCCAAATGTTTTGAGAAGAATATAAAAACTGATGAGTATTTGTATTTTATTATTATTAATATTATTTCAAGATTTATTTCTAATCAAATCAACATTTATATTAAATGTAAAAATAAGTCTTGTGACGGTGTGGCACCGTCAGATGCCGAGGGGGGCCCACACCGTGTTTTATTGTTTGTGTAATAATGTATTTTGTTATTTATTATTATGATTACCACCTGTGGTGCCACCTGGACGGGAATGGAGAGCAACGCCCCGTGGGCGTGGCATCCCATTCAAAAGGTGAGCACCGCAGGTGGTGAAACGAGAGGAGTGACAGTGTGTGCTGCATGCTGCGTGGCCCTGCGTGTAGCATCAGTGTCGGCAAATAAAGACCAATCCTCCTCACCTTGGCTCCTCTGCATCCTTTCTCGGCGGGACCCCGCCACATATGGTGTCAGAAGTGGGATCGCAGAGGGGCCACAAAAAGGTGAGGACGCAGCGGCGTGGTGGGGACGACGATTCCCCGGCAGCTCAGCGCCTCCTCCAGGTACTCCATCCTCTAAGGAAGAGGGGGTGGATCCGGGTGGCCTTGGCAGTGCTTCAGGCCTGGCCAGGGGCCCGGAAAGTACAACGGCGTCCAGATCAGCGTCCATGGCGAGCGGCGGACCTCGCGGGCAGCAGGGGCGGACCGCCGGAGCGCGAAGACGGCCGGAGGCGGGACGGGCACACCGCCCGGTTCCACTGTCGCGGATGCAGGCGTTGGAGGCCTGCGCGGAGTTGGACAGGGGGCGGACCGACGTCTACCGGGCCGTCAGGGGAGTGCTCCGGGAGAGGCGTCACAACTCGCCTGTAACCTGCTGTCGGCGGCTCCGATCGGCTGAGGTGCCATCCGGGAGGAGACCAGCGGGGGCGTGTGGCCGACGGAAGGGCCTTTGCCGGGGCTGGGAACGACCGGAGCGGCGCACCGAGGAGCGGGTCGCCGTCGTGGAGCGGCCGCAGCCCGTGCATCCGACGCGAGGACGTGGGTGGTGGAGCACGCGCCGGAGGGCTGGACTGGATCGCCGCACACCGTCGATCCTTCAGAGGAGGGGGATGGTGTGACGGTGTGGCACCGTCAGATGCCGAGGGGGGCCCACACCGTGTTTTATTGTTTGTGTAATAATGTATTTTGTTATTTATTATTATGATTACCACCTGTGGTGCCACCTGGACGGGAATGGAGAGCAACGCCCCGTGGGCGTGGCATCCCATTCAAAAGGTGAGCACCGCAGGTGGTGAAACGAGAGGAGTGACAGTGTGTGCTGTATGCTGCGTGGCCCTGCGTGTAGCATCAGTGTCGGCAAATAAAGACCAATCCTCCTCACCTTGGCTCCTCTGCATCCTTTCTCGGCGGGACCCCGCCACAAGTCTACACACAACTTTGAAAATAGGATTTGAAAGGGGAATGGAAGAAGCTTATGCTTATAAAAATCCAAACCCCCTCTCAACAACACATGTAATAACAAAATTAAAATTATTTGACATACTAACGCTAACATACAAGAAACACCTGACGAAGACAGACAGACACACCCAAATACTCCGACTAACACCAAACCCCCTATAAAAAAGGAAGGAGGAAACAAGATGCCTCAGCTGAAAAATCATACAAGAACAAGACAAACCAACATCTTTGGTAATGATCATTCCACTGATATGGTGCCTCTGTCAGACTCCCCCTTTCCTCTCCGCTTGGCTCCTGATTCATCCCAGCTGCTACCACTTACCTCATCGCCTCACCTGCCTTCTTAAGGAGCTCCAGGATCATCATTCTTCGCCAGTCCGTTGCCCCTGATGGTGCATAGTTGGTCATCACGTCTCATTCATGTTACCTTGTTACGTCAAGCCTGCGCCTAACTACTGTCTCTACATACCTACATACGAACCTGCGGGTGTCCGTGCCTCGCCAAATTTCCTACTGTGGGGGAGAGCCTGGTCAGGCCTTGTTTACAACACTTCTTGTGGACCCCCTCTTCCCCTGGGTGTCCTCCTCCTGGGCCGGGACAGCTGGCCCCTGCCCTGCTCTCTCCTGGAACAATCATGGGTCGGGTGGGTGGCTGCTTCGAGCATGGGGTGGGTCTCCCTTGGGGGGGTCCTGACTCGTACCTGGGGTTGGGGCGGGGGGATGCCCAGAATTCCTGGGTGGAGATGAGGTGCATGTCTGGGGCTGTGGCTGCTCTCCTGGTTTGGCTGGAGCTGCAATCTCTATCCCCCCATGCCTCTCTGCTTTCTGGCTCTGGGGGCCCCGCGGCGGTCCTGCTGGCCCTGGCCTGGGTGGCGGATGTTCTCTACCTGCTGTGGCATTGGGGGGTTCTGGCTGCCGCCACTGCAGCTGCGGTGGGGGTCTTGGTGTGGGGATGGCTGGGCACTCTCCCTCCTTCTTTTTACATTCCATCATCCATTTTAGAAGAACATAAACACCCACCTGAGCAAAGGTGTTAGCTCACCTTTGAACGAGTAGTTTGAAATGTTTCACACTAGTTGGTTTGAAGGCATGAGTATACATGTGTGAACATTATTTGTATTGTGTTCATGTTGACATGTGAACATTTTTGGAGCCAACAGGTATGTTTATAACATGTGAGTGTGTGTGTGGATAGACCCCGCCCTTATAGACCTGTATTACATCTGAACCTCACTGTAATGATTATAACCATCCAGAAACTTGTTGCTTTATGCTGCTTCATGGTTTTACACCCCCACCCCCACCCTCTATAACAGGGGTCGGGAACCTATGGCTCTTTTGATGGTCACATGTGGCTCGCAGACAAATCCTTAATTATACTTTTTTTTTTCATTAGACCAGTCCTTCTCGGGCGCGATGCCAGAGGCGCGCAGTAGTAGCGGTGCTTGGAGAGAAAACTATCAGTTTACTATTATCTATTATTTCACAGAGTTTGTACCACCCCGAAAACTTTGAATTGCCGTGCCTAAAACTGCACGCTCCCGTCTCTGAGGAAGAGTTTCAGGGACGGGATGTGTGAGGAAGAAAGCAGGGGGGGGGGGGGGTTGTGGGGACGGGCAACAGGTGAATCGTGCAGGGATGGTAAAAACGTAAACCCGCTGCCCGTCACTCACTGCAGCGTGTGAGTGTGTTTGGTTCCATGTCTGTCTCACATCTAAAGAACATTCAGACCTACGATCCCGTTTAAAGTCTCAACGCCTGCATGAAGCAGAAACTCACCACGCATCAACCGGACTAGACCATCAGCAAAACTACCACGAGAAATACTCATCATTTATCAGCAACAGCATAACAATGTTATTAAAAAGAATCCACAGACCTATTGTACTTTAAAAGTGTTGAAATTACATCAAATGCACACATTCACTTGTATATTTATTTTTAAACATATTGTCGCGGTCTGAGTTGGACTGGGTGGCTGTTGGGCCGCGTTAAAAGTTCTGGAGTTCATTGAACGCATCAAGCAGAGATCTGATTGGCTCTCAGTTCTGTCGCTCAGCCTGTTGTTAGGGAGTTTGGACCAATGGGGTTCAGCTATGGGCCGAATAAGGGAAATGGGAGGGCTGGAGCGGGAGGGGGGAATATAAAGTTGGGAGAAGCGCTGTCGTCTCGCTGGAGAGAATAAGGAGTTGCTGAATTATTTGTACGTTTGTAGCGGTCTGCAGTAACCAGAATGAAGAACCTTAAAAGAGGTTAAGTCTCCGTGCCTCAGTGTGGGAAAGCGACGCTACATTATTGTATGGCTCTTTGGACATTACATTTAAAAATATGTGGCGTTTATGGCTCTCTTGGCCAAAAAGGTTCCTGACCTCTGCTCTATAATAAACCTCTTATTCCCCCCTCTCTAGCATCCCTCTCTCTTCTTACCTCTTTTTGCTTTTCCCCCTGGTATAAATAAATATGAATAAAGTTTGGCCTCGATTACAAAAGGGGTTTATTCAGACATACCTCTGGTTTGTCAGAAGATTCATAACCCCTCTTGGTAAAGTATTATGTCCAACACAAGAGGCCTTCAGCGCTCATCTGTTTGCCCAGCTGTTGGACAGGACAAGTTTAAATGAATAAAGAGAGTCCAACTTTTACACATTTTTAATGATGTTACATCCATGTTTGCAGTCAGTCAGAGAAAACCATGAAATAATGGATTCATGTTGAACTTTACTAACAGTCTCTGATGGGATAGTGAAAAAAACACAAAGGATTAAACAATACTTTAACTTAAAAGCTTATCATGAACTCTGCCCAATCCTTTTCAAGCACGTAGTTTCGTTTTATTTGTCTATCTTTAACTCTTGTGCTTATTTTTATTTTGTGTTAATGTTAGAAATAAAAAATAACCAATATATGATTACAAATATTTTATTTGTAATGTTATGGTAACAATATTATTTGTTTTTGAAACATCAACGTCAGCAGGATGCCTCCTCCCCACCCTATATTGATTTTAAAACCGGCACGCGGTTTGTGACAGACAGGGTCTGAGGTAGAGAAGACATGCCACCAAATGCTAAAAAAGGAGGGAAGGGAAATTAAGAGAGAAAAAGAAGTGAAAGGGTCAAAAAAATGTCCCACTGGTATTCTAGAAAAAAGGAGAGTTTGTGGTAGAGAATTTTGGGAATATTAACTTTGTCTCTATCATTTTTCTTTGTACCTATTTTCTCACCATGGATTTTTACATTTTAATATTATATTAAATAATCAATCCATTCAAGATAATAGTTCACATCCCCTCCGTCAAAATAACTTTCTGAAAATTTTAAACAGTCAAGTGCACCAGCTTTGTCATCATCAGCATCGTCATCGCCATCGCCACCAGCACCATCAGTCCGTCAGCCTCCAATGGCTCCTGCCCCTGAACCTGAAGCAGCCTCAGAGCTCCCACACCAGGAAGGAGGTGAACAACTGCGTGCTCAAATTATACTCATAATAACACATTTTACCACAAGTTTAAAACAAAAGGTGAACCTGCCATAAGAATGAGTTAGTTAATGAGAGTTAGTTAATGAAAGTTAATGAAATAGTTAATGAAATAGACCATTTTAGCTATTTCAAATAGCCCTTTGAAAAATGAGGTCCACAATGTCACAGGAAAAACTTTGCAGACTCGCAATGAAAGTCAGTTGGCAACAATGCTGGACTTCAAGTGCTGATGAGAAGGCTCGACATCGGACTTTGGGGGAACAAAGTACCAGCTTATCCCTTGTGCCATCTTAGATGACCCCACCCTTCCATTGACGTGTTCTCCCTACCATGACAAAGGTGGATAAAGGTGGAAAGATTTCATGTAATCCATGGATACCAGTAAAGATCACAAATCATTGAAGAAAAAAGGTTCAGAGCTCTGTCTCGTGGGTCTAGATGACCCAACCGTGGGTCTAGATGACCCAACTCCCAACGTTAAAGTGCCTAGGATAGCACAAGGGTTAAAAGTTTGAAAAAGAAGCTTGACTTACTCACTTGCTATTCATTCATAAGTTATGTTTCATTTCAATGATCATAAACCATATATGGTCATTTTGTATTTTGGTGGTTCTTTGTTTTAGCTGAGTTTTTTTTTAATTTTATTTCCACTGATCCTAATTTTTTATGAAAAGGTTTATTTCTTATTTAAGAATCAGTTTTGCTGAATATGAAACAAAAGAAATTGTATATTGATAACAATAATAATGGATTGGACTTTATTGTGCTTTTCAAGGTGCTTGATTAAAACAACAGTACAATGGTAAAAACTGTTTAATGTATTGATTACACTCTGCAATGCAGCTTGGTGAGCTCTGACTCAGAACCATCAGGATAAGATACTCCTCAAAATGAATCAAACATCTCACCTTAATGGATAGAAGAGTTTCAAAATGCTAAAAAAAGAATTTTGACTTGGAAACCAGGAGAAACCATAGAGAAAAATCAATCAAGCTTCTGTTTTGAACAGCAAACATTGGTTTTGAATGGGATTCAAGTGTTTGCCACATTCTCTGTGATTCATGGTCACACCATCACTAACGTTTGTTAGTTTAAACAAACAATCATAAATCTATTTTCCAGAGCTTTAGTTATCAGATCAAATTGTTATATCATCTCCTTTTTTTTCAAAGTGTTTATTACTCGTGTTTTTGTATCAGTAACCGATGAAAATTTATGCTAGGAAAAAAACAAGGTTAATAAATAAGAAATAAACTTGAATTTTATTTAATTTAGCCGTCATTGAAAAAAACATTTCACTTCTGTTTTTTAGGCAGGCAGTGTTCAAAAACATATGTGCTGAGCTTTTATATTTTCCTAAAGAACCAATCATTGTAGCCATCTATATCACTAACTGAACCGGTCATCGTCCTGGGCTTTTTTGAGGGCTTCTAATGCCGCCTTTACACTGCATGGTTCAAGTGACCCAATTCCGATTTTTTCCTCTCTTGTGGCACAGATCAGATATGATCGGTGAACGTGTAAGCAGGACAAAGGCGCATGGATTTCTCAGATGGGATTCAGGCCTCTCTCATATGTGGAAATAAATCGGAAACGAATCGGATATGTGCATTTGCGTGTGCCATGTAAGCAGACAAATCGGATATTCCCCAGTAAATGCGAGTCGTAGGTCAGTGACGTCAATTCAGGACACCACCAACTGAGATCACATGACTTATTAAGGTGCTTTTGTGCTGATTTTGCTGTCAGCATGTTACCTTTCAGCCTCAGGCTTCAGACCGTAGTTGGAAACCGCTGTTATGTCCGGTCCGGACGCAAACGGTAACTAATGAAGCGGGACACCGTTGCTATGGAACAGCAGGCTAGAAGCCGTTTATTTCTTTGGGGGCGTGTATGATGGGAACCGTGTGTGTGTGTGAGCGCGCATGCGCGTACGTGTGTGTGTAAGGAGAGAGGGGGGGTGAGCGCAGATCGGGGGACTGTCGGAGAACCGTAAATTAAAAATAAGGTGTCTCCCCCAAAAGTTTTGGAGTCTTTCTTAACCCACTCTGGAGGCTGAAGGTTCAGAACGGAAAAGAGAACCCCGAGGAAATCTCCCGTGCGTTTCTGACTACGGTCAGAAAAGAGAAGTCATCGCGCAGGAAAGGTTCAACACTTGGATCAAACTGTTAGTACAGCACAACGTCTGCAAACACTTCCTCATTCAAAACTCAGAGAAAGCACGTAAGACGGCCGACCAGGCCAGCCCTCATTTTTACTCCCCCGTGCATCCCCTCTGGAGCGCCCAAGCCCACGCCTCCTTCCGTCGCCGCCTTGCCTCCATGACAACCGCAATCACAAAAGTCAGAAAGAGGTCCGTGGAAGGCGGAAATACTGCTACGTAGTCCTCAGAACGTCTACGTTTGATAGTTTCAGCATTGTATAGTGTAAATGCAAAAATCAGATAGGGGTCACTTTTAAAAGATGATGTAAGCGGGTCGTCAAACAAATCGATATAGTCAGAAAATCGGATATGGGCATCAAGATCTGCAGTGTAAA